>CM071925.1:35003124-35603124 GCA_016081115.2 Rehmannia glutinosa | reverse complement strand
CAGCTACTCCATTTTGTTGTGGAGTCCTTGCTGTTGATAACTCATGAGCAATACCATTTCAACACAATACTGAGTTATTATCCTATTGACAAACTCAGTTCCCCTGTTAGATCTAATCTTTAAAATGGTTTGACTCTTCTCATTTTGAACTCTTCTCATCAGCTGAGGTAACTTCTGCAGTGTTTCCTTCTTTTTACACATGAAGATTGTCCATGTATATCTTGAATAATAATCTACCACCACTAAGGTGTATTTCTTTCCACTGATGCTAGCTGGCTCAACTGGACCAAATAAATCCATATGCAACAGATGTAATATCATGGTTGAAGAAGGACTTGGCTTATCCTTGAATGATGATTTGATTTGCTTTCCCATCTGGCATGCATCACGTATACTTTCTTTATTGTACACTGAGTCTGGCAATCCTTCTACAAGATGACTCCTTGCAAGCTTGTTGATTGTCTTGAAATTCAGATGACTCAGCTTCTTATGCCACAACCAATTTGATTCGGTTGTACTCCTTGCTAGCAGACATGTCCTTGGTGTAGCAATAGACCAATCTACCACATACATATTCTTTTGCCTCGTTCCTTGCAAAGACTATTTCATTGACTCAAGATCTTTGATCCGCATATCCCCATGTTGAATCCTACATTGTAGCCCTTATCACGAGTTGGTTGATGCTTAACAAGTTGAAGTTGAGGCCTTCAACATAAGCAACATATGTGATTTCCAATCCATTTTTCTTGATAGATCATGTGCCTTTGATCTCCCCTGAACTTCATTTCTCCAAATATAACTTTAGCACATTTGATCTCCTTGAATCTTGACATTTCTTTTTTTCCTGTCATATGTCCGGGAATGTACCACTATCCATGTACCAGGTTCCTTGACTGCTTCCTTGAACCCGCAATCAAGGAAATCGCTTTTTAGGTACCCATACTTGTCTCGTTCCCCGGGGTTAGTGCTATAAGATGTTCCAACCAACCTATATCCAGAGGATCTGACTCTAAGAGGTTTCCATCTATCAGTACCATAATCATAATACACATTAGCAAATTGCTTGGGGGTTTTAGGATCATACAACTATCTTTTTTGTATGTATGCCTGTGTGTGTATTTTAGCAATTGCTTTCTTGGGACAGTTATGAAATCTCTGAGTGTAGTGCTTGAGTGCATATGTGTGCTGGTAATAACTCTTTTGCCTTGGGAACGATCTTTGCCGAGGTTGAGGTCTTTGCCATTTTGGCTTGTATCCCATAGGTCTTTGGCCGATGTTTCACATTATTCCAATCAGCTTGGTTTGGATAGTTTCTACCATTCCCATCATATGTATTTCTTTGATGAAATTTCTAGGTCTTTTGGTAGCTCTGTTTGCTTCTCATAGAGTATTTTTTCTCGCTTGGAGTCCTGCAGGACCCGTCTCAATTTCTTCTCGCTTGTCCTTTCAAAGATACTCTACTAGCTTATTTCCTTTACCCTTGTAACCAAGGTCGATGATTGTGATTGTGATTGTGCTTTGGAATAGATGTGGGTGCAACATTTGGTGTTTTGGGTTTTGGAATCCTTCATTGCTTGAAGATCCCTTTTCCAAAATCACTCTTGAGTTTGACTATGCACAAAGGAATTAAATCATATACATGTCTTGTTTCCACATTCTTTTTGACTCATAATAAGTTCATCCAATGATTTGATGCTTTTGTAAATGAGCAAATCACATTTTTAAGATCTTTTTCCCTCTTTTCTGTAGAAGCTAACTCTGCTATGATCTTGGCATTTTCAGCCTTGACTTAATGTTCTCATCACCTATGTGACTCGTAGTACTCACTCTTTTGTCGGCGTGAGTTTTAGCTTTTAAGCTGGTTGTTTTCCTTATTTAAAAGTGTGTGAGAGGTTTTAATGTGCTCAAAATCTTTCATCATTTTGCCTAATGAATCATAAAGATCTCTGGGTGAGGAAGTGTGTGTATTACAGTCACTATCACCTGAATCAGAATGAGATGAGTTAGAATGTACCTCATCTTCTTGATCTTGTTGATCTTGTTCTTTGGTCATGAGGCAAACCAAAGCCTCTTCCTCTATGTCACTTGAGTAGTCATCTTCACTACTCTCTCGAGTCTCATCGCTTTTTGCACTTGGGTCGCTCAGCCTCTCGGCAGATAACATGGCTTTCTTTCTTTTCCTCGTCTCTTTCCCCTCAAGACTCTTCTTTCTTCTTCATTTCTATATTTGTTGATCGTGGGTATGAACAATCAACAGTAAAATGTCCTTGTTGTATGCAATTCTAACATAGGTTCTCAGCTCTCTGATCAGCTGTCGGTCCTTTGATTATTAGCTCTCTGATTTTCAACTCTCTTGGGTGGCCTGTCCTCCCTTACTTTAGAGGGTGTTGAATGTCTTCTGGAGGTCTCACCCTTGTTCATTTTATAGTTCTTATTAAAGAACTTGTTTAATCTTTTAACCATAAGGGCAATCTCCTCCTGGTCAATGGTTTCCTTTGGCTCAGCTCTTTTCCTATCATTGGCCAACAATGCAGCTGTCTTGGGTACAACTATTTCCTCCTGCTCTTTCCTTCTCAGCACAAACTCATAAGCTTTGAGGTCTGAGAATAACTCATTATTGGACGTTTTTGAGAGGTCCATTGAATGTCTCAGGTCCATGACCTTCATTTCTCATTCAGCTGGGAGGGCTATTAATATCTTCATACACATCTCCTTCTGAGTGTATTTTTTCCCAAGAGCTGAAATCTCATTTGTTATCTTTGTAAATCTGGCATCCAGCTGTCCAGAGTTTCACCTGAAAACATTTTAAATTTTTCAAATTTTTGAACATCAACGGTTAAATTATATTCCTTAATCTGTTGTGATCATTCACAAATTAAGGTCAACTTATCCCAAATTTCTTTGGGTGGTTTGCAAGATTTGACTTTGTTGAACATGGCTTTGTCCAACGTCTTGTAGAGTATATCCTTGGCCACATTGTCCAGGTTATATCTCTTTTGATCTTCATTTGTCCATTCAGTCCGTGGTTTTTCAACCATGACTGGTCTTTCTTCAGCAGCCTCTCCTTCAGCTGCAGGTGTTGTTCTTACAGCAGTGTTGACTTTGTATATTTCCAATGGCCCATCCTCTATCACAAGCCACATTTCATCATGTAAAGCGGATAGATTGGCATGCATGCGAATTTTCCAGTCATCAAACTCTTCCACAGTAAACATTGGAATATGAGTTAGATTCACTTCCATGATAATAACTTCGCTTAAAAGATGGAAGACTTTGAAGAACACAAGTGTTCAAACCTTTGAAAAAGATTGAGATCTAGTTCAGTAACCAGTGCGGAAGGCTGAATTAACCAACAGATCTAACACCACTTGTAGGTCCTAAGGGGTGTGGTGTAAGATTTAGAAGGGGGGTTGAATAAACCTTACCAAATTTTTGATTTTAATCCTTTTAAATTGTTCAACAGAGTTGACTCAAATCAGTTGTGTCCTTAGGGGATAGATAAGTTGGCTATTCAGCTAAGTTACCTACTCAATAGACTCGATAGAGTTGTTGATAGTATAACTTGGCTGCTTGAGCTAACTTAACTTAGTTGATTTGGTTTTATAACAGATGAAGACTTAACACTTTTTGATTGATTTTAAGCTTGTTTTAACACTTGTTTTAGCACTTAGTTATTTATCAGTTGGATAGCAAATTTATCTAACATCAAATATAAAGTAAATGCAGGAATGTAAATGATGAAAGTAAATTGACACAAGTATTTTTATAGTGGTTTGAAGATGGGGTAATTCTTCTAATCCACTCTTCTCCAACTCCTGGAGGAATCCACTAAGTAACAGATCAAGTTACAAAGCAGTGAACAATCTAGAGACAGCCTTGATCACACAAACGCTTCTCCTGACTCGCCTTCTTCACGAGGCGGTGCCTTGCTACTTCAGCTCACTTTCAAGTTCTTGGATTTGATCATGAAGCCCTCCAACAAACTTGATACTTGGATCGACCTTGAACCTTTCTACAATCCTTCAACTTGGAAAGTAGACCCCTTTTTTATCTTCAAATGTTTCCTCTTCAACTGGTTGAAGTTGTCTCTCCTTCACAGCTTGTGTTGGATCGAGTTTCTTTGAGTTTTATGCTTGAGGAATATCTTGAAATGCTTTGAGAATATTGCTGGTTATGCTTGAATATTGCTTGCTCTGGCTAGGTTCAGGTAACCCTTTCTCAAATGCTCCCTCAGCCTTTTATAGTGCACATTTCAAATTTGCTCGTTGAAGAGATAGGATAGTTTAAAATGTCACTTTGTGTTCGTTGGTGTTAAGTTGGTTTTATACCAATATATTGAGTGCTCTAGACTAGGATTTTGTGTTGTTTTTGGGTAGTTTAGTGTCATATGGGTCGAGTTTGTGTCATTTGTTGTTATTCGAGAATTAGGACTGATCTTGATAGCCGAAATTGGTCAAAAACGGTAAAGAACATGTTTGGAAGGTAAAAATCGCATATTAAAAGTTGAAAAGCAGAAAAAGAACGTTCAAGATCGAGCGCCGCAGCGCCAAAATCCCCCCCCCCCCAGGCCGCAGTGGGGGGGTTAAAATAGTACAGTGGGCATGACACTGGTGGGCGTTGCGAAGACCCGGAAGCAAGGCTGCGCAGCGCCCGTGATTGGCAAGAATAAAGCGAGCAAGTGCAGCAGGGGGGACGTCTTGATGGCCAGCCATAGCCGCCCAGGCCTAGGGGGTTGCAGCGCCCGACCAGCAGCAGATATGTACAAGCAGGTGCGCTGCAGTGCGCTATTCCAAGCGCTGTAGCGCATGATGGACAGGCACCGACCAGCAGCAGATGACGATCGGACGAGCAGCGCGCGCAGTAGCGCGCGAGATGGGTGCTGCAGCGTGGTGACGGACCTGAAGCGGTGCTGAACATGGGCTTTTTATATTTGGGCTATTTTGACGGATTTTCGAAGGTATCAAGCTTATAAATACAAGAACTCGCGTACAAACAAGGGGTTGGACATTATTTTGAGCACAACGTAAGGCAAGAGACACAGACCTAGGGTTCGAGACGGAAATTGGAGGCACTTCTCGTCTGGACATAGAGAGAATTCCTTCTCTTTTCTTCTGAATTCTTTCTTTGCTTTTTTTGTCGATTTTTGAGATGTATAATTATTTTTTTATGAGTTTTTGTACATCAAATATGAGCTAAACCTATTTTTCTAGGGGATTGATGTAACTTACGTTTGAACCTCTGTTTAGATTTCCAGTTTATGAAATTCGCATGTTATTTAATCTATTTGTGCTATTTGATTTGATTGCATCTGAATTATCTGATCAATAGTTTAGATTGTTTGGCGTGTTTAATTCGACACTCGAGAGAGGTAATTGAATGTCTGGCCATAAAATAGCACAACCTAGGGTTTCATAGAATCGAGAGATTTATGAATCTTTTGAAGCCTGTGATAGAATATTCATTGAGCGTATTAGGGTTTAATTTATGATTTTTATAGAGATATCGAAATCAGAAATTGGAACCTAGAATCACTTGTGATTAATGAACTCAATTGAAAACATAGGGGATAACTAGATGAAATCAACCCTATAGAATTCATCTTCTAACTGTTTGATTAATTGTCTGAACCAATTATTAGTTTAATTTTAGTTTTATTTTTAGTTTAATAAACATCCATCTCTTTTCGATTTCTAGATATAATTAAGCTATTTTAATTATAGTACTTAGTATAAAATTTGATAACAATCCTTGTGGAGACGATAACCCTACTTTCAAAACCTATACTAAAAGTTGACACTGTATGCTTGCAGTAAGAATTTCGTGATCAGTTGGCTTGTCTTTTCTTGGTCTGCAGCCCTTGTGATGTTGACCTTTCCTCGTATTAAATGGCTCTTGACTTTACGAGTTTTGACACAAGATGCATGTTTCGCATTGCTCATTCCTTTTGCATAATTCGGGGCCAACCACTTTGAGGCCTGGCGGCTTGACATATTACTATATCGAGTAATATTCTTGACTTTATTCCAACGGATCTAAGTCGATTGTCTTGACTTGATTTGTTGCTTTTACCCCCGTGACTTGAGTCTGCTTCAATCATAAGACTGACTCAACTATCACTTTAACTCGTTAGACTTGGCTCTTTAAGTTGACTTGATCGACACTTCTCACACTGTTCCTCACCGACTTCTCCTTCAGTCGAGTCATTGTCTTCCTTAATGGCCATACTCACCGACACACAAAGATAGTCTTCATTCCATCCGCAGATTGACTTCTTGTATCCTTGACTTAATTGACTTCACTCACTCTTCCAGTCCTATCTATCACAATACGAATTACAAGGAAAATGGGGTGCCAACTTCCTAGTCTAAGTTTCACATGGTATCATCAAAATCTAATAAATAAATTTCCTAACAAAAAGGCTTTGTCTAGTGTAGATGCTCCGCTCTCGAAAGAAAGCTATCAATAGTGAAATAGAATCCATTTTGCAAAATCATACATGGGAGTTGGTTGATCTCGTTGCGGTAGTAAATCTTTAGGATGTAAATGGATCCTAAAAAAGAAATATAAGGCAAATGGAACTCGTTGATAAATATAAAGCCAGGTTGGTAGCTAAAGGCTTCAAACAAAAAGAAAGAAGTAATTTTTTCGACACATATTCACTGTAACAAGGATTACATCCATTTGAGTGCTTCTTGCGATTCGCTTTGCACAATCTTGAGATTCACCAAATGGATGTGAAAACATTTTTAAATGGTGAATTGGAAGAAGAAATATATATGCAACAACCTCAAGGGTTTGTAGCATCTGGTCGAGAGAAAAAGGTATGCAAACTAATAAGATCATTGTATGGACTTAAACAAGCTCCAAAATAGTGACATCTCAAATTTGACACAACGATTTTGTCAAATGGTTTTAAATCAACGAATGTGACGAGTGTATTTATGTTAAAGATTCATCAAATGCATTTATCATTGTTTGTCTATACGTAGACGATATGTTGATCATGGGCAGTAGTCTTGATATAATCATAGACACTAAGAAAATGTTAAAAATGAATTTTGACATGAAAGATATGGGTGCCGATATGATTCTTGGAATCAAAATTGGCAGAATATCTGAAGGAATTAGCTTGGCACAATCCCACTACATGGAGAAAGTGCTCAAGAAATTCAATGCTTTTAATGGTCCACATCCAAAATGCCCTTTCGAGCATAAATATGGTAGCTAATGCACTACAACATAATTGACATAAAGTAACACCCAAAAATGTTACATAATAGCCATAAAATGTTACTATAGATAATAGGTAGCACTTTTTATTGTGATGCACTTGGCCATGCTACCTATAGACTACGGTATCACTTTTAATAGCTTAGTGACACTTTTTCTAAGTGTTACATTAAGTACTCATATATTGTAACACTTTAAAAAAATAATTATAAAATGTTACATATGAGTCTAGTGTAACACTTTTTTCTCAAAACATAACATTGTTTTTTGGAAAAAATGTAACACTTTTTTGTAGCACTTTTCTTGTATTTAACAAGTGATTTTTTGCTCCCAAGAAGCATCGAACCCAAGACCTATGTTGTTTAGAAGTAGCAATTTGCCACTGTGCTAAGTTGATTCTTATTGCATCTTTTAATCATATATTATATATATTAGAAATTATATTTTATATTAAAAATATATTATATATTAAAGAACATAATAAAAATAATAAATAAAAATATCAAAATAAATTTATCAAATAAATGATTCTCCATTGGTAAAAATAAAACAAAGTATAAAAATAAAAAATTAATTTATCGATGGAAAATATCCATAAGTAATTACCAACGACATCAATTTTCATTGGTAATTATTTTTAAAAACAAAGGTTACCGGCAAAATTAGTTTCCATTAGTAAAATTAAAAATATTAAATAATAATAATTAGGGATTTTTTCGTGAATATTACGATAGATTTAATTAGATTGTTAAACTTTTTTTTTAAAAAAGCTAAAGCCTAAAAGAAAATTAAAAAACCTTCGGTAATGCCTACGAATGGTTTCCATCGATAAAATATTGGTATTTTATAAGTTTCTTGTAATGTCATATAACATTTAGCAATTGATTATGTATCACTTATATATATATATATATAGGGATTGGTTCAAATGAGACTATTCTCCTAGGGTGAGACAGTAGGGAGTTATCTTGACCATTGATTTTTAATTTTGGATGAATCAGATTTGTTCCCCTATTTTAGGATAGTGAAGTGATATTTATTATCATTAAGGATAGATGTGTAATTTCATAATTACCAATTATTATTATTGAGGACAATTGTGTAATTTTAGAGGTAATAAAATCCTACCATATCTAAGAACAATTTTATCTCTCAATTTCACAGCACATACAAATCACAATCAGCAAAACAGAAACTTCAAAAAATGGATATAATAAAGCAAGCCAAAATTTTCATGGCGGATAAGGTGACATACATGCCGACAGACGACCACCAACGATGTGGATCTCAAAGGCTTCACCCTCGATGGAATCTTTACTGGCAAAGGTTTCTGTTTCCAATCCCTACTCCGTTCCGATCCCGATCCCAATCGAGGAGATTGCACATACGGTGAAGAGCGCTGAGAATGGGGTAGTGTCGGGTTTTATTCCGGATTTCGGATCCCTCAAGGCTATTGACAAGATGTTGAATGTAGTGTTATTATAATGTTTGAGTGCACCGTATAATTAATTTGTTCAATGTACATATTTAGTTCATAGATATTGTAAATGGTTTTTCATGAAGGCTATATACTTCAAATTTATTAGTTATATTCTAGTGCATATTTACCCATTTCTATATGCATAATTAGATGAATGTCAATGCATAATTAGTATGATTATTATGTATAGGTAGAATACATATATACGGTGCACTGTGAAAACTATTAACACAGTGGACTATAAATAAATATACATTATAATTGATCGGAGATATTTTAAGCCCTGTCTAACATCAGCGCTCACGCCTCTATAGTAATTGATCTTATTAAATATACAACAAAATAGTAATATATTTGCAGTGATCTCTTTTTAAATATGCATGAAAGCTAAACATAATATGCAATGTTTTATTTAAATTTTAGGCATCATTATTAATTTAAATTTGTTGTAATTTCTTTCTATTTATGCACCATAGTGCACAAATATATACAATGTTCAAAATTATAATATAAGAGATTTAAACATGCCATTTTTTCAAATTCAATTAGACATCATCATAGAGCTATCTATGCAGTAATTATTAATTATTAATGCACGTGCACCAATATATGCAATGTTCTAAAATATATTTTATATTTTTATTGCATTAACAACGTTCTAAAAAAGTCAGGAATACTTTATTTGAAGTTGTATGTTTTACACTCGTCAAAGATAAAAACAAAAACGTATAAAAGAGTTAGACATGACAGCTATTTCAAATTCAATTATGCATCATCACAGAGGGTGTATATTACTGTATTAACAAGCTACATATTTATGTTTAATTAAATGCATATTTAGACATATCATTTGGCATTTTTGGATAACAATTGTAAAAGGATGACGGTGTATATTACTGCAATAACAAACTACATATTTATGTTTAATTAAATGCATATTTAGACATATAATTTTGCATTTTTAGATAAATATTGTAATTGGGGATTTAATTGTCGCACAACTAATGAGATATACATGCATATATATGATTGCATGTTTAGATATATCATGATGCATTCTTAGATAAGATTTGTAATAGGAAATTTATTCGGTGCACAATGAATAGGAGATACTTGCATATACATATATATATATATATGATAAAAAAATATGTTTTTCTTGTACAAAGAATAGGGATTTTTGTTATATGTTTTTCTTCCGTATATATTATTTAATGTGTATTCATATCTATAAAGATTGCAACACAGTAGACGGTTCATGGAGGTTTTGCAAAGTTGTGTGGGATACGTTTTATTAGGAAAGGATGTTATTAAAATTTGGAAGATCTAATTGATATAAATTCCATTTTTGTAGAAATCAGATATGGTAGGTTTAATGTTGGTTTGTAATTTGTCTATTATACCCTTACTTTGATTCATTATTATTAATTAATATATTTTATTATGATTAAATCTAGGCTGTCAATTGAAATATCTCAAAGATCCAGATTAATCCCCACTGTCTCACCGCAGGATATGGTCTCATCTGAACCAACCCCTATATATATAAGGATGGGATCTCATGTGGCAACCTCTTACCATGTGGCAGTGTGGACAGATCCCATCCATCCATCCTAATTAGTGAATGGTTCATATTAGGCCTAAAAATACACCATTTTACATTTATTTTATATGTAAAAGGGCAAATTGGTAACTATCAAAATAGAATAAAATAATACCATAATTACTTTACCTAGAATCAAGAGATATTGATTATCAGCTTTCCATAACAGAAAACACTGGATAAGGAGCAAAAATAATGGATTCGGGATTTTTCTTCACCCTTCATTGCCGAAATACAACAGAAAAAAAAATCTGCATCAAATTCATAGAAACAATCCTATCCGCCATTTTTGAAGAACAAAGAAGGTGTACGACATGGGCGAAGAGTACACTCAATCACGCTAAAGTTAAATGTTAGTGGACAATCCTGATGAAAGCTGCGATTCAGGGGTGTATTTTCCTGGTATGTGTGTTTATGTTTCGAAAAATCACAAATTATCTTTGTTCATCTTATCCACGTTATATGAAAAAAAATATCTCAAAAATTTGGTTTATTTTGGTGTATAAAAATGAAAAGGATTGTGTAAACAATACAGTACGATAGTGCATTTTTGCTCGCTGCTTGGCATGGTATACGTTAATGGTTACTCAATTGTAAAAATATTGGCAAAAATTGTACACAGTTAGTGTAATGTTGGTGTATGCGTATGTATACTATTGTGCACAGATAAGCATGCAATATGGAGCGGTGTAATGCACGTTTGATGGTGAGCATTTATGCGTATTGTGGTTTACAAATGTTTATATTATTGTGCCCTGGGAGCATTGTTTCGTGTATAGATATGTATATTTTCGTGGCAATTGAATATGTAATATGGCGTGTTTGCATGTTTATTTGAGACTAAACATTGATACTTAGATTAGCATAAAAATATCGACAATATTGTACATTAGAATCATATTTTGGTGTATATATATATGCATACGATGGTGCAAAGATAAGCATACAATGGTGCATGATTTCCTGTTTATTTGAGAGAGTCAGCCTTGATGCTTATTTTGGTATAATTATACATACAATATGGTGCATATATAATTGAACAATGGTGCATTTTTTAGGTTGTTGTTTGAAAAGGTGTACAAATTTAATAAGCCATGAAATAAACATTGTATTTTTGTGCTTGTTTGTACTTACACGTTGCATAATATTACAAAATTTGTGCAGATTTTATTGACGAAAATATCTAACATGTTGAAGTGCGAGAGCACATAGTAACAAAGACAAGTTAGCTCACGAACAAGAGAAGCGACATGTCGATGGCAATGATGTACTATTTGAGACTTACTGCGGCTCTAGTTCTCAAATGGACATCTCAGTATTGCCACCACAACAAGCTCGTAACAAGGGCAGCGGGAGCCGGATTAAAAGCAGGATACTGGTGGCAAAATTGCATTACACAACAATAGTACATGTCCCGAGCAACCAACAAAATGAGAAACCCCGTTTTCACCAATTTTCAATATTATACTATGCAAGAACTCAGTACAATACAATGTCAAAGCTTTAACGGTCAAAAATGTTGTGTATAACTACATTGCTCAATTCATCACTATATGTGTGCCAAGTTACTATTAATTATTCATTATTCATCATTAATTATGCACCAAAATAATTTGTCCTAATTTTTTTGGTATTCTTATACTATAATACACGATCAACACAGTGAGAGCCCCCATTTCCAACAAGTTTCAAAGTAATATACTAAGCAAAACTCGAAACAAATACAATGTGCACATTTCAATGATGAAAAATATTTTGTACAATCACATTTCTCAATTCATCACAATCTGTGTGCCAAATTACTATTAAATGTTTACCACTTCATCGTTAATTATACACCCAAAATTAATTTGTCTTTCAAATTTGTGTATTTTAAACGAATTCGCATTGTATTACAAAAATGCATCATAATAGTATTGACAAAGGCACATAATACTTGAAAAATATGCACTAAAAAAAGTCATTAACACTTGTAAATAAAACAAAGCTTGTGGATAACATATATACACCAAAAGGTGCTAAAATGTACCATAACGCTATTAATCGTACTATTTCTTCACTAACTATACACCACAAATAATCACATCCGAAACATAATGGACATGTTGCATCAATGCACTTTGGTAAAAGTACACCAACATGTTATTAAATGAGCATTGAAATTTCATAACCTAATCTAATATACTACGCTGAAAAAAACGTACTTAGAACACCCCATCTAATAAAACACAAATGTTCATGTCGCCGCAAATTTCGCTTCCGATTTGGCGACGCCTTTAGACTCTTATTAACATTACCCCCACCATCGTCTGGCCCTGCAGATGCCGGTATTTTCCTGTCTTCTTTAGCCATATAAAATTCTCAACCTGGTATTAACAACATGAACAATCGTAAAGCAAAACTTAATAATCAGGCATCAATAAAATACACAATCGAAAAACTAATTGTACACTGTATGAACCTTATTTGTATATTAGAATAGAACTATTTAAACACCATGTGTGTTGATGCATTTCATGGACTACATATGCACTTGACCAAACCTAGCAAATGCACCAAAACACATCTTTCATTGCACAATAACAATACTAAATATGCACCAATACATATATACATGGCTCATTCATTTTTTTCAATGTAGAGGTTAAAACAACACCACACTAGAAATAACTATACACCAACATATAACTAAAAGTGCATCATTCTTAAGTAAATTATACACCCAAAAAACAAAGAAGGAATCACAAAAATAGAGCATAGTATACTAACATATTTCACGAAAGCAGGTTTCAAAAATATAAAATAAAACAACATATGCACATGACCAAACCTAGCAATGCACCAAAACATATCTTCATTGCACAATATCAATACTAAATATGCGCCAATACTAAGACGACACCACACTAAAAGTAAATATACATCAAAATATAACTAAAAGTGTATCATTCTTCAGTAAACTGTACAAAAAAAAGGACTCGCAAAAATAAAGCATGGTATATTAACACATTTCACAAAAACAGGTTTCAAAAACATAAAAAAAATAACCATTCTGCAAACAAACTATATACACGCACATGACACTCATAAATTCCCCCCAACATAAAATATTACACCACCCAATAACTAAAATTACATCATTTTTATCAAAATTTACACCAAACAAAACCCCAACAAAGATGCCCTGGTTCGCACAAAAACATTCCCAAAAACAAAAAAAAAAGAAACCATAAAATCGCCTGGACAATCAAAAAACCAAATCTCAGATACTTCAAAATAAAAAAAAAAAGAATGCCTAATCTCTTAGTAAAAAGGACTTCAAATATCCAAATCAACAATTGAATGGTTCAAAAAAATGCCAAAACATGTAAAGAAAAAAACCCTTACTACCAAATTTTCGAACCAAAACTGAAATAAAATTCAACCAAAAACTTACCTTAACCAACTATTTGAAGAATCAAAATCATCCTCTGGGCGGAATATGTGGCTCTGTTAACAACTTGTGAAGAACTTCCGAAAGAAAAGAAACGGAGATAGAGAAGGAGATACAATCGACGAAACAAAGAGAAAGAATGAGAGAAAATAAAATTGGGAGTTTTTGTTTGTGAGGGAACCTGAGAACTGAAAAAAAGGAATCAATCTAATTGAAATCCAAAAAAAAAATCGTTATGATGGGGAGTTACCAAATGTAATTGGTTTAATTTGTGTAAAAATGACATTTATGCCCTTAATTGGGCTAAATTAAATTTAAAAACAAAAGAAAGTTCAAAAAAAACTGGGCCTTTAGATTTGTCAAATTAATGGATTAGATTGATCCACACTACCACACGGTAAGCCCCCTGCCACATTTGATCCTATACATATATATATATATATTCTCCATATAATAGAATTAAGACCAATAAGTTAAAAATTAATTGATTATTTTATTATGAAATCTTAAATTATGTTAATGCTACAATTAAACTAACTAAAATCTCGTATGCAATAAAGAGGCAAAATAAAGGGTAAAAATCTATGAAAAATGGTATTTATTAATATTTATAGAATAATATTACTAAAACATTAAAAATAAAATAAAAATTCAGAAAAAATATTGTTTTTGTCTTTATTTAATTTTGGGATATAAATTAACCAAATAAACGTTCGCATTATTTAATTAAAGCGATGGGATTTTGTGTTACCAAAATATAGCCAAAAAAAGTGTTACAATTAATTGAATATAGTGTTATAGGGAGTGTTATTTAATTAAAGTGATACATATTTGTGTTACCAAAACAATAACAAAAAAAATGATACTTAAAAAGTGCTACTTATTTGAACATGTTACAAATAAGTGTTACATATTTATAAAGTGCTACAAAAGTGTTACATAAATATTATAATGTAAAAGTATTACAAACATGTGTTACATAATGTGCTTTATGTAAAAAGTGCTACAATCTTGTGTTACCTAATGTCATTTATGTTGTAGCTAGTTGAACCAATAGCTCAGTTAGAATTCTTGAAAGTGATAGGCAGTTTGATGTACATTAAAATTTATACACATCCGGACCTTGCCTATCCTCAAACAAATGAGTAGATTTACGAGCAATCCAAGCCAGGAGCATTGGAAAGCACTAACTAGGGTCTTAAGATACTTAAAGTACACCCTGAGTTATGGGATACACTACTCAAGATACCCTGTAGTACTTGAAGGGTATAGTGATGCTAGCTTGATTTCAGATTCAAATGACTCCTACCCCACTAGTGGATATATCTTTACTATTAGAGGCAGAGCGGTATCATGGAAATCCACAAAGCAAACTTGTATAGCTCGATCCACCATGGAATTTGAGTTTATAGCTTTTAATAAAGCTAGCGAAGAAGTTGAATGGATTCGTAATTTCTTAAAGGATATTCCATGAAGTAGAAAGCCAGTGCCTACTGTGATGATTCACTGTGATAGTGAAGCTACTATATGGAGAGCACAAAGTAACATGTATATTCGTCATACACATAATACCGAAAGACAATTTATCTCTAATGGTAGTATAACATTGACTATGTAAACTCAAAGGACAATATAGTGGATCCGCTCATGAAAGGGCTTAACCGAGATCAATTGAGTAAATTACTATAAGGAATGGGTTTAAAATCCACAATTTAAAGAACGATCAAAGTGGTAACCCAGCCTTGGTAACTGGAGATCCCAAGAACTTATTTCAGTGGGAAAACTAAACTTTGAAAGTTCAGTTAAGTACTCGAAATTCAGTTAACCTATCCCTAGAAGGCAAACAAGTACGATAATTTTACCGATTGTGGTAATGCTAAGTATTAAGGACTTTTAATGATTATTGACTTGGTCAATTGAGATCACATGTATAAGTGAGAAGTGAGGGTTGCTTCAATGTAACACTTATGAATCCAAAATGTTGTCCATGGCCAAAAAGGATACAACGGAAGAACAGAATGTGTTAGAGATCATATTGTGTAAATGTCATTGACTAGGTATACACAAATGAGGAATAGTTTAAGGCATTGTATCCACTAGGCCACTAGTATATCCGATGATATTTACAAAGAAAGGTTCAAAGTCGCAAACTACCTGTCCTGATACAGTATGGTTTCATCAAAACTAAGTATATGAGTCTGCATTTTCATCTGCATTTAATTTCCACTCATGTTGGAGATTGTTGGAAATTGGTTTTAAGAAGATTGGGTGATAACCTTTGAGTCTTTGGCCAATTTTTTAGTGACTTATTATTTATTTCTAGAGGAATTAATTGTTGAAATAATAATCTATATTCCGAGTAGATGTGTTTAGTATATTTAACTTCTCAAAATCAATTTGTGGTAAGTGAGAAATAAAATACACAAGTTAGTCACTTGAAAATGAGATAATGGGTGTTCGGAAGGTGAAAAGTCACCATCTCACATAGGAATTTAATATTGATTAAATTCAATATATCAATAAGTGGGTGTGCAAGAGTGTGCAAGATAATGGAACTATACGCATGTGATGTGTGGTGGGCAAGGCCACACGCGCACGCCCCCCTCAGCGTCGAAGTCGTGGACTATGTCTGTGCCTGTGCCCGTGCCTCGACCTGATGGGGCCTAGTTTTGCACAAAAAATATTTATTTTTATTTCTGAAAAATAAATATAATGGAACAGTTAGTTAATGTTGGGCTTTGGTCCAGTATCCTGCCTTGAATAGGCTTTAAAAGTGGCGCAAAGCGTGGCTCGTGATCGAACTCGTGAGAGCTGGATTGCACGGTTAAAGGAGAGCTTAAATGATTTGATATGGACTACCTATACTAACAGATGCATCTTCTTTTCTGGTGCCCATTACATAGAAACTTTGATGTTAAGCGTGCTTGGCCTAGAGTAGACATGGGATGGGTGACCTCCTGGGAAGTTTTCCAGGGAGCGCGTTAGTGAGGACAAAGTGTGCTAGAAAAGACTCGTCTTTGGATTGTTGGGACAATGATCAATCTGGCGCTTGAGGTCCAACATTTGGTATCAGAGCAGGTCACGGGTTCGAATTCCCTTGGAAGCACGCTGCAGTGGAGGTTGCTAGGAGCGGTAGAACTGGGATGTTGGCGCAGCGGAGGTAAATGGACCAGAACTTAAGATAGGTTGCCAGTGGAACTAAAGTAAACCGACCGAATCAAGGTGTAGGTTGCTAGGTGGCCGAAAATGAGAGGTGGCATGACGCGACGCTGAATCAAGGAGTTGGCATTAGAATTGAGGAAGTTTGGCGGGCAGCAAAGGTTGCCAAGCACTAGAGAGCGGAGATGTTGGCAGTCTTTGGGAGGGGGATCGTTGGGCTTTGGTCTAGCATCCTGCCTGCAATGGGCTTTAAAAGATGTGTGAGGCACGGCCCGCGATTCGAACTCGTGAGCGCTGGATTGCACAGTTAAAGGAGAGCTTAAAGGATTCGATATGGACTACATATACCAATAGATGCATCTTCTTTTCTGGTGCCCATTACATAGAAACTCTGAGGTCAATTGTGCTTGGCCTGGAGTAGACATGGGATAGGTGACCTCCTGGGAAGTTTTCTAGGAAGTGCGTGAGTGAGGACAAAGCTGTTAGATAAATGTTTTTATCATGATTTTGATAATTTTGTTCAAATAAGTTTTTAAACCAAAATAATGTCCCTAAATGTTGTCTAAATACTTCCGATCGATTCAAAATGTTTTTACTATTTTTCGGAGTATTTCTTGGAGTTTATTTTCGATAAAAAATTGGACAACACATTTGTTTCAACTCTCGACCAGTCGCCTCATAGGGGCAACCCGTGCTTGAGTTGAGTTTTGAAACAAAAAATGGGACGTAGAAGAAATTAAGGAGGGCGATCGTCGATAGGTGGTCGGCCAGTAGGGGCGGCCGGTCGACCCAGGCGACCGTGCACAGGAGTGCCCTCTTGGTCTGTCTTCTCGTTTCGTTTTTAAACAACCCCAACCGATCAAGATCAAGGGCGACCGATTGAAACCCCCTCCGACCGGTCCCCCTATGTAAAAATCACAGAAATTCAATTTCAATCTTATCTCTGCGCGATCGATCGAACCCCTGTTTTATCAGCAAACTATCCGTTGCATTTTCAGACAGCTTTTCCCTAATTTGTGGGATTGATTTCTAACAGCTATATTGATGATTTTAAATGGTTTCTTTTGCAACAAATCACTCCCCAAGGAGGAGCCTATGTCTGGAAATCAAAGCCAAGACCTCTCCTATAAATAGAGGCTTCATTCAAGCAACAATATATATCGCATCACACAAGCAAAGAGCAAACAAGCAAACACTTTCATATATCTTGTTGTATTAGCCTTGGCACTTTCACTTGCACACATTTGAGGTCTAGGCTTTCAATTCTTGATTACACTTATATTCATATTGTATCATTCACTATTGAGTTGTAATCTTGATTTTGGTCATCATTCAACACAAGACATCCTTGTGAGTATTCTTGTGGTAAGAATACACTTGGGTGATCTAGGTGATAGGTGTTTGGAGAGTGTGGTACTCTTCAAAGGTGGTGAAGGAAGATTGTGGTAATCTCCTTGAAGGTGTTGTAAGAGGGTTGTGGTAATCCTCAAGGTGTTGTATTAATTTTGGTAATTAATAAAATTTCTTTTTCTTTTTCGAAACCCATCCCGGATATACTGGGGTGGTAGAGCACGTAGTCCCTAGGTGGGGTGAAGCTCTTTAAATCAACGTGTGTTTTTATTTTCCGCATTTAGTTTTCATCTTTGCTTGATTATTCAAAAAGAGAGCAAAATCAAAAACCGAGATAATCTATTCACCCCCTCTAGATTATCGTAGCCACTTGGACTAACAAGTGGTATCAAAGCCAAACTTTTTGGCTAGCTCGTTCCGAGTAAAGAGGAAAGATCCATGGCTACGAATGATGCTCATCTCACCACCGGCGCCTCCACCAACAAGCCATCACTATTCGACGCCAACAACTACGCATTTTGGAAATTCCGTATGGAGTGCTTTCTACAAAGGTGTGCGGTTCGACATTTGGAATATGGTTGTTGAAGGAGTTGATCAACCAACCAAGAAATTGTAGGATGGCACCTCGGCTCCTAAGCCTTTTAAGGAGTTTGATGAAAATGACAAAAAGGCTTTCTCTCTAAACGGTAAGGCCTTAAATATTTTGCATTATTCTCTCACCGCCACCGAGTACAATCGCATAAGAGGCATAAGGTCGGCACATGTGGTTTGGGAAAAATTGGAGACTATATATGAAGGGACAAAGAAGGTCAAGCAAGCAAGAAAGACCATGCTTGTTAAAGATTTCGAAAACTTTAACATGTATGATGGTGAAAGCATCTCTAAGATGGTGGAAAGGCTTGACAACATTGTCAATCCTCTTGTGGCCCTCGGTAAAGTCATCTCCGAAGAAGACAAGGTGACTAAGGTATTGAATGCTCTTCCCGGATCATGGTCTGAAAAGGTGACGGCTATCACAGAGGCACAAAATCTTGAGACACTCAAATTTGATGAGCTCATCGGGAATCTCCTCATCTATGAAGTCTATCTCAAGGAGAGGAAAAATTCCAAACCAACCATCAATCAATCGGGTATGCAAAATATTCCTAAAGGTCTTGCTTCTTCTTCTAATAATGCATACTATGATAATGATAATGATGATGAGGAGACGGCCGCACTTGTTCGAAAATTTGCAAAATTTGTGAACAAAAACAAGGCAAGAAAACCGAGAGATAATGCTTGCTTTAAATGTGGAAAACCTGGGCACTTCATTGCCGATTGCCCAAAACTCGATGAGGAGGAACAAAGGAAAAAGAAGCACTTTTCGAAAAAGAAGGCTCTAAATGCGGAGGTCAAAACTTGGGATGAATTACTTGAAACAACCGACGAGGAAGGAGAAACCGAACATGGTCTTATGGCCATAGACGATGAAAATAATGAGGTACGCTCTAACCCTTCTACCTCCTCCTTAGTTGATGAATTGCGATGTGATTTTGATGAATTGCAAGTTGAATTTCAAAATTTGATTGTTAAATACAAGACCTTGAAAAAGGAGCATAAAGAGCTTAAAATTGAAAAGGATAAATTATTTACTTCTTATGAATCTCTTGATAAAGCTCATGCTATTACTCTTACTCAAGTTCATACTCTTGAAACCGAAAAGGAACTGCTCACAAAAAATCTTGAATGTTTGAAAAATGATGTGCATCGTTTTAACATAAGCACGGATAAAGTTACAAAAATTTTAGATGCACAAAGAGGTGAGCATTCCAAATTGGGACTTGGTTATAAACCATTTCAAAGTGTTTTTAAGAAAAATAACCAAGGTCCGACTTTTGTACATGCTAGTAGCTCTAATACTCCTACTTGTTTTTATTGTGGAAAAGTTGGACATTATGCTAATAATTGCAAATTGAGAAATAGCTCTAGTCATGTTTGGAGACCCAAAGGTCTCAAGACTAACCCCCATGGACCCCAAAATTATAGGGTACCTAAAAGAAATTCTTTTGTAGGTAATAGGGGCTATAACAACAATGGAAGATTCAAAATGGCTCGTGGACGGCGGATGTTCACGCCATATGACCGGGAGGAGAGAACTTTTTACCAACATCAAGCTCCAAGAAGAGGGTATGGTCATGTTCGCAATGGCAAAGGAAGAATTCTTGGAAATGGAGAAATTTGTAACTCTTTCTTTCTTCTTAGTAATGTTCTTTTAGTAGAAGGGCTTAAGTTTAATTTGATAAGTGTTAGCCAACTTTGTGATTCAAATTATGATGTTTCTTTCAATAAAGAAAAATGCCTTATACTTAAAAATGGTGAAATTATTTGTGAAGCAAATAGAAAAGGCAATTTTTACAAAATTTGTACAAGTGATTTGGTTAGTCAAAATGTTTCTTGTTTAGTCGCCAATAATGATTTAACTAGTTTATGGCATAGGCGACTTGGACATGTTGGATACAAGAATTTGAAAAATATTTACAAAAACCAACATGTGAAAGGTCTACCCAAATTGAATTTTGAAAATCTTGGCTTATGTGACATTGTCAAAAGAACAAATTAGTTAAAAGTAGTTTTAAGCCCAAAAATGAAATTTCCACAACCAAACCCCTACAATTGCTTCACCTTGATTTGTATGGGGATATTGGTACGACAAGTCTAAGTGGAAAACATTACACTTTCGTTATTGTCGATGATTTTTCTAGATATACTTGGACTCTTTTTCTTACCAATAAAAGTGATGTCGTTAATGAGTTTGTTAATTTGTGTAGACTTATTGAGAATGAAAAGAAAGATACTATTAAGTCTATTCGAAGTGATCGGGGTGGAGAATTTGATGGTGAATTTAGAGTCTTTTGTGAAACTAAGGGATATGCTCATAATTTTTCGGCTCCAAGGACTCCTCAACAAAATAGAGTAGCCAAAAGGAAAAACCGGACACTACAAGAGATGAGTCGGTCCATGCTCAATAAATTCTCACTTCCAAAATATTTTTGGGCCGAAGCCGTAAGTACCGCTTGCTATGTCATTAATCGAGTTTATATTCGTCCTAAAATGAATAAAACTCCATATGAGCTTTGGAAAGGAAGAACTCCAAATATTAGCTATTTCAAGATATTTGGTTGTAAGTGCTTTATTTTGAATACCAAGGATAAATTGGACAAACTTGATCCTAAGGCCAATGAAGGGATATTTATGGGATATTCAACAAAGAGCAAAGCATATCGGGTTTACAATAAGACTAGTGGGGTTGTTGAAGAATCCATCTATGTCAAATTCAATGAAGCTTCGGGTGTTGAAAGAATACCCAGTGATGAAAGTGATGAAGAAGACATTATTGAACCTATTGTTCAAAATGATGCTCAAAATGATCAACCTACTACATCAAATGATCAACCATCCACTTCAAGTGTTCCTCAAGAAGACAAAGGTGATACTTCGGATCTTCCCGTGGCATTAAAATTTAAAGGAGATCACCCAAAAGATCTTATTATTGGTGATCCCCTTGATAAAGTGATGACCCGAAGAAAATTTGCCGAAAAAGCTCTTATATCTCAAAAAGAGCCTAAAAATGCTAAGGAGGCTATTGAGGATGAGGATTGGTTTTTGGAGATGCAAGAGGAGTTGAATCAATTTGAAAGAAATGATGTATGGGAATTGGTACCTTGTCCTCCTTCTCAAACTATCATTGGTACGAAATGGGTATTCCGAAACAAACTTGATGATCAAGGCAACATTGTTCGAAATAAGGCAAGGTTAGTAGCTCAAGGGTATTGTCAAGAAGAAGGTATTGATTATGATGAAACTTTTGCACCCATAGCACGTTTAGAAGCTATTCGAATTTACTTGTCTATTCTTGTTTTAAAATTTTCAAACTTTACCAAATGGATGTTAAATCCGCTTTCTTAAATGGTTTTATTCAAGAAGAAATCTATGTAAAACAACCTCCGGGGTTTGAAAATTTTTCTAGGCCTAATGATGTTTATAAACTTAAAAAGGCCTTGTATGGTTTAAAGCAAGCACCCCGTGCATGGTATGATAGACTTAGCTCTTTTCTTTTGCAAAATAGTTTTACAAGAGGTAAAGTTGATACAACTCTCTTTGTTTTTGAAAAAGGGCAAGATTGTTTACTTGTGCAAATTTATGTTGATGATATTATCTTTGGTGCTACTAATGATTCTTTGTGCAAGAAATTTTCTAAGTTAATGCAAGAAGAATTCGAGATGAGTATGATGGGGGAGCTCAACTTCTTTCTTGGGCTTCAAATTAAACAATGCCAAGAAGGTGTATACATTTCGCAATCAAAATATACAAAGGAACTTTTGAAAAAGTTCGGTATTGAAGAAGGAAGAACCGTGTCTACTCCTATGGCAACCGATGTCAAAATTGACAAAGATGAAAAAAAGTCCGTGGATGAATCAAAGTATCTAGGTATGATTGGTAGTTTATTTTATTTAACCGCTAGTAGACCGGACATTCTTCATGCCATATGTCTATGTGCTCGTTTTCAAAGCAATCCCAAAGAATCTCATATGAGTACCGTTAAAAGGATTTTTCGATATTTGAAAGGCATTATTCAATATAGTTTATTCTATCCAAAGAATGAAAATTTTTCTCTTAAAGGTTATAGTGATTCGGATTATGCGGGAAATATTGATGACTGAAAAAGTACTTCCGGATCATGTCAATTTTTAGGCGATTACCTAGTTTCTTGGTTTTCAAATAAGCAAAATTGTGTTTCACTTTTAACGGCTGAAGCCGAATATATTTCCGCAGCTTTTTGTTGTACTCAACTTCTTTGGATGAAACAAACCTTAGCAAATTACAAATGCTCTTTTGAAAACATTCCTATCTTTTGTGACAATATATCTGCTCAAAACCCGGTTCATCATAACCGTACTAAACATATTGAGATTCGACATCATTTTCTAAGGGATTGTGTTTCTAAACGAAAAATTGAGATATCTTTTGTACCATCTCAAGATCAATTGGCGACATTTTTATAAAACCGCTATCTTCCGAGACTTTTTGCGTCCATACGAGCTCGGTTAGGCATAATGCATATAGAATGAGGTTTACGTTTGCATTTTGCATGTTTTCAAAACTTAGGGGCGAAAAATCGGATTTTTGGTTGAAAATTCGGATTTTAACAAAACTAGCAAGATAGTGGGCTGATGAGGTTGAGGGCAACCGGTTGCCCTCAACGTCGACCGGTCGCCCTAAGCAATTTTTTGGAATAAAACCGTTCTGTCTCATGCCTTAGTCATATTACTTCATTTTTGCCATTTTTCGTCCCCTTCGCCAAATTCACACAAATTTCACTCTAAATTTATTTTCATGCATTCAATTCATATCTTGGACCTTATATATCATGTTTATCATCATCATCTCTCATCATTACCGATCGAATGGTAAGAATTTTCCTTTCTTGGCTCAATTGGGTTGAACCTTTGAGTTTGTGGCTTTCTTGTATATTTCTTGATGAAATTATCTTATGATCATGATGAGCTTAGGTGTTATGTTGTATTGTATGATGTTTGGTATGATTTGGTGATGAAAATGTTTGGCTTGATTCATTTACAAGGGCTTTATACAACTTCTTTTAATTTTTACGCCCACAAAGTGTTCGATGAAATGTCTCAATGAAAATTTCAACTTCTACATGATTCTCTTGTTTCCAAAAGTCTTAAATACTTATTGAGATCATGTCTTGGCAAACAAAACGAGCTTATGGATTTTTTTTCATGATACATTTCTCCCATTTCTTCGGATTTTAAGCCTTCATCTTTCAATGGTTGATAAATCGTATTCTTGGCGCACTTTGATATACTTGTATAATGTTTTTTTCTCCTAACATTCTTTTTGATGATTTCAAAGGGGGAGAAACAGGAAATTGGCTCGTTAACTCAAAGAAGCTAATAAAAGCTCGCAATAAAAGCTATAAGCTATGGCTTCCTAAAGACAAGTATACCTAGTCCATGGCTTGTATTATGGACTAAATTGCAATAGATTATAAGTATTTTGACAGGGGGAGCTTCTTAACTCATGATGTTTATATGTATCTTGTAAAAGCTTGTAAAAACTTGTGCTTCTAGCTTATGCATATTTCTTGATTAATATGCTTATAAATAGGGGGAGCTTTTTATAAAATGTTTTTAAACGGATAGTTCACTCGTAAAACCGGTAAATTAATTTATTTTCAAAATCGTCCTTGTGAAAATTGTTTTGGTTTGAAATCATCAAAAAGGGGGAGTTTGTTAGATAAATGTTTTTATCATGATTTTGATGATTTTGTTCAAATAAGTTTTTAAACCAAAACAATGTCCGTAAATATTGTCCAAATACTTCCGATTGATTCAAAATGTTTTTACTATTTTTCGGAGTATTTCTTGGAGTTTATTTTCGATAAAAAAATTGGACAACACTTTTGTTTCAGGCTCGACCGGTCGCCCTATAGGGCAAACCGTACCTGAGTTGAGTTTTGAAACAGAAAATGGGACGTAGAAGAAATCAAGGAGGGTGACCGGTCGACCAGGTGGTCGACCGGTAGGGGCGACCGGTACCTAGGAGTGCCCTCTTCAGGTCTGTCTTCTCTGTTTTGTTTTTTAAACAACCCCAACCGGTCAAGATCAAGGGGGACCGATCGAACCCCCCTCCAACCGGTCCCCCTGTGTAAAAATCGCCGAAATTTAATTTCAATCTTATCTCTGCGCGATCGGTCGGACCCCTGTTTTATCAGCAAACTATCCGTTGCATTTTCAGACAGCTTTTCCCTAATTTGTGGGATTGATTTCTAACAGTTATATTGATGATTTTAAATGGTTTCTTTTGCAGCAAATCACTCCCCAAGGAGGAGCCTATGTATGGAAATCAATGTCAAGACCTCTCCTATAAATAGAGGTTTCATTCAAGCAACAAGATATAACACATCACACAAGCAAAGAGCAAACAAGCAAACACTTTCATATATCTTGTTGTATTAGCCTTGGCACTTTCACTTGCACACATTTGAGGTCTAGGCTTTCAATTCTTGATTACACTTGTACTCATATTGTATCATTCACTATTGAGTTGTAATCTTGATTTTGGTCATCATTCAACACAAGACATCCTTGTGAGTATTCTTGTGGTAAGAATACACTTGGGTGATCTAGGTGATAGGTGTTTGGAGAGTGTGGTACTCTTCAAAGGTGGTGAAGGAAGATTGTGGTAATCTCCTTGAAGGTGTTGTAAGAGGGTTGTGGTAATCCTCAAGGTGTTGTATTAATTTTGGTAATTAATAAAATTTCTTTTTCTTTTTCGAAACCTATCCCGGATATACTGGGGTGGTAGAGCACGTAGTCCCTAGGTGGGGTGAAACTCTTTAAATCAACGTGTGTTGTTTATTTTCTGCATTTAGTTTTCATCTTTGCTTGATTATTCGAAAAAGAGAGCAAAATCTGAAAAACCGAGATAATCTATTCACCCCCTCTAGATTATCGTAGCCACTTGGACTAACAAAAGCATGCTAGAAAAGACTCGTGTTGGTTTATGGGGACAGTTGTCAATCCTGGAAAATGCTTGAGGTCCAACAACTAAAAAGCTGAAACTGTCATTTGTCACCACTAACTTAGTGGTATGTCCACTACTTGGAAGTTACAGCTTAGTGGTCATTGAAAATTGCCCACTACTTGGTGGTTTCAGCTCACTGTCCCATGGAGTTACTGCCCTGCAATAATGAGGCCCTTGTCTGATTGGAAGTCCTATAAATAGGACTGCATTGTAGTTGTTCAGTACATAAGCATTCTCTCATTTTTATATCACATTGCATAGTGTACTCAGTGTTATGCACAATTCAGTTTGTTGGAGCCTTGAAATTTGAAGTGCTACTTGATGTTGCTTTTTAAGGCAGGTCACACCAAGTCAACGATGCTGATAAAATCTTTCTTCCTAAGGGGGAAGTCTTCAAGTCTTTTTCTCTGGAACCTGGAAATCTTTCAATTGGGAACTTGCCTGCACACACGCAAATGTTAGAGGGCCCTGGGGGTTGTCCCAGGGAGGCCCCTCCGACATCAAGTCAGCACGGTGATCGAGAGAATAAAACAGTAATTGAATATTGAATTAAATGCGTATGAGAGTTATGAGACATATTGTGAGAATGTATATACAAATGAAGAGGAGGTACCTTTTTATACCTGAGCAACGGGCCTCATAGGCCACGTAGGAGAAACCAGCCTATGGGCCATTCTCGAATTCCTTTGGGCCCGGTTATTCCATTAATATCTCATTGGGCAATTAATATTATATCAATATAAAAATTAAATTATATATTTAATTACTAAATGTCGCTTTTGCCCCCAACATAAGCCCCCCCTGCTCAATGTCATGCGGAGGCATGAAGCACAGCGGGAGCTAAATCGGTATCGTGTTTGGCTTGTCTTGGGATTCCTTGAAAATTTATTAGGACCCCTCCTATCCGGGGTCTTAGCTGAAGAAGTTTTAACTTTCCGACAACATCGAGTGAATCCCCAGGAGACCATTTCCCTCCGAGGTCTTAGCCGGAGAGGGTTTCTTTTATGAGGAGCCCCTTTGGAGGAGCTCAGAATTTGCCATATTTTAGAATATGTCTCCCAGAAAACCAAATATAGTTTAAAACTATAACAAAAGGTGGACTGACACTTCCACATGGCTTGAGTTTAAGATTGTTAATTGTGGGACTTTAACTTTACTACTAGAATCACCTCTTGACATAGATTAAAATTCTAATATATGAAACTTGAGAAGCAATTTGGAAAATTAAAATAAAAAAGTAAAATATGAGCCAAATCATAATAATAATATTCTTGAAAACAAGGGGGATCAGTCGGAGAGAGTTTTTCCGATAACATCCAAAGGATCCCTGTAAGGGGGACCCCTCCTCTCCAGGTCTTAGCCGGAGAGGGGTTTTTCGATAAAATTGAGATGATTCCCATAAGGAGATCCCTCCTCTCCAAGGTCTTAGCCGGGTAGAGTTTTTCCGATAACATCGAGAGTATCCTTGTGAGGAGACCCCTCCTCTCTGGGGTCTTAGCCGGAGAGGGTTTTCCGATAGCATCGAGAGGATCCCCATGAGGATACCCCTCCTCTGGGGTATTAGCCAGAAAAGGTTTTCTGATAGCATCAAGAGGATCCCCATGAGAAGATCCAGGTGAACATCCAGGTGGTCACGGGTTGTGGTCGTGTTTGGAAACCAACTGCGTACAAGAAATCATAGCCAAAAAGTAAAATTAATTCATTCATTATTCACAAAGCAACGAAGTTTTATGTCCCATGGGCGGAAATAAGCTGAATTTGGTATAGAAATGTTTAAACGCCTCTGGGGCGAAAATGAACAGAAAACAGATAAAAATATTAAAGCAGTTAGTGAGCGTGAGAGAACTGGTATTTGCGGGAGCTGGTGAGGTCTGCGGCGCCTAAGGTGGTGTGGCACTCTCACTGTCTAGTCGAAAACATTTGCTTTGATCCATATAATCCTTCAGTAACCCTTCTGGATGAGTCATTCGATCTCTCTCTTTAGCACGAAAAAATTATTGGTGGTGTGCCCCTTGCCCTTATGGTAGTGACAGTATAGATTGGAACGTGCTCTTGTGGGATTTTTCTTCATTGGTCTAGGCGAGCCGATGATCCCTTTTCCTTGATCAGCGATTAAAACTTCAGCCATGGAGCTTTTAGAGGGATGAAGTACATTCCATACTCCATCCTTTGATCCTTTCGAAGTTGATTCTTGTCATCTTTCCTGGTCTTACGCTTAATGTTGGGTTCAGACTTGGTAGACGCTTCCACTCGAATATGCTTCTCTGCTCGGCTCAATAGCTCCTCCAAGGAGGAGAGAGTCTTCTCGGTCAGGTATTCCTTCAGAAGTCCCTCGCAAAGACTCTGCTGCAATATCCCAGCCAATGTCTCATGTTGGACATTGGATACTTCATTAACGACTTCTATGAACCATTTTAAAAACTCCCGCAGCGTCTCTCCTTCCTTTTGTTTCACCTGAAAGAGGCGAGCAATATTTTTGGGGCACTTTCTATTGATGGATAACTACTTCACGAAGGCTTCAGTAAGTTTTTCCGTCCCAGAGATTGATCCTACCGGGAGTTTATTGAACTAAGTCAGTGCCCGCTTAGTCAAAGTAGTGTGGAACGCCTTGCAGTAAGAGGCATCAGTCATGTCATAGAGGTCCACCGTGGCGTAGAATTTGTCCAAGTGTTCATGTGGATCTCCAGTTCCATAGTACTCCGGGAGATTGGAGGTCTTGATTCCCAAAGATAGAGGCTTAGTCAAAATAGCAGGGGTCAAAGGGCTCCTTTTCATCAAGGCAGGAGCTTGCAAGTTGGCTTGGTTGGGCTGTATTGCTTGAGATTCTTCAACTAGTGGCAGTTCTTCATGGTTTTCACCATGGCCTTCGTCTCTTCCTCCCTGACCTCCAAGGTTAGGGTCTTCGGCAGTGGGCGGAGCTTGCGGTGGTCTTCCTGCGGCATCGGCCACAGCCTGGTGCCTCAAGGCCTTCCGGGCAACTTCATCCAGCAGAGCCTGGAGGGCTTCCTGAGATAAGCGAATTTCTTCGATAGGCAGAGCCCATCAAGGGGAGGGGGCGGGGCCCTACTTGTGAATAGAGAATGGGGAGGCACTCCTCCAGGAGGAGGAGGGCTGGCCCCCCATCTTCCAAGCGGTCGTTCTTCTTGCTGGTCACCGGCCCCACGGCCTGCAGCTTGAGATCCGACTTCACGTGCTTGCGACGGAGTTTTCATCTTCGTGTTCTTTGGTTGATTCTCACAAACGTCGCCAAAATGATGTTATTTTTTTAGGTAGATCACTTTAAATCAACGATGATATATTCCTTCTTCCCAAGGGGGGAGTCTTCAGTCTTCTTCTCCGGAAGCTGGAAATCCTTTGATTGGAAACTTGTCTGCATACACGCGCAAACGTTAGAGGGTTCTAGGGGTTGTCCTAGGGAGGCCCCTCCGACGCTCAAGTTAGCATGGTGATCGATAGAATAAAACAGTAATTGAATGTTGAATTAAATACGTAGAAGAGTTATGAGACAGATTGTGAGAATGTACTTACAAATGAAGAGAAATGACCTTTTTATACCTGAGCAACGGGCCTCGTGGGCCGTGTAGGAGAAATTGGCCTATGGGCCAGTCTCGGACTCTTTTGGACCGGGTTATTTCATTAATAATCCATTGAGCAATTAATATTATATCAATATATAAATTTAATTATATATTTAATTATTAAATATCATTTTTGCCCACAACACTACTATTTCAGGGACGAATTATTTTTGTATCTTTGGGGATAAGTCGTATGTTCTATCAGCACTATACGGGACGTGTTTATCTTGCGGATAGAGTCTAACTCACTGCATGCAATCTGCAATTTCGTTTCAATTTCTTTGTAATATACATCATTTGTTCTATTTAATTTGTACTCGTGTAATCAACATAACTTTAAAACTCGTACGTATACATTGATAGTAAGCTATAATGGGTAAAATTTGCCACATTTTAGAATATGCCTAACGGGTTTAATGGGTCCACCTCACCATATCATTATTAGATGAGGTCTATATATGGGTTTTGAATAATTTTAAGGGCAAATCTCATTTTACTCTCTTATACTCATTGAATATCATTTTACCATTTTATACTTTCAATTGTATAACTTTATTCCCTCGTACTATCAATTTGTATTATTTTACCCCTTATACAATTAAAATATTATTTTATCTTCATATTCCTTTATTAAATGGCCTAATTGTCCTTATTAGTATTTTTAATTTAACTTAATGATATTAATCACATATAATTGTTTTTGAAAATCTTATTTGTTATTTAATAAAGTTAATTGACATAGTTTCTATTAAATAACTATATTGTAAGCTATTTTACGTAAACAAATATATTCATACATATTTTTTTCAATAATAAATTTAAATTTTTGTATTATATTGTAAATAATCCATAAAATGACTATTTTTTCTATTTAATGTAGTTTTTATTAAATTATTATTATTCCATCAATAATTGAAAAAATACTAATAATAATTCTCATTTAAAAAAATATATATTAGATATATATTATTAAATTTTAAATCTGTGATGAATAAGAAAATAAAATTATAAATGCATTAGCTTATAATATCATTTTATATATTAATATAATAGGGATTATATTAAAGTTAAATAATTAGCAACTAAATGTAAAATATGATTTAATATTAAGTGTTAATTTAATTAAGCTGGGAAAGTTAATATAGAAATTAAGTACATGTTTATTAATATTAAATATTTTTAAAATGATTTTGTTATTTTACTAAAAATAATAGAAGAATAAAATGGTTATTGTTTTGAGTATATGAGAAAAAATGATATGTTAAAAGCATAAGGGGGTAAAGTGATACTAATTGAGAGTATAAGTGGGTAAAGTAATACAATTGGAAATACAAGGGGGTAAAGTGCAACTCATTAAGAGTATAGGGGAGATAAAGTGAGTACTCTGATGATGACCCTTTGGATTAATGATCTATTTGAATTTCGTTAGATAATCATTTGTGAGGGATTTACAATCAATAATATACTTCTTTTTTTCTGGCAAAAAAAAAAGTGAGAGTTACCTAATTTTAATGTAGTAGGTTTCAGATTTTGATAAATCCACAAATTCAACTCTAACATCATGATTGGTACACGTGAACTGAATTAGGTCTGAATGGAATGGATTTAAGAATAAAATAACTGTAAGAAATGAATGAAATGACCAATTTTCCACTTGATTCCAATCTCCTTATTGATAATTATAATGAATAATAGTAATGGAGGAATTAAAACTATTATTTTTAAACAAAAATTCACAGATAAAATTATGTTAAATATATTATGCACAAATGGATTTAAGATCCTTCAAATGTGTGTCAAAATTCAAAAACATAGAGGGATGGAGCCAAGGGTTGGTTATCCCCAGCTTTAAATCTTTTCATAATTAGTATAGTTTCTTATATACAAATTTACTAGATTTTATAATTCCCCCCCCAAAAAAAAAATCTAAAAACTACATATGTATATATTAATGTCAAGAAAAATAAATCTCGCCCTCTAGTCTTCATTTTCTGGTTTCGTCCCTGCAAACACACACATGTATATATTATATAGACAACATTTACAAAAACAAAAATTGTATACAAAAAATCAACAAAAGAGGCTTATATAGGTTTTTATTTTATCTTTTAAATTTTGATAAAAAAATCTATTATCTATTAAAATATTAGATATAAATTAATATTTAATTTATAAATAATTAAGTACAAATATATAATATTTTATTTATAACTTACAAAAATGTAGATGATATCCAATAAATTTTGTTATATTTAGAAGGATAGTTTCATCAAAATTAAAATTAGAGTCATTCTTGATGATTGAGAACAGCTAAGCTATGGGATAGTTTCTTGAAAACTATCTCTGCTGCGTCATTCACACACATGTATGCATGCGCACGTCCGTGTTCTTGCACACGATCTGGTCGTGTGCTTAAACTTTTCATGTCTCATGCGCGTCTTCATTCGTCCTTTGGCTCTTGACATACCCTTTAGAATGTACTATCGCTTTTTGTCCAATTTAGCTCCATTTCCTGTAAAAATACCTAGACAACCGCAGTATCACGCCCAACAAGGAAAACCAACCTAAACACGCTCGATCTACATGAAATTGTATCAATTATATAACAAATACACCTTGAAATATATGTATAATATCCACTTGTCAATAGGAGATCATGAATGATGCAGTTTTTCTCTCTCTATAACCGTTTGGGTATAATTGCATTACTAACTAGTTATGTTTTGACAATCTTACCTTCAGGGAATTAAATTAAATATTTAATGTATTATTAATGCATTTAATCCTAGCCTTTGATTATTGTAGGGATGATTGATATTAGTCCATCCTTTCTCACCGCATGTTATGATCTTATGGATCCAACCCATATATATATATATATATATATATATATATATATTAGGGATTGGTTCAAATGAGACGAAGCCCTTTAGGTAAGATCGTAGGGACACATCGTGACCATTGGATTAAAATCAATAACGGTTTAGATTTTTTATTTATTTTTAGTAATGCCACCTGTTTTGTGTTGTTTTAAGGGCATTTACGTCTTTTTGTTATTTTTGTCAGGGATAAGGGTGTAATTTTATTATTAATGTTTGATAACAAAATTCCTACCATATCTATATCCCGCGATTTTAAGGTCAGTTATTTTTTAAAATTATTAACATTTCATTTTCTTCTCAATCAAACGCACGTCTCTTTCTCTTTCTTTGTAACTTGCGAAAAAGCTTCTCAATTATTAATGTTGTCTGATGTTTGTTATGGTAAAAACACAATTTTGTATATTATATTGTAATACACATTTAACATACTAAATATGCAAATCTGGAATATTGTACATGTAGAACATATATATGTAGTATGCAAGGAATAGATTATAAGGCACGATGCATAACGTATTGAATTATTTTTTCTTTTTGTTCTAAGTATACAAAGAAACAAACCTATATATGCAATTTTCATGTTCTAAATAACCACATTATTAGACTTTTTGTTACTCAAATTGAATCTTAATGTAATATACTTTCTACATACTAAATATATAAATATGGAACACTATACATGCATAACGTAATTATAAGGACCAATGTCTAATGTATTTCAATATTTTACTTGTTTTATTCTAAGTATACACAATAACAAACCTATATATGCAATTTTCCTATTCTAATAAGCACACTATTAAAATTTAATGTAATACACTTTGTTCATACTAAATATGCAAATTTCAAACACTATATATGCCGAACATAAATATGCAGTATGCAGGATATAAATTATAAGGACCAATGTCTAATGTATTTCAATATTTTACTTGTTTTGTTCTAAGTATACACAATAACAAAACTATATATGCAATATTCATATTCTAAGTAAGCACACTATTAAAATTTGATGTAATACACTTTGTTTATACTAAATATGCAAATTTATACACTATATATGAAGAACATAACTATGCAGTATGTAGGGTATAAATTATAAGGACTAATGCCTAATGTATTTCAATATTTTACTTGTTTTGTCAGTATACACAATAACAAAACTATATATGCAATATTCCTATTATAAATAAGCACATTCAATTAGCTTACATGGACATTCAATTAGCACATTCCATATATGAAATATTTCTAATATATGCAGGATAGATGAGGATTGTTCGTGTGATTATAGGAACATGATCAATAACAGACCACGTCCCTTATTGTTAGCATTAATTAGCTGGCAGTTATTTTTGGTCTAATATATGATACCTATTATACCCTTGGGCAGTTTTTTGCCTAATTTTTAATGCTACAAAAATTGCCTAGATCATGGTCTTCCATTATTTTTTTTGGATGGTGTAGATGTGTCCTTACGGTCTCACTTAAAGCTATGGTCTCACAAGTTACACAAACTAATGCTTTCTTACTGTAACACCATGTGGACTGATCACAACCATCTACCCCTAGCTACTAATCAATGGTTCAGATTAAAATAAAAAAAATAGCATTTACTAATTATTTTACCATAAAAAGAGTAATATAGTAATTTATTAAATGGTATAACAGACTTCCCATAATATCATCGTGTTTACGCCATATATCATGGGATATGATTAGGATCATGTTTCCATAACTAAAAAATCTCACAAAAACACCATCTCTCACTTTTGTCATTCCTGAAAACTATAGAAAATTAAAGAAAATAGATTATAAAATAAATCGATCGACAATTTGACATGAACACCATGGAGGATCAAAATACACACCAACATTCGTATTGGGATCAAATCTGGAAGATAAATGGGATCGGAAAAAAAAAAGCAATACTAATTTGTGTTGAATTTTGATCTACAATAGTTAGATTATAGTATGCTTGAGTTTTCTTCAAATCGTGAATACACCTGTTCATGGATTATAAAATGAAGTAATGCATAGTTAGTGTATATTTGATGCATAACTTAATAATAATGATGCATATTTGGTTTAATTTGCAACTTGTGCCCATTAGGAATAGTGACATATTACATTTGTAATTTTGATGCATAGTTAGTGTATATTTGATGCATAATTGAATAATAACGATGCATATTTAGTTTAATTTGTGAATCCCCGATTTTTCAGAACATATAATTGATTCTTATTGTCGTCTATGTATTTGATCGACTATTTTACCGCGTCACTTTGACGGGTAATTATCATTAATATATGTTTTGTATTTTATTTCATTTTATTTGATTACTTATGATCATGATCATCATTAATTCTATTTCACATTTATGATCACTTGATTGATCATTATTACTATTTTTGTATTTATTAGTCAACTTATAATTTAAGAGTTTTAAGATAAATAAAATCAACCTTTAAAAGCCCAAGGACTAGATTGAAAAATTTTAAAAGTTTAAGGGCTACTTTGCAAATTTTGAAACTATACCAGACCTTAATTTTAAAATTTGAAATTTTCACTCTTAAGGTAATGGAAATGACATATTTTAAATGTATTCCAAAATCCAAGTGTTTAGGGCTTGGAAAGTAATTTTTCTAAAATTGAGGGGCTAAAGTGTAAAAGACTAAACTTGAGGACCCAAATGAAATTTCCAGGACTTATGCAGCCCATGCACCTGGAAATACTAACTTAACTGTAACTTAATTATATTTTGGACCCAAGGTTCAAATTTCATAACAATTGGACCCCTAAAAGCCTTAAAGGCAATTATTTCAAAATGGGACAAAAATGATATTTTCAAAAGTTAAAGGACCTAAACTTATTTATTTTAAAAACTACTTTTTTCCCAATATCCTAGTAACCTTAGTGACATTTTACAACTGGAATCACATTAAAATCCCTTCTGGTTTGTGAGTTTCGATTATTTTTAACTAAGGGCCCGAAATGACAATTTTTACAAATTTGGGGCCAATGTGAGACTTTTATAAAAACTCGACCTCAAAACTTTAAAAACCTGAATCTATGGACAATTTGGAGAATTTAGGAACTGACCTTATAATTTTTCAAGGCCGGGATATTTATTTATTCAATTTTTAACCCCAAAAGTTTTGGTTTTTACAAAACGGGGCTAAATTGTAATTTTTCTTTTACCAAAATAGCCCTGGACCCTCTGACTTGGAGGTTTAATTAAAGTATCTTATTTTCTCAAAAACCCTTGACTTATCGGACCGATTCGACCGATTAATACCCGATCGCGGGGCGACTTCCTCGTCTTGCGGTTTTGAATCTATAACGGGACTTATGTTCCACCTAATCTTTGAAGATACCGAAGATTGCTTATCCTTCCGATAATCATCTTCATCCAAATAACTCCACCAACGCCATATTGCTACTCGTGAATTTTCAAAAAAATTCTGAACTAATGAATCAATAATACTCATGCTGGTTGACTGCCTGTACTTGTATTTACTTTCCTGCCTGAGTCAACTTGGTGTGTCGAGCTCACGGTCGGAATGGATACGTCGGGGATGGAACCGGGCAGCTCAGCTTCTATTCCACTCTTCCGGCCCCATCGTTGTAATCCCGCAACTGAGGGACGGAGTGTCCAAGGGAAGCGGGTCATAGTACTTGAGGTATAATCATGATTATGACAAATCCGAGCTTTGCAAGCTCCACTGTGGATTTTGTCTTTGCCTACAGAGCGATAAGGTGACAGGTCTTGGACCATCTTGCCCGGGGAGTTACAAGGAAGAACGAAGGAATCGATGTCTAATCCACACGATTCCGGAGTTATCGGACCCGTTTGGTTGGCGCTACAAATCCGTACGCAACTGCTACTTGTTTTGCATTGGTTGGCGCTACAAATCCGTATGCAACCATTATTCGTCTTGCATAGGATTGGCGTTACATTCCGTACGTGATCCTACATGTCTTGCCTGAATCACATAGTATCTGTGTGACCACGAACTGTTTTCTCATACTGTATAAGTATATTACTTAAATATATTTATCACGACGCTTGTGGACTATGTGTGAATTCATGCATCATACTCACGCGTCTTCATATAACTGTTTTCTCGCATTAACTATATATATCGCCACACTTGCACACGATCACCCTATCCACTGAGATTTCTGTCTCATCCCCACCTGTTTTCTAACCTTAGATGAGGACTTCGTTGAAGATGCTGAACCGACCACGGATTGAGCCCTTGTACTCCGCTTGTTGGATTTACTATCTTTTGTTGTTGATGTCGCTGGACTTGTTACTATTATTTGTTGTTAGACTTACTACTACTTGTTGTTGTTGGACTCTTTTCTTGTGTTTGTTGTTGGACTCTTGTATTTCTTTTCATTCCGGTTTGTAATTGAAGGGCGTAGGACCCTTTGACTTTTAAGTTGTTATCTTTAGATCATATCGGGGATGTAATTTGGATTATGGATATTGTGGACTGTAAGTTGTAACGTGTTTCTTTATTTCCGCTGCTATTTAAACTTTGTTCCATTGGGTTTTGATGATATTCGTCTAGAATGTTTGGTTTACTTGTAATTAAGTTATGGATCATCGTCGCGTTCCGTTTGGGCGTGACGATTAGAGTGGTATCGAGCTCGGCTAGTAAGATGGAAACTTACACCGAGCTAACCCGGATAGGACCCTTGGTCCGTGTTGGGTAATCTGCCGCTTGACTTGACTCATTAAGTGTGAAATCGATTTCAAATTGGCATAGAACCGCCTTATTGATGTTTGAACTAAGTTAGAACGCATATTTTGAGGTTCCATAGTCATACTTGTCTTGACTTAGTTGATTCTTGACTGACTTTCTTTATTCATTCTTTTCTTATTCCCTCCTTATCTTTCTTCATTTACCTTTGACTAGTCCGCCTTAGTTTTGTTTGATCGAGGATGGAGCCGGCGCCACCTTCTTGGTGGGGCGTTTTCATGCCGTCTTTGGCCGAGGAGTACTACTGGGCATTGATGATTCACCGCATCGGAGAGTGATCGAGCGACCTCGAGCTATCCGAGAGCGCCCGGCCTAACGGGGACGACACGATTGCTTGGCAAGGAGCCAAGATGAAAAGAGCGAGTTGACCACTATCATCAAGGACCGCGACAACACCATACGAGCGCGGGAGGATCAGATACAGAATATCCAGGAGCGCTTGGATAACATGCGAGAGAAAATGAAGAGGGCAAGTGACGGCCGCCAGAAATGGGAGATTGACGCCCGCCTATCCCGCGACACCGTTGAGCACTTGGAGGAGACCCTCATCAAGCAGATGACAGTGATAGAGGACCTTACACAGGCCCTAGCTCGAGAGACGCCGCGGCCGGAGGCCGCTCGCGGCTAATGCACAGCCATTGCCACCACCCGAGGTGGAGCCCGTACTCGATGCCAAGGAGGACCCTGAGGAGGACCCCAAGGAGGATCCTGAGGAGGATCCAGTCGAGGTCGGAGAGCCTGAGGCACTTGAGGCTGCTCCACTTGATGATGCACAGGGATTCGAGCAGTGGTTGTATTTCGTTGATTTGCCCGAGGTCGAGGCGCCACCTCGGCCCGACTAGGCCCCGATTATGGACATAGTGCGAGTGATGATGATGGCGATCTCACCGATTAGTTAGCTTGATTGTCGATTGTACTTTCGTTGTTGTAGACGCTTATTCCGATGTTGTACCTTACTTTCTATTGTATTAGATTCGATTGTATTTTGGTTACGATGTATCTTTGACTCGGTGTTACTATTGTTGTACTATGGATGTATTCAAGTTTTACATTAATGGATATGCCTTCGCTATTTATTCATTGTCTTGTGTTTGTTGTTACTTTCCTACGATATAACTTGCTTTACGCGAATAATTATTGTATCATTTACTCGTGGATCGCAACTAACACTTCAAGATACAGAATGGCTGAACATCGTGGACATGGGAGACCTCGTCGCGTTCCCCAAGGGGATGACGACGCGTACCCGGGACCAGTACCCTCCCCCGAATTACCACCGCCTCCTCCACTGCTGCAGGAGACAACTTGACCGCACAGCCCTACAACAAATATCTTGGTTTTCATGAGGCAACAAGCGAGCCTCAACACCGTGCCCCGAACCCGCTGAGGCGAACGATCGCACGTTAGAGCGATTTCTACGGCTCGACCCACCGGTTTTCTTAGGAGGGCCGGATGATTTAAAGGCGAGAAGAATGGATAGAGAAATTGGAGAATATCTTCAATGCTCTCCAATACTCGAGATGAGCGTAAAGTCACACTCGCCGTATTTCATCCTCGGAATCGGGCCGCTAAAGACCGTGGAGTGGAGGGCGGTTGAAAGAAGGTGGAAACAGGACCAGCAGCTTGAAACATGAGGAAATTTCTTGGGCCGAATTCAATGAACAAGACATTCTACAGTTGTGAAAGAGGCGCGCGAGATGAATTCTGATTGAGGCGGGGAACATGTCCGTAGCTCGATGAGTCCGAATTTCATCGATTGTCCAAGTATGCTATGGGGACAATCGATCAAGAGGATAAACTTTACAAGTTCACTCGAGGATTGAAACTGGAACTTCGTAAAACAATTGTTGATCGTTGAACCGACAACCTACTCACCACAGAAAGGCGGCTCTCCACATCGAGTCGAGATCGAACCGTATTGGGATTCAACAGTAGGCCATCAAATAGTCTCAAGAGAACAATTTGTGGGACAACCATCTAAACACTGCTAAGTTTGAAAGGACCATTAATAAGACAGATAAGGGAAAAGGACCATGACAAGGAAAGTCGGGTCAAGTGTGTGCACATTGCCGTAAACCGGACATACTACCAATGATTGTTGGCGTAAACAAGGAAGGTGTTTGCGCCAGAGTAGTAATCAAGTCGACCAAAGATTGCCCGATTGCCAAGTACGATGACCGAACCAAACAGACGCACCCATGAGGCGAAATGGCCAGGGTAATCGGGCAAGGATGCCCGCCGAGCATTTGCACTAGCCGGACAGAGGCTCCGAGGCAACAGACGTGGTGGAAGGTACGCTTCTAGTATCTAACCACTACGCTAAAATATTGTTCGACCCTGGATCAACGCATTCATTTGTTGCACCGCATTTTGTACACAAACCGCATGCTTGCATGGAACATATGCCTATATGTCTAGAAGTGTCAACTCCTATGGGCGCAAGTCGGATAACATATATTATCTATAATGCATGGGTTAAGATTGATGAGATAAACTTTCTGCCGATTTGATCTTATTACCTATATCCGAATACGACGTGATATTGGGAATGAATCGTTATCTGCACACCATGCACAAATGGACTGCCATAACAAGTCCATTAAGCTATGTGAACTTAAAACCGAAGTGGAAATTTCGGAAAGGCACGAGTTAAGATTGCCCCAATTATTTCAAAGAATGAAAGCGAGGAAGGCGATCACTAGAGGGGGCTCGAGGGTACTTGGCGTTTGTAATTAACAAACCCACGGTTGAGACACAAATTAACCAAGTACCTATAGTATCGTAATACACGGATGTATTTCCACAAGAACTCACCACTGTCCCTCCCAGATAGGAAGTCGAGTTCACCATCGAGGTGTTACTAGGGACTCGTCCCGATTGCCAAAACACCGTATAGAATGGCTCCTCTTGAATTACAAGAGTTGAAGACGCAATTCTGTAAACCGATGGATGTGTGTAGGTCCCAAGGGGTGTAATAGTAAGGTTTAGAAGGGGGTTGAATAAACCTTACCAAATTTTCGATTTAGTCCTTTTAAATATACGAGTTGATTCTACACACCTGTGTCCTTGATAGACAATCGAATTAGTCACTCGGTAGAGTTAATCTCTCAAATGAGACTCAAATTGCCGTTGATGGAGTAACTCACTTTGTTGGCTATAATTTGACTCAACCGTGGTTTTGTTTTTATTGGAAGACTTAACACCCTTAAGTTTGATTAAGCAAGATTTTAGAGCTTGATTTAGTACTTATAAATTATCGGTGGATAGCAAATTTATCGTGAGATATAAGTAGTTAATAATGCAAGAATTAAAGTCTTTGAAAAGTAAATGACACAATGAAGTTTTTATAGAGGTTCAAGATGGGGTAATTCTTCTACTCCTCTCTTCTCCAACTCCCGGAGGAATCCACTAAGTAATGATCGGTTTACAAAGTGGTAATGTGATCCAGGATACAAGTCTTGATCACAACAAGACTTGATCCTTAGGGACTCGATGCTGAGACGCCTTGATCACTCACCGGCTTCTCGATGCGACTCGGCTTCTTCACAGGCAGTTTTGCCTTTGTTACTACAACTCACTTGCTCAAGCTCTTTGGATTTGATCACGAAGCCCTCCAAAAGCTTAAGACTTGGTTCAACCTTGAACCTTTCTACAATCCTTCCCCGGAATGTAGACCCCTTTTCTTCAAAAGTTTCCTCTTCAACCGATTGAAGTTCTCTTTCCTTCACAGTGAGTGTTGGATTGATGTACTTCGTAATGTAGACTTGAGGATTGAGAATGTTTCATTTTTCTAATATGCTTGTATATCTCACGTGTGTGTCATCCTTTTTCTCAAACAAACTCCTCGGCCTTTTATAGTGAACTTTCAAAAATTTGCCCGTTGAAGAGATAGGCTTATTTTTGAAAGTCACTTTGCGATCGTTGGCTTGTCTTGTTGCGCTTCTTGGAATTGCCATTTCCTCATATGAATTGTTCTTTCACCTTTTCGAGTTCGACACGGTGTAGTGCTTCCCATTGGTTCATTCCTTTTGCACGCTTCGGGATCGAGCACTCGAGAAAGGTGGTATGGAGATATTACTTGTTTAAGTAAATCTCTTGATTTACGTACAACGGTTCTTTTACGCTTATCTCGACTTGATTGCATTTCCTTGCTTTCCCAGGTGACTTAGAGTCAGTCTTCCAATCATTGGATGACTCTTCTATCACTTCAACTTGAGACTTGGCTTCTCTTGAGTTGACTTGACCGATGCTCCACTCACCGCATCTCACCGCTTCTCCAATAGAGTTCTGTCTACTCTTCTTTGCCATACTCGGTTGTCTCGCAATGAGTCTTCCTTCAAGTCTTCGATTGTCTTCTTGCATGTTAGGGCGTAGGCCGACTTAACTCGGCTTGCCACTCTATTCATTGCAATGCATTTTACAACAAGAATTGGGGTGCCAACTTTCTACTCTAAGTTTTACATGGCATTCATCAAAATCTAAACAATAAAATTCCTAACAATTTCCCCTTTTTGATGATGCCAAAACTTAAACCATTCAAAAATGCAAACAAAAAAGATACATACAGATAGTGTATTGACATAGAATGTATGCGCAGAATAGATCCGTTTATTGATCATATCATTCTTGTTCTTTTACACAACATGTTTATGTGGTGTATCGTGAGCACATATATGTCTTCACAAAAAAATAAAGAATTTATAGCTTTATTACGTAAGACTTACATTGTATGTATTTACATAATAAAATACACGAAGGGTTGGACAAAGAACACTTCATCTCCTTCATTTGTCTCCTTCTCTCATCTTGATCAAGATCTTCTTCTCTTTCTTCTCTTCTTCTCGTCGTCACCGCCTTCTTTTTCTTCTCATATGCCTTCCTGGCAAACTTCATCTCTTCTTATTCTTTCCTGTCTTTCCTCCCATAGCCGAGAGTTTGTCTCTTGTTTTCTTCTTCTATTCTTTTTGCATACTCGGCGTTAGTTTTAGCCACTCGCAAATTCGCTACTTGGTCAAGCCCGCCCCAAAGAGATCCCTCCTTTCTTTCCTGGATCCACATATTCGATGTTTTTGGGCGAGGCCTAGGTCCAAGCTTCTTCCTCCACTCATCGCTTCTTCCTCTACCTCGGGCGTATCTCAGATCTTTGAAAGTCTTCTTCTTTCGGTGAGTGACCAGCGGAGTGACCAAAGCAGAGTGATTGCCGGTAGTCACCGCCTGTCGACTTCTTCACATAGCGTGAGACCCTTTTCCCGATCAAGATAAGTCCCAAGCTTGAGCCATAGACATATTTGCAAAGTATCCCTCCAGTTCGAGCGTTTTAAATTCATCAACGATCGTGGCTCGTCCCGACATCCGAAATGGCATAAGTGTCTCTGCTCTTTGAATGCCTCCATGTTCTTTCAAGATGTTCATAACCCTGGCATCCATTCTTCCTTCCACTTCCTTCATCCCTGCTTCAATTGTTTTTCTCTTTTGACCATAGATACAAGAGAGTGGTGGAGTGGCGAGTCACGGGGAGTTTGCTTTGCTTATAATGTCACCGGGATGTGACCTTGTTGGGGGTTTGTGCAATCATCAATGTCACATTTGTTGATCCTTCCCCTCAACAAGCTTTCCTTTCTTCTCGTTTCAAGACTTCCTCACCGATTTTCCCTTCTCACCGCTCCTTTCTTCTCGGCTTGATTTTAGCGCTTTGAGGTATTCCTCTTCCCCCTTTTGGCATCATCAAAGGATAAAGGAACCCCAGGGAACATCTTTGGCAAGCATGAAGTCGAATCTTCGATGGTTGAGTTACGCTTGAGTCTGGCTGCGTTGTATGCGGACGGAATTGGTCGAGTAGCGTTGGATTCTCAAATCGACTTCATCTCAAATGCATGAGAAGGCTGAATTTTCTTGTCATGTGTTCTTCCAAACGTCAGAGATCATTTGTATTTTGCTCTCGCAGCAGCCTGATCTCGGCGGTGTGAGCTTCATGCATATGCTCAATGTGTTCTCTCGGCCGTTTTTTGCATCGCATTTTCACTCTCCATACCAAAGACTTGTTGAACAATGTCTTGAAGAATCGACTTGTTCCACACGCATTGTTTTCTTCTTTTGCCACCATTCCCTTATCCTCGACCGTGATGCCTCTCAAGTCGGTACGTAAGGTTGGCATCTCTGTTGTCGGTCGCATGTCCAAAGAGGCCTGATGCCTCTCCATCCTTTCAACCTCAAAAACAAGCGATGCTTTGAACACTTCTCGAACTTCAACTTGGTGATTCTTCATTGCGGTGATGGCCATACACATCAAAGTCATAAGCGGTGGAACAATGGTGCTGAAGAGAAAACGGGAGCTGGTGCGTGATAGCGTCGCGCTCATTCTCTCGACTCTTCATGGAGGTCGGTACCTCCGAGAAAAAGGAAAGGATTCTATGAAAGATTCATCACCGCCACCGGGATTTGTTCGATGATGAGCGGTGCGCGTGGAGTTCTTTGAGGAATCGACCTGCTGCGAGCCTTGAGGGGCCCGCGCGGTGGTCTCTGGTTCACTAGGTTTTGTTGGGAAGTAGACCCGCTTGCCGAGCCTCAAATTGTCTTAATGCCGTTGGTCTCACGATTTTTCCATTTCGAGATCGGTCCTCGGCCTTATCGAAGTGTCATCGGACGATGATGAGATTTCCATTGGTGGCTCATCATCAAAGTTAAAAGTTTGACGAGTAGTCTTGGGATCGACTTGCTCGTGCTTGGAACATCCGCACCGAGTCTTTTGGATTTGTCACGGGGGATAACTCGAACTTCTTCGCCTTCCTCGATCCCGGAAAAGTGACATCAAGATTGTCTTGGGAATCATGAAGTGCGCTTATCTCCTTCTCGGATGGGTCGATGATAGCAGGGGATGTTCTCTACTTGACCTCTTTACCCCGAGAAGTCTCAACCTCCCGTGGGCCTTCGAGCCTCCAGCAGTCTCTCTGCAATGAGGCCTGTCCTCCCTTTCGACAAAGTCACTCGGTGTCTTAGGGTCTTCTATTGTGGCATTCATTGGAGTCTCAACCCCATGGATTGCACTTTCATCACCCAGTGTTAACTCCCGTACATTCCTTCCCGCGTGCCTCGATCGCATCGCGGCGTCATTAGCCTTCGTAGCGATTTGGCACCTCACCGAGACAGTCTCAATCGCCTGAAAGGCGTCGTTGATGGCAACTTGTCGTTCTTCTTGCGTTTGTAATTTCTCTCCTTCGCCTCCTTGATTCTTTGTGGAGTCATCTCGCAACATCCTCCGACCTAGGCCGCAGGAGGGAGTTTCCCCCTCACCGGCGCGCACCACCGAGTGACTTGGAATGGGGTCACTCATCTCCAAACTCCCCTTGTCTTTTTTGAATGTTCACCGTTGGGGCGGTGGTAAAACACCTTCAATCGGGGTTGGCTCGACAGGGGTCCCCATTGTCCCAGTTTCATCGCTGTGTCCCTTATTGCCTTCTTCCGAGTGAGCTGGGGAAGTGGTGGCAAAGAATAACAACGGGCGATTTGCTTCGACCACTCCCATTGGATCAATTTCGGTGTGTTCGAGGACTCTCCTGGTCCCTCCATCAATCTTTGCTCGTGAAGAATTGCGACTCGTGCAATGCTTGCTTTGCATTTGTAACTCTTACGGCGGCGTGACATTCTCCCGATCCTCATCACCGCGGAGAAGACATCAAGGAGAGGATGTGTGTGTTCTGTGGTGCCGGAGATAGGGCGGATGCTTGCCTTCTCACGTGCTTCGGCTTCTTGACTTGCTTTTCTCTCTCTTGTCCTTGTAGATCTGCAGGATGTCCGTGCGATTGTCTTCATCCGTAGGAGCACATGAGTTAATCCAAGGAAATTTAGCGAGTTCCTCTTCTTCTTCTATAAACTCGGAGTCGTTGGAACTGTTCCTTGACTTGCTCAACTTCCATTTCCTCCACTCACGCAGACGATTTTGGATGTCCGGGTAAGGTGGAGATAGGATCATTACATCACTATCTCGCTCTGCGCTTTCTTCTTGTGTTTCAATGCGTGAACTACAATGTGTCTTGAGTTGCCTCTGCTGACGCGCCTTGGCAGACTTGGTCTGTTTCATCAATTACATCCGGAGACTCTACTTCTCCCGGCCATCTCCGTATCTTCTCTAGGTGAGTGGTGACTCACCGGTTTCTCCGCTCGGAGCGCTTGATAATCCGTCTTCGTCTCCTAGTTTGTACCAGGGAATTTCGGTTTAGAGATGTTGTCTTCTCGAGTCTTGTGCGGCGGGGCGTCTTTGGTGTTTGTTTACGAGGGCCGGCTGTCTTGTCTTGGCTTGTCGCTTCTCCTCCTTTTGACGATCGGAGAAGGTATTTGTGAGTCCTTCTCGACCCGCTAACTCTTGCAGCGGGAGACACGGCCGCTGGGGCGGTGACTCTGCTGCGGGCGGGAGCATGTTTGGTTTTCTTTCTTTGTAGGGGCGTGATCTTCTTAGCAACAGTGCAGGGCGACTTTCTTCTTGGCCGGAGAGGAAACAACAGTATCTTCGAGGTTAGCCGATTCCCCCTCATCGGTGTCGCCTCTCTTGGCGTAAGCTCGCTTCGAGCGCCGCAGAAGTTTGCTCAACATCCTCTTGTTAACATGGAATGCCTTCCCATGTCTAAGAGGACTCCTTTCACCTCCAATAGCCGGCCAATCACTAGGCCATATCCTGGGATCCTCCAAATGAGCCATCTTCTTTGAAGGACTTGTTCCCACGTTCGGGCAGAGTCTCGCCAGTAGACAAACTCGGCCCGATTTATCTTCTTTTTCTTCGATGATTGCAGCCATTACAATCAGCTTTGCCTTTGACATTGGTCAAAGTCGCCAAATTTGATGTCGATACATTTGGCAACTATGTCCAACAACTTGTGATAATCCTCCTTCAAATGATATCTTGTTTGTCAGTATACACTATTTTATCAAAAAAGTCGGGCTTGGCTATTTCTTTCCAAGTATCGGCCAGGTTGACATCGCCTTCCGTTAATCTTTGATGCTCCTTCTTCCGGTAGTGAGCGGTGTTGACCAAATCCTTGCGAGATAGTCACCGCTTTCCGTGAATGATGACTTGATTCTTTCATCGCGGCATCTCAAAGATTCACGTAGAATTGTGCGACCTCCTCCACGTAGGTCATCGGATATTCTAGCGTTAGAAATGGTTTTAGTCCGGTCATTTCCAACTTCTTAGCGATTTTCTTCACTAGGGTGTCGTCGGACCCGTTTTCATCATTCCGTCGAAATCCACCGTAGAACCGGTGTGGATTTGCTTTCCTAACTTGGTAAAGTCATAAGTTGGTGCCATTTCTCGGGATTATATCAAGGAAAAACTCGAGAAATTGATTTGAAGGTTGATAGGGTTTCGAGAGTATTTTGCCTTTGCTTTTGAGAGAGAGAGATGAACAGTTTTGGAAGTGTGAGAGAGAAACGGACGAAAATGGTTTAAATATGGTTTATGAAAGGGCGTGCGGGTGGTTTTTGAAATGTAATCGAAATCAACGGCTTGGATTTCGCACGCCTATTGAGCATTTCATGTCTCGTATTTAATGCGGCAAAGATTTATATCCAATCATAACCTTGGTGTGCGGCTTTATGTCTGTACACATCATCATTATCTTTGACGTATTCCTTAAAACATTCCCGCTTAGTCAAAACGATTGCGTTTTTGTCACTTTGCTCATAAGTTATTCAAACTTATCCCTTAGCCGATTTAACTCGCTTCTCACGATTCTCTTAGGGACTCAAATATCACCGACTTCGGTGTAAATTGTCTTTCCGATGGTGATTCTTTACCGAGATTTCTTTTTTCACTCTTTTTCACCTCCTTTTCTGTTCCATTTCTTTTCTTTGATTCTTCCTCGAGTGTTAGCTCACTCAGCCCCAACTCATGCTTGAGTTCTTCAAATCTTGACTCATAGTGGTTTTGTGAAGATGTCGGCTAGTTGTTTATCGCTTGAGATATATTCCAGGATGATGTCCTTCTTTTCAACATGATCTCTTATGAAGTGATATCGACATCAATATGTTTTGTTCTTGAGTGCAACACAGGATTTTGAGTGATTGCAATTGCACTTGTGTTATCACACATGATTGGAATTTCTTTTTCTTCAACTTCATAGTCTCTCACCGTTGTCTCATCCATAGGACTTGGGCACAACAAATTTGCCAGACTATGTATTCTGCGCCTCACCAGAGGTGGCTATTGAGTTTTGCTTCTTGCTAAACCAGGAAATCACTGTTTCCTAGCATTTGACATGTGCCTGAAGTACTCTTCCTGTCCACTCGCATCCAAAGATAGTCGAATCAATAGCCAATTAGCTTGAATCCACCTTCCTTTGGATACCATAGCCCTACTTCTTGGCTTCCTTTCAAGTATCTCAATATTCTCTTAGGCCGTCATATGGCTCTCTTTTGGAGCAGATTGAAATCTTGCACATACACCTACAAAGAAAGGTGATGTCGGCCTGCTTCTTTGAGATAGAGCAATGATCCAATAAGTGCTCGTATCTTGTTTGATCTACGAGCTTACCATCCGCATCCATGTCCATTTTGACTGATGTGTTCATTGGTATTTTTACTGTAAGACTTCTCCTCCATACCAAACTTCTTCATTAAATCTCCTGTGTATTTTGTTTGACTTATGAAGGTTCCATCCTTCACTGTTTCACTTGGAGTCCAAGGAAGAATGTCGCCTCTCCCATCATGCTCATTTCAAATTTACTTTGCATGAGGTTTGAGAACTTTTCACACAGACTCTTTGTTTGTGGATCCAAAGATGATGTCATCAACATATATTTGAACAAGTAGAATACTCTTCTTGTCTTGAATTCTGAAAAGTGTTCTATCTACTTTTCCTTTTGTGAAACCATTTTTAGTTAGGAATTGTGACAAGGTATCATACCATGCTCGGGTGCCTGCTTCAATCCATACAGGGGCTTTCTTGAGTTTGTATACCTTATCTCCAAGAATCTTCTCGCTCAAATCCTCGGAGGTTGTTCAACATACACTTCTTCTTCCAATAAACCATTTAGGAATGCACTTTTTACATCCATCCGATATACAATGAAATTCTTGTGAGTCGCATAGGCAAGAAACATCCTTATAGCTTCCAATCTTGCTACAGGGGCAAATGTTTCATCAAAATCTATCCCTTCTTCTTGGCAATATCCTTTGGCTACTAGCCTTGCTTTGTTTCTTACCACGAACCTTCCTCGTTCATCTTATTTCAACACCCATTTGGTTCCAATAACATTTTGATGTATGGGTCTTTGCACTAATTCCCATACTTTATTTCTCTCAAATTGATTCACTCTTCTTGCATAGCTTGAATCCAATGTGTGTCGTCCCAATGCTTGTGACACATCTTTGGGCTCTATTTGCGAGATGAAGCATGTGAACATGGCTTCTTGTTGAGTTCGATCTTGTTTTGACACCTTCTCTTATATTTCCAATGACAAGTTCTCGTGGATGGTCTCTCACCATCTTACATCAAAGTTGGAGTAAGTTAGTGGTTCGATCGACTTGCGGTTGTTCTTTGTAATCGGGTCTCTCTCTCGTAATCACTTAGCCGCAAATTTTCCACTGTTTTTGAGATTCAGATTATCTCATCTTCTTCTCGAATTGATAATTCCAAATTGAACTTGAAAGATAGGGACTCTTCTCAGTATGGTTGGATGATTCAAATTTATCATCGACTCTTCAATGTCTTCTCCATTTATATTTGGCTCATCAAATACCACATGAATGGATTCTTCCGCAACCATAGTCCTTTTGTTGAGTATTCTCAGGCTTTGCTTTGGTGAGTATCCTAAGAAGATACCTTCATCGACTTTAGCATCAAAAGCCTTTAGATTGTCTTTGCCATTGTTGTGGATGAAGCATTTGCATCCAAATATTCTCGAAATATGCAATATTTGGTTTTCTTCCGATCCGGATCTCATAGGAGTCTTTGTCAATTGTCTATTTATCATACATCTATTTTGAGTGTAGCAGTGTGTTGATTGCTTCACCCAAAATCTTTTTGGTAACTCGCTTGGCTAACATGGTCCTTTGCCGCTTCCTTGAGGGTTCTATTTCTTCTTTCTCGCAACTCCATTCTCGTTGTGGAGTCCTTGTCTGGCGATAGTTCATGACCAATACCATTCTCAATACAATCTCGAGTTATTATTCCATTGACAAACTCGGTTCCTCTCACGATCTTATTTTGATAATGGTTTGACTCTTCTCGTTTTGAATCCTCTTCATCACCGTGGTAGTTTTTGTAGAGTTTCTTTCTTCTTACACATGAATATTGTCCATGTATATCTTGAGTAGTCATCTACTACCACCAAGGTGTATTTCTTTCCACTTATCTTTGGCCGGTTCCACTTTGGGCCAAATAGATCCATATGAAGCGGATGCAATATTCTTGTTGAGGATGGGCATGTCTTTTCTTTGAATGACGACTTGATTTGTTTTCCCTTCGACATGCGTCACATATACTCTCCTTCAGATATCTTTTGAGTCCGGAAGTCCTTCCACAAGATGACTTCTTGCAAGTTTGTTGATCGTTTTGAAATTCGGTGACTCGACTTTTTTGTGCCACGACCAACTTGATTCAAATTGTCTTTTGCTAGTAGACAGTATTGGGTGTTGCGATTGACCAATCCACGACATACATATTCTTCTCTCTACATCCTTGCAAAGACCACTTCATTTGATTCAATATCTTTGATTTGGCATATACCCCATGTTGAATCCAACATTGTAGCCCTTGTCACGAGTTGACGATGCTTAGTAAATTGAAGTTGAGTCCTTCAACATATGCAACATCCGTGATCTCTAATCCATTCCTCTTGATGGATCCAATGCCTCTTATTTCACCAGAGCTTCATTTCCTCCAAATATGACTTTTGCTTCTTTAACTTCCTTGAATTTTGACAAATTTTTCTTATTTCTGTCATATGTCCGGAATGTACCACTATCCATGTACCAGGTTCCTTGGCACTCACTTGCTTCCTTGAACCCGCAATCAAGGAAATTAAGTTTTAGGTACCCATACTTGTCCGGGTCTGAGGGGTTAGAATTGTAAGATGATCCAACCAACCTATAGCCAAATGATTTGACTCTAAGAGGTTGCCATCTATCGCCCATAATCATAATTAATCCTGGCAAATTGCTTGGGGATTCTAGTTCATACAAATTGTCTCTTTTGTCGTATGTCTGCATATGTGTTTTAGCAATTGCCTTCCTTGGGTAATTGTGGTGTTTTTGAGTGTAGTGCCTAGGTGCATATGTGTCTTGATTAAAGCTCTTATACTTTTGGAATGGCCTTTCTTTGAGTTCTGGCCTTTGCCATTTGGGCTTATATTCCATAAGTCTATGCCGATAGTTCACATTATTCCAATCACTTGGCTTGGATATTTTCTACCATTCCCATCATTTGTATTTCTTTTATGGATTTTCTGGGGTTTTTGGTAGCTCTGCTTCTTCTTTACAGAGTATTTTCTCGTTTAGAGTTTCTTTGAGGACTCAAATTTGAATCTTTTCTCACTTGTCTTTCAACGCACTCAACTCGGTCATTTTCCTTTTCCTAACCAAGGCCAGTTTGCTTATTATTGTGCTTTGGAGTGAATGTGTGTGCAACATTTAGAGTTTTGGATTTTTCGGACTCTTCATGACTTGAAGATCCTTTTTCCAAAATTACTCTTGAGGTTTGACATAGCACAGGGAATTAAATCCTAAGCTTCTGTCTTGTCTCCACATTCTCTTTGACTCATAATAAGATCATCCAATGATTTAGATGCCTTAGTGAATGAGGCAATAACATTCTTGAGGTCATTCTCCCTCTTTTCTATAAAGCAGCAATTTCTCGCTATTAATTTAGCATTTTCAAATTTTAAACTTTTATTCTCATCGCCTATTTGACTTAGAGTACTCGGCTCCTTAGTCGACTTTGAGTTTTGACTTTTGAGTAGGTCGTTTTCCTCATTCAATAGTGTGTGTGAGGATTTAATGTGTTCAAAATCTTTCATCATTTTGCCTAATGAATCATAAAGATCGAGTGGGTGATGAAGTGTGTGTATCACGATCACTATCACTAGTGTCGAGTTTGATGAGTTAGATTGTACCTCATCTTCTTGGTCGAAGTTGATCTTGTTCCTTGGCCATCAAGCGGTCGGGGCTTCTTCTTCGAGTCACTTGAGTAGTCGGCTTCACCGCTGCTCTCAATCGGCCGTCTCTCTTGACTTGGTTTGTCTCGGAGTCTCTGCAGCCATCATTGCCTTTTTCTTTTCTTGTCTTCTTTCTCTCAAGACCTTTCTTTCTTCTTCATCCCTGTCTTGTTGACTACAGGATATGAGCAAATCAATGGCATAGTGACCTGGTTGTCTACAGTTCCAACATAGATATTCACTTTTTGATCGCTCTTTCCATTCTTGAGTTGTCGGCCCTTTGATACTCAACTTTTTGATGATCTGTTCTCTTGGTTGGCCTGTCTTACCTTGATTTGGAGGAGTCGAGTGTCTTCCGGAAGATTCACCCTTCCCTCTTTTGTAGTTCTTATTGAAGAACTTGTTGAACCTTTTAACCATCGTGGCTATTTCTTCCGGGTCAATGACTTCTTTGACCTCGGCTCTCTTCCCATCTTTAACAATTAGAGCAATTGTTTTGGGTACAAATTGTCTCTTCCTGTCTTTTCTTCTCACCAAACTCGTAGGCTTTGAGGTCCGAGAATAGTTCATGGTTGGATGTCTTTGATAGGTCCATGGAATGTCTCGGGGCCATGACCTTCATTTCCCATTCACCGAAGACTTTTTAGGATCTTCATACACATTTCCTTCTCGTGTATATTCTTTTTCCAAGTGCATGACTCATTTGTGATTTCGTGAACCGAGCATCCAGTTGATCCAGGTTTTCTCCGAGATCATTTTGAAGTTTTCAAATTTACTCAGTACCATCGACAATTTGTTTTCTTTGATTTGCTCGAGCCTTCACAAATCAATGTCGGCTTCCCATTTCCTTAGCCGTTTTGCATGATTTGACTTTATTGAACATGGCTTTGTCTAAGGTTTTGTAAAGGATGTCCTTGGCTACATTGTCCAGTTGTATCTTTTTCTCATCATTTGTCCACTCGGTTCTTGGTTTTCAACCATGACTGTGCAGGAGCAAGATCTTCTTCTCCTTCAAATTGCAACTCTTCGTGCAATTTGTGTTCATCTTTAATATTTGCAGAGGCCCATGTTCTATCACTATCCACATCTCATCATGTAATCTTTGATAGATGAGCACGCATGCGAATTTTCCAATCATCAAATTCTTAAATAGTGAACATAGGGATGCGTGTCAAATTTGCTTCCATGATAATAACTTTTAATGATAAAAAGAGTTTTGAAAATTTAAGTACTAAAGCGGACTTTGAAAAGTTTGGAGATCTAGTTCAAGAACCGGTCCGGAGGGTTCAATGAACCAACCGCTCGATACCACTTGTAGGTCCCAAGGGGTGTAATAGTAAGGTTTAGAAGGGGGTTGAATAAACCTTACCAAATTTTCGATTTAGTCCTTTTAAATATACGAGTTGATTCTACACAATTGTGTCTCGATGAAGACAAATCGAATTAGTCACTCAAGAGAGTTAATCTCTCAACATGACAAATGAAATTTTTCATTGATGGAGTAACTCACCGTTGTTGGCTATAATTTGACTCAACCGTGGTTTTGTTTTTCAAATGGAAGACTTAACATCCTTAAGTTTGATTAAGCAAGATTTTAGAGCTTGATTTAGTACTTATAAATTATCGTGGATAGCAAATTTGCCAAATAGATATAAGCGATTAATAATGCAAGAATTAAAGTCTTTGAAAAGTAAATGACACAATGAAGTTTTTATAGAGGTTCAAGATGGGGTAATTCTTCTACTCCTCTCTTCTCCAACTCCTGGAGGAATCCACTAAGTAATGATCGGTTTACAAAGTGGTAATGTCCGGATCAAGTCTTGATCACAACAAATGTACTTGATCCTTAGGGACTCGATGAGACGCCTTGATCACTCGGTTGGCTTCTCGTGCGACTCGGCTTCTTCACAGGCATTTGCCTTTGTTACTCTGACTCACTTGCTCAAGCTCTTTGGATTTGATCACGAAGCCCTCCAAAAGCTTAAGACTTGGTTCAACCTTGAACCTTTCTACAATCCTTCCCGGAATGTAGACCCCTTTTCTTCAAAAGTTTCCTCTTCAACGATTGAAGTTCTCTTTCCTTCACGGTGAGTGTTGGATTGATGTACTTCGTAATGTAGGCTTGAGGATTGAGAATGTTTCAGTTTTTCTAATATGCTTGTATATCTCACGTGTGTGTCATCCTTTTTCTCAAACAAACTCCTCGGCCTTTTATAGTGAACTTTCAAAAATTTGCCCGTTGAAGAGATAGGCTTATTTTTGAAAGTCACTTTGCGATCGTTAGCTTGTCTTGTTGCGATTCTTGGAATTGCCATTTCCTTGTATGAATTGTTCTTTCACCTTTTGAGTTCGACACGGTGTAGTGCTTCCCATTGGTTCATTCCTTTTGCACGCTTCGGGACTGAGCACTCAGAGAAGGTGGTATGGAGATATTACTTGTTTAAGTAAATCTCTTGATTTACGTAACGGTTCTTTTTTACGATTATCTCGACTTGACTTGCATTTCCTTGCTTTCCCAGGTGACTTAGAGTCGACTTCCAATCATGGATGACTCTTCTCCGTCACTTCAACTTGAGACTTGGCTTCTCTTGAGTTGACTTGATGATGCTCCACTCACCGTGCATCTCACCGCTTCTCCAAGAGTTCTGTCTACTCTTCTTTGCCATACTCAAATTGTCTCGCAGAGTCTTCCTTCAAGTCTTGATTGTCTTCTTGCATGTTAGGGCGTGGCGACTTAACTCGGCTTGGCGGCTCTATTCATTGCAATGCATTTTACAACAAGAATTGGGGTGCCAACTTTCTACTCTAAGTTTTACATGGCATTCATCAAAATCTAAACAATAAAATTCCTAACAATGTGGGATTTATCCAACTGAGTATGTCTCCGTGGGGAGCACTGTGTCTTTGTTTGTCAAAAAGAAAGATGGCACATTAAGACGTTGTGTATAGATTATCGTGGTCTTAATAGCGTGACCATCAAGAACAAATATCCCCTCCCGAGAATAGATGAACTGTTTGATCAACTTCAAGGAGCGACAGTGTACTCGAAGTTTGACTTACAGCAAGGATATTACCAACTGAAGATCTGCGAAGAAGACATTTCCAAAATCGCATTTCAAACCCGATATGGACACAACGAGTTTGTAGTGATGCCTTCGGTCCGCGAATGCACGGCATTTATGGACTCGATGCATCGAGTCTTTCAGCCTTATTTGGATCAATTCGTAGTGATATTCATTGATGACATACTCGTATACTCTAAGTCTAGAGAAGAGCATGAGCGTCATCTGAAAATCGTTTTGGAGATACTACGAGAGCATAAGCTGTATGCCAAATTCAGCAAGTGTGAATTTTAGCTTAGTGAAGTCGCGTTCTTGGGACACATAGTATCCGCACCGGGATTGCGGTAGATCCTTCAAGGTGCAGACAGGTGGTTGAATGGAAATAACCTGAGTCAGAATGAATCGGGAGTTTCTAGGACTAGTGGATATTATCGAAGATTTATCTGATTACTCCAAGATAGCCGGGACCACTCACTCGACTAACCTAGAAGCAAGTCAAGTTTGAGTGGAATGGCAAGTGCGAGGCGAGTTTCAAGAGTCAAGAAATGACTTACTACAGCTCCAGTCTTAGCCCTTCCAAAGGGAACCGAAAACTTTGTCGTCTCAGTGACGCATCAAAGGAATGACTAGGAGCAAAGTGCTCATGCGCAGGAAGGAAAAGTTATCTCTTATGCATCACGAAAGCTCAAGCCGTATGAAGCCAATTATCCAACGCATGACTTGGAATTGGCAGCGATAGTGTTCGCGTTGAAGAAATGGAGACACTATCTCTACGGAGCAACATTCACAGTTTTCACGGATCATAAGAGCTTGAAGTATCTATTCTCCCGAAAGACCTCAATCTGAGGCAACGGAGATGGATGGAGTTGATTGAGGACTATCACTTTGATATTCAATACCATCCCGGGAAAGCTAACGTCGTAGCGGGCACGCTCTAAGCGAAAGGCGAGCTTAGCGGACTTATGATTCGAGAGTGGGAATCATTAGAAGAGTGAGCAATTGGAATCGACGAGAACCAATACTCGATTTCATGTGCTAATATTTTGATTAAACCGATCTGCTGAATGAAATCAAGGAAGCACAAGAGAAAGATGCACATCTTGAAACTGAAAGAGAAGATACTTAAAGGAGAAAAATCGGAATTCTCGGTATATGAAGATGGAGTTATCGATTTCGAATCGAGTTTGTGTCTTGAGTGATGAGCAGATTAGGAATAGAATCCTCGCGAGAAGCACACCGTTCGAAATACACTATACATCCTGGAGAAACAAGATGTATAAAGATTTGAAACGGAGTTATTGGTGGGTAAACATGAAGAACCAGGTAGCGGAATTCGTTGCGAGATGTTTGACTTGTCAACGAGTAAAAGCGAGAACACCAACGACCATCCGGTTTACTACAACCATTGAGAATTCCCAGTGGAAACGGAACACATAACGATGGACTTCGTGGACGGATCTACCAAGGACCGAGAGGAGGCCATGATGTTATTTGGGTAGTTGTAGACCGACTCACGAAATCGCGCACACTTTTTACCCATCAAGAAAACGATGATAGCTTACGAAACTTGCACATGATTTATATCCGAGAAATCATTCGACCGCATGGAGTACCGGTCGACATAGTATCCGGAGACCCGAGGTTTGTCTCCAGTTTTTGGAAGTGGTTGCACGAGGAATCGGGTACCTCGCTAAGTTTAAGACAAGAAAGACACATCCACAAACCGATGGATACCGAGCGAACAATTCAAACCCTTGAAGATATCTTTGTGAGCCCGCATTGGATTTCCAAGGAAGTTGGGATTCGCACTTACCATTAGCCAAGTTCGCCTGCAATAACAGTTATCGTGCCACGATTGGGATGGCACCCTATGAGGCATTATATGGGCGAAAATGTAGATCCCCACTACACCGAGATTGATGACCAATGGACTCCAAAAGAGAAACGAAAGTCGCCTCGATTCCAAAGGTCGACTTAGTTCGGAGGCCATGGAGAAGGTCAAGCTGATCAAGGAGCGGATTCGCACAGGCTGAGCCGCCAAAAGAGTTACGGACAAGAGAAGAAAGGATATGGAATTTGAAGTCGGAGATGAAGTATTTCTCGGACTCTCACCACGGAAAGGATTAATCAATCCAGAAGAAAGGAGGCAAGTTGAGTCTGAGATATGTTGGACCTTACAAGATTTTACAAAGGATCGGGAAGTTAGTCTACCGACTCGAGTTACAAGCACCATATGCGGGAATGCATGATGTATTCCACGTGTCGAGACTGAAGAAGTATCAACCAGATCCCGAATACATCATCACTCGTGATACTCCTCCTCTAATGGAAAATCTATCCTACACCGAGAGACCGATCCGGATCATTGATCAGCAGATACGACAGTTGCGTAAGAGAGAAATTCCGATGGTTAAAGTTGTGTGGCAGAACCACAACCGAGACGAAGACGCAACGTGGGAGATGGAAGAAGACATGAGGAATCAATATCTAGAACTATTCTGAAGAGAATTTGGGGACCAAATTCTTTTAAGGAGGGGAGGATGTGAAGCCCCGATTGTTTTGAACATATAATTGATTCTTATTGTCGTCTATGCATTTGATCGACTATTTTACCACGTCACTTTGACGGGTAATTATCATTAATATATGTTTTGTATTTTATTTTATTTTATTTGATTACTTATGATCATGATCATCATTAATTCTATTTCACATTTATGATCACTTGATTGATCATTATTACTATTTTTTTATTTATTAGTCACCTTAGAATTTAAGAGTTTTAAGATAAATAAAATCAACTTTTAAAAGCCCAAGGACTAGATTGAAATTTTTTAAAAGTTTAAGGGCTACTTTGCAAATTTTGAAACTGTACCGGACCTTAATTTTAAAATTTGAAATTTTCACTCTTAAGGTACTGGAAATGACATATTTTAAATGTATTCCAAAATCCAAGTGTTTAGGGCTTGGAAAGTATTTTTCTAAAATTGAGGGGCTAAAGTGTAAAAGACTAAACTTGAGGACCCAAATGAAATTTCCAGGACTTATACAGCCCATGCACCTGGAAATACTAACTTAACTGTAACTTAATTATATTTTGGACTCAAGGTTCAAATTTCATAACATTTGGACCCCTAAAAGCCTTAAAGGCAATTATTTCAAAATGGGACAAAAATGATATTTTCAAAAGTTAAAGGACCTAAACTTATTTATTTTAAAAACTGCTTTTGTCCCAATATCCTACTAACCTTAGTGACATTTTCCAACTGGGATCACATTAAAAGCCCTTCCGTTTTGTGAGTTTCGATTATTTTTAACTAAGGGCCCGAAATGACAATTTTTACAAATTTGGGGCCAATGTGAGAATTTTATAAAAAATCAACCTCAAAACTTTAAAAACTTGAATCTCTGGACAATTTGGAGAATTTAGGAACTGACCTCATAATTTTTCAAGGTCGGGATATTTATTTATTCAATTTTTAACCCCAAAAGTTTTGGTTTTTACAAAACGGGGCTAAATTGTAATTTTTCTTTTATAAAGGACCTAACTCAAATTATTTTCCCTTTTACCAAAATAGCCCTGGACCCTCTGACTTGAAGGTTTAATTAAAGTATCTTATTTTCTCAAAGACCCTTGACTTATCGGACCAGGGTTTGACCCGATTATTACCCGATCGTGGGCGACTTCCTCGTCTTGCGGTTTTGAATCTATAACGGGACTTATGTTCCACCTAATCTTTCAAGATACCAAGATTGCTTATCCTTCCGATAATCATCTTCATCCAAATAACTCCACCAACGCCATATTGCTACTCGTGAATTTTCAAAAAATTCTGCTTCTCCTGAATCAATAATACTCATCGTCCGGTTGATCGTACTTGTATTTACTTTCTGCCTGAGTCAACTTGGTGTGTTGAGCTCACAAATAATGGATACGTCGGGGGATAGAATCGGGCGCAGCTCGGTGCTATTCCACTCTTTCTCGCCCCATCGTCCTAATCCCGCAACCGAGGGACGGAGTGTCCAAGGGAAGCGGGTCGTAGTACTTGAGGTATAATCATGATTATGACAAATCCGAGCCTTGCAAGCTCCACTCAGTAGATTTTGTCTTTGCCTACGGAGCGATAAGGTGACAGGTCTTGACCATCTTGCCCGGGAGTTACAAGGAAGAACGAAAGAATCGATGAACCGATCCACACGATTCCGGAGTTATCGGACCCGTTTGGTTGGCGCTACAAATCCGTGCGTAACCGCTACTTGTTTTGCATTGGTTGGCGCTACAAATCCGTATGCAACCATTATTTGTCTTGCATAGGATTGGCGTTACATTCGTGACGCGATCCTACTGTCTTGCAAATCACATAGTGCTGTGTGACCACGAATCGTTTTCTCAAATCGTATAAGTATATTACTTAAATATATTTATCACGACACTTGTGGATGTGTGTGAATTCATGCATCATACTCACGCGTCTTCATATAAGCTGTTTTCTCGCATTAACTATATATATATCGCCACACTTGCACACGATCACCCCATCCACCGAGATTTCTGTCTCATCCCCACCGTTTTCTAACCTTAGATGAGGACTTCGTTGAAGATCTTTGAACCGACCACGGTTTGAGCCCTTGTACTCCGCTTGTTGGATTTACTATCTTTTGTTGTTGATGTCGCTGGACTTGTTACTATTATTTGCTATTAGACTTACTACTACTTGTTGTTGTTGTTGGACTCTTTTCTTGTGTTTGTTGTTGGACTCTTGTATTTCTTTTCATTCCGGTTTGTAATTGAAGGGTGTAGGACCCTTTGACTTTTAAGTTGTTATCTTTAGATCATATCGGGGGATGTAATTTGGATTATGGATATTGTGGTATGTAAGTTGTAACATGTTTCTTTATTTCCACTGCTATTTAGACTCTGTTCCATTGGGTTTTGATGATATTCATCTAGAATGTTTGGTTTACTTGTATTTAAGTTGTGGATCGTCGTCGCGTTCCGTTTGGGGCGTGACATAATTTTATAACTTGTGCCCATTAAGAATAGTGACATTTGTAATTTTGATGCATAGTTAGTGTATATTTGATGCAAAACTTAATAATAACGATACATATTCAATTAGTTTGTAACTTGTGCCCATTAGGAATAGTGACATATTATATTTGTAAATTTGATGCATAGTTAGTGTATATTTGGTGCATATTTGGATAATAACGATGCATATTTAGTTTAATCTGTAACTTGTGTCCATTAGGAATAGTGACATTTGTAATTTTGATGCATAGTTAGTGTATATTTGATGCATAACTTAATAATAACGATGCATATCTAGTTTTAATTTGTAACTTGTGCCCATTAGGAATAGTGACAGATTACATTTGTAATTTTGATGCATAGTTAGTGTATATTTGATGCATAACTGAATAATAACGATGCATATTTAGTTTTAATTTCTAACTTGTGCCCATTAGGAATAGTGACAGATTACATAAATCTGTATATAAATCCCACTGCACAAACACAATTGAGAAGTCTGAAAATCGTACCACAAAAACGATGAAGAAACACCGACCATAACTCTCAAAGAAAAACTGAAAAAGGTTTTGAAAATTAAGACAAGTGAAAGCGGGAAGGTTGAGTTATTAAATCCCGAAAATCAGGGCTAAAAAAACGGTTACCAAAAAAACAAAATAACCTCCATTATTAAAAGACAACATTGCCCTTATCAGTTAAAAAGTTAAAAAAAAACTTCGAAAAATACATAGCCCTACTGATTCTGCTTAAGTCTAATGTATATGCATATATGAAAATTAATATAAAAAATAAAAAAGAGTACTGTCATTAATGTGTGTGTGTGTGTATATATATAACTTAAAAGCTAGTTGATTGATTTCATATACATCCCCTTACATCATATTTAGATATAAATCAATTAAAAAGCAAATCATGATTAAAAAAATATAATTTATTTGAATCGTTAACTATATTTTAGAATTAGAAAGAAAAACATAATATCTACTTTCAGTTCAACAAGAGTCATTAATTTGAAATTAAATTAATAAATAATAACTAGATATCATCAAAAGATATATGTCTTCGAGTCTGCTTCTATTCAAATCCAACTTTTAGTATTTGGCTAAGAAAATAATTTCCAGATTTTGTTTCTTTGGAAAAGCTTTTATTGAAAAAAATAAGTATATATATATATATATATATATATATATACTGACGGCGGACTCGGCCGGGTTTGAAAAAGATAAACCCGTTACCCGCCCCGAACCCGACGGGGCGGGTTTTTTACGGGTCTAGGCGGGTTCATTGCGCCTTCGGGCATGAACCCGCCCCATTGTCATCCCTAAGTATACATAAACAATTAACTAAGTATACAATTACACTGAACTGAATATACAATTCCACTGAACCAAGTATACAATTCCACTGAACCAAGTATACAAATCCACTAAACTGCTTATATAACTAAGTATACAATCAAGTATACAATAAAACATAACTAAGTATACAACGTCATTTCACTAAGTATATAATTCCACTAAACTAAGTATACAATTCCACTGAACTAAATTTATGATAAATCATAACCAGGTATAAAATGACATTTAACTAAGTATACAATTCTGCTGAACTAAACATACAATAAAACATCACTAAATATGCAAGAATATTTAACTAAGTAAACAAGAAGGACTCTGAAAAATAGGATTTTGGGTAGAGAGAGAACGATGGTGCAAAAAATGGCGGAAGACATATCAGTTTTGATATGAAAATAACTGAACAACAAGATTGAAGTTGATGGGATCTCTCTCCCTAAATCTCGGCCAACTGAAAAGGTAAGATTGTATTTGCCTTAAAAATAGCTATTAAATGACATTAATACGCCTGTTTAAAAAATTGATGATATAGAAAAGTACATATATACCCTTACTAACCTAAAATAACTAGAATGATCTACACCATCCAAAATTTTAAATCAATAGTCCATAAGTGTTCCTATGGACTCACCTAAAGGGGTTGGTCTCATTTGAACCAATCCCTACATATATATATATATATATATATATTGGGGGAGGGTTATATGAGACTCATGCCTTATGTAAGTACGTAGGACCAAATATGAATCATAGATCAACAAATTTCAATGGCTAATATTAAAGATGCATAAAATATATAAAAAGCCTAATTAAATTGATATAGGGGTATATTAGTCCAAAGCAAACAATCAAATCCCATTAAAATAGGAGCAGTTACCCACAATATATCTTACCATCTAAAATAAAATCAAAATCACTAATAAATTGCCTCAATTGAAGTCTTCTTCTTCACCAAGACGTCTGCTACCTCTGTAATCGTTCCATTAAAATCTGGAAAAAAAACCGCATGCTATCTCTATAAAACGTTCCTTGCTTAGGTATATATAAAGTGTTGCTTAATTGTTATAATAAAGGTGCTTATGAACATGAACAATGTTGCTTATTTATTGATTCTAATTTGCGTTCGTACAGTAAAATTGTCTGCTGAAGATACTGTCATTTTACGCAAAAAAAAATTGCTTACATAACAGACTCATATTGCTTGTTCATCGAGTATATGTTGCATATGCACGACAAAATGTCAAATGGTATCTCTTAGCGTGTTCGAAGAAATAATTTGCTAACTATCTACATATTTTTTGCTTATCTATTGAATATATGTTGCATATTCACTATCAATTAAATTCATTTCATGAGTTTCGCATTTTTAAGACCAATGATTTGCTTAGGTATCTATAAAGTGTTGCTTAAATATTCTTATAAAGTTGCTTATGAACATGAAAAATGTTGCTTATTTATTGGCTCTATGTTCCATGATTGACTACACAATAGATGTTTAAAATATACCCTGATATATTTTAGTAATAATACATTGGAAATGGATGATTAATAATATGCCTGAGCAACAGATGGAGTGTATAAACAATTTCTAAAGCCCAACAAGAATTTAAATTTCGGACACCAAGATTCATCATAAATTGTATCAAAGCAAACATTGGGCCATCAAAATTCATCGCTTGTATAAATAACATTGCATATGTTATACTATAATATTGTTTATATAGCATTTACATCCTGCTTAACAACTCTAAAAATCAAACCAAACCTCGCCACAAATTTAGAAATCCAAAACAACATATATTGTTCAACCATTTGTTCAAAATAGAAAAAACATTAACATTGTTTTGCTATAATCCTACGTTATTCCAACAAACTTCTTCGCCTCTCCCAGATTCAATTCCCTCTGCTCATTCATATTATCCAAATAAATCGCAACAACATATTTCATGCACATCATCAATATTTGCGCCTCATTTTTTTTCTCCAGCCCACCCTCCCAATTTCTGATACCTCCTCCCACATACGTCTCCATATGACGGATAGTGAAAATGGTTGCTTCTTGGACTTTGCAAAATTGTGCATCCCCTATTACCTCTTTCGATGCATTTTCAAGCAGCGGAATTATATCAACAACATCCGTATCAAGACATGCCAACTTTTGCAAGACTCTGGATGCATATTCCTGGTAAAAATATTGACAAAAAATATTAAATGCACAACAAAATCAATAACTGTATAATCACACAATTACATAAACTAATCAATCTACACAAAGCCACGACAAAAATATCTAAAAAATAACTCATTTATGCTATGAAAGCAACATTTTATATCAAAGACAAGCGAGAATATTTGGTCTTAATAAGCAATATATTTGTACCAAGTATTTTTTGCCTTTATAAGCAATATCTACTATACACATAAGCAAGTTGTACTAGCAGAATAAGCAACTTATATACATCTACCCATACTATCATCTAACAAAAAATCACAGTTACAACAAAATAAGCAACATTTTATGCCTACGTAAGCAAGATCTTTCTCGCTTAATAAGCAAACATTTAACAAGAAAAAACAAACGAATCTCTGCGATTAGTACGAGCAACATTTTTAAATACTATTATAGCGATTGTATATATCCTTAATAAGCAACATTTAACATTAAGAAAGTATACGGGATCTCAAAAACTATCCTTCTCATAAACCCCAAACACAGGCACTAAGAAAAAAAAACTCATCTTATTCAAGAAGAACACCTATTAACAAAATAAAAAAAAAAAAAACTCAACCTTCTACAGAGCAACAATGATTAAACAAAAAACATCTTTCTTAGAAAACAAAACAAAAAAATTAAGCAAAAATCTCTCTGAGAACTAACAAATTTTTCTCCCCGAGGAAAAAAACTTTAAATAATTAATGATTTTTCTCCCTAGAAAAAAAAATCTTCCATAAACCGAGCACAAAAATCGCATAAAACAAAGAAAAACGAAGATTGTCTTGACCTCTGCCGGAAATACTTCATCCAAAAACCCTTGAATCCGATGAAATAACAATCTCGAACATTTAGTAACTATGCCGAGATGGAGTTTCGAGAGAGAGAGGGATTTCGACTGAGAGGATTTCGTTTGAGTGTGAGAGAGAGGGATTTCGTCTGAGTGTGAGAGAGAGTTTGAACTTTTTCAGTTTTCCAAAAGAGAAGATTTGGAAGAGAATCATGATGAAAACCTATCCCTTAATTCTAGGAATGTGAAAAGTTACTATCAAATATAACTCCCTCTATAATAATTGATATAAAATTGAATTTACCAAAAAGTCATTTTCTTCAATAGATTAACCACTAAAAAAGGACAAAAAATTAAACTAGACCGTTTAAAAAATAATTCACTCCAGGTTTGATCTCACATACTCACATAACTTATATGTACTCACATGGATCCAAATCATATATTTATATTATATGTATATATAAATGAATGTTTTAGGGCTTTTCCAAAAATACCAAACGTTTACCCTACATTTAAAGAATTCATAAAGCTGGGAGTATTTTCCAATTGGATCCCAATTTCATACTTGTTTATCTTTGGTTGCAACATTTCTTTAATCCAGTCTACCGAGAAGAACCTCCTTCGTCTTTAAGGAAGTTCCACAGTACTACAAACAATTAGAGTAAGCTAATTGGTTGACTTCTCACTCTCCCCACAAAGACAAACAATCCCATTTTCCCAACAATTTCATCAACTTGTTTTCTTTGCATCACCCCAACAATATCTCCCCTTTTTAAATAAAAATAATTACCCATCAATTTGTTCTATAAAACTAACAATATATATTGTGTATATCGACAAGTAACTCCTTTTTCGCAAACAATCATAGCTACAAGCAAAAACTTTCCAATCGATGGAAAATATAGTTTTATAGCAGAAAAATTGGAGGCTATGTGATGGCTATAGTGGAAATTCCCCAGCAAATTAACAGAATAAGGCACACGGGTATTGATTTAACGAATTTGAGTTGGAGAAACAGCGGCAGCATGAGGGTTGGGCAGGAAACTGTGGAGGAAGTGGAGCCCAGAACGACGCCGTTTCCAGGTGTTAAGGAGGATATGATGTTTGTGGCTTTGGGGAAAGATGTGAAGGAGAGTGAGTCTGGTTTAATGTGGGCTTTGCATAATTCCAGAGGGATGAGAATTTGTATACTTCATGTTCATCAACCTGCTCAGAAGATAACCATGAGTTAGTATTGAGTTGTAGCAGTTAAACCCTCTTTTTGTTTTTGTTTTTTTCTTGGCATATTTTGTAATTTGTTTTCTCTATTTGTTAGTGGAATTTTTATTTTTTGTCTGTGTGTTTGATGGGGGTCGAATAATCAGTTTTTCAACTTTTGTTCCAGGGCTGCTTTGCAGTTATTTTGTTGGGATTCATTCTTGATTGGCTTCTTGATCTTTATCTATTTGCAAATTTCTGGGTAGAATATGAATTTTCTTTTATTGATGGAATGTCATTTTGGCTCATTAATAATGAGTATTGTAGTTTTGGGGTTGATATTTGATAATATTAATTTGTTTTTGCTGGAAACTAATTGCGATCTCCTTTTGTTCCAATTACATCATATTAGATTTTACCTTTTTTATTGGATATTTGTGTTCCATTTTTTTTCTATTGTTGTTCCACTGATTGTTATACTTGTCCGTGTTTCTATTCAAACTCCCATTGATGATCACACAGATCCTAATCATAGCCTGCTGGAACATATTATTTTACTCTGTATCATTGTTATCATTGAATTGTTGTTTCATTCCTGTTTACTGCTTTACTTTGCATTTGGAAGGCAAGGTTCAAGTCCTCTAATACCTTTCGTTCTCTTTGAAAGGCCAGTATCTCCCTTAAAAAAAAAAGATAGAAAGGAAATTAAGAGAAAGAAGTAAACATATTGGTAGTCGGTAGATTTGAGAGAAAGAGAACAAACAGAAAGGTCTCTCTTGACATCTGGCTCATTTAGATTTTTATTTTGACTTTGTTCTCCACCCTTAGATGTATATCTCCTTTCTGTTATTATGAGCATTTCATAAAGATAGAAGATACTGACTTAACTTTTGCTTCTCCATTTACAGTGGGTGGTAAAGTTTCAATTAGCCTGATGGAAGAACATCTCGTTAAAGCACATCATGAAAGTGAGAGACAAGAGATGCAGAAGACTCTTGACAAGTACATTCGGACTTGTGAGCGGGCAGGGGTATTGATTGTTTCTTGTTTTCCAAAAAAAATTAACCCCCTCACCCCGCCACCACCACCAACAAAAAAGAAAAAAAGAAGAAAAAAAAAGAAAAAAAGAAAAAAAAATTGCGCTTTATATCTTCACAGCCTGATAACATGCATGCATTATTTATTTGAAACTTAATCTCCTACTTAACATTCATCTCGAAATAATAATGCATTGCACATGCTTCCGCTTAGTTCTCTTGATTTGTTTTGCTTCTTATATAGGTGCGAGCAGAGAAACTATGCATAGAATTGGACTCTGTTGAGAAGGGTATAGTGCAGCTCATATCTGAGCATGGTATCAAGTGGCTTGTCATGGGAGCAGCAGCTAATAAATCTTATTCACGGTATATTGCTAACTTTTTTTTGCTTTACAGCAAACACAAATCTTCTTGAGCATTAGTAATCTCAGAGTCATCCGTTATGCAAGTCAGTGAGTTATCTGTTATGGCTGTAATGATATTGTAAATCTCATTGTACTATTTGCACTACAAATACTGGGAACTTAGGTTGCAATGATCTGGAACTGTCAAGCAAAACTGTCAGCCAGGCATGCACGTATAGTTACCAGAACTAAAGTGGGTTGATGGATTGGACCATCCGAAATTTAGTGAAAACATTTCTGCATTTAAGTGGCCAATTTTGTCAAATTTTAACTCATCCAGTAGCCTGTTCTGCTTGTGATCACTAAACCAGATTGCCCCCCATAAAAATTGATCAGAGTTTCTGAATGCTTTACTGTTTATCAGGGGCAACTGAAGTGATTTTAAAAAGATTATTATTCTACAGTAATTTCTTAACACACATCCATTTACCAGTTTGCTCTTATAACTTATATAAGCTCTTAACGTTGCCAGTCTTTGTCATTGTTTGCCAGGTGATGTCAGCATATAATGTATCTTTCTTTACTTTCATGTTTCTTTAATTTCCTAACTTAAATTTGTTTCTTTTTGTATCCACCCCATTGTCTCTGTTTGTGCTTGCTTACCATTATTATTTTCACATTGCAGAAAGATGAAGGAGCCTAAGTCTAAGAAAGCAATCCATGTGCGAATAGAAGCACCTAGTTTCTGCCACATTTGGTTTATATGCAAAGGAAACCTTATACACACGAGGTATGCATTTGTTGTTGTATCCATTGGACTGGCGTTTCTGATTCCTGTTTGATAGTTAGTATATAAAGTTTACGCTTTAATTTTAAGTGCAACAATCCTCCATATCATGACATGTCTCATTCTGTTCCCACTATATCTTATCACTAATTCTGTGAGTCAAATCTATCTAGGGAAAGTAAATTAAGTGGAGTTAACACAGAGGGCGAGTCTCCACCATTTCAAGCAAGTCTAAAGACTGAAGCTGCACAGTCATTGAGATCACGCTCAGTTGCAGACGGGGTGAATGGTCAAAGAAAGTTCCAAAATTCAGCACTAAATTATCGTAGGGTCAGGTCTGACATTCATGGGATGCAACTTTTAGCACCAAATCAAGAAGGGAACTCTGATTGGGACAGCCTATCAAAGAGAAGTGCTTCCGTAGGTTCACACTTTTCAACTTGTTCATCTAGTGAAATTGAGGATTCGACCTTAATCCCCTTTCCAATTACTGAGGGGAATGAAATGGGGTTTGAGTTACCTATATTTCAGCCAAGCGATGGGGATCATCGACAACCCTCTGTAGCATCCAGTGCTATTGTAAGTACATCACCGTGATAGAAGCGAACTTTGTTTATATAAGTAGCATTTGCAACTGCCAATAAGCTTTTGGGTGACCTTCTCAACAACTAAGAGCTCGTTACTTCAATTGAGATGATGGAAAATCATTTCATCAACATAGCTGAAAACAGTACACATTTGCTCCCCCTGAAACTCATAATAACCCTGAATATAGCTGAAAAATACTGAATTTAGTTGTCTATTTGTTGTTTTTTTCTGACTAGTTGATGAATTGAGCAGGAACAGAACGATGAACTTTATGACAGACTAGAGCGATTTGTGGTGGAAGCAGAAAATTCTCGGAAAGAAGCGTATGACGAATCAGTCAGGCGTAAAGAAGCTGAAAAAGACGTCATTGATGCTATCCGCAAAGTAAAGTTCCCATACTCTTTTGGTATCTATTAATGTTTATGATACTCACTCAGGGGCATACATGCATGTCAGTCATAGTTTTACAAGGTTTAATCGTATAGTTTCTCTCCCCTATCCAACTCTATTTAGCGTGGAAAATTATCAACCTGTAGCTTGTTTATGTTATATATCATTTTTTGCAATTTTCTCAAGCTGTTAATTGTCGTGGATGAAACTGCCCAAAGATCTATCTCTTTCCCTCGTGCAATTTTCAGTTTGGCTTTAACTTCTCTATCCGATTCAGTATCTGCTGACCCGTCTTCATATCAATTACTTGACACATGACTGATGCTTACTGCATTTACATTTTAGGCTAAAGCGTGCGAAACAATGTATGCCAAGGAGCTAAGACGCAGAAGAGAAAATGAAGAAGCACTAGCAAGAGGTAGAGAAGAAGCTGAGAAGATGAAAATGCAACTAGGTGAAATCATGGAAAAGCTCAGAGTTGCGCAAGAACAAAAGTTCTCCCTGGAGTGTCAGATTGCGGATTCTGATAAGATGGTAGAGGATTTGGAACAGAAAATGTTTTCTGCTGTGGAACTGTTGCAAAAGTACAAGAAGGAAAGAGATGAATTGCAGGTCGAGCGTGATAATGCACTTAGGGTAGCCGAGGAGCTGAGAGAAAAACAAGCCGAGGAGGCATCGAGTTCATCGATATCTCAGTTCTTTTCGGAATTCTCTTTCTTGGAAATTGAAGAGGCAACAATCAACTTTAGCCAAGCCCTGAAGATTGGTGAAGGAGGTTATGGAAGTATTTATAGAGGGAACCTTCGGCACACTCAAGTGGCTATAAAAATGTTACATCCAAATAGCTCGCAAGGACCTTTTGAATTTCAACAGGAGGTAAATTGTCTGAGCTGAACTCTCACACGGTGCTTACTAAATTGTGTGATTACTTGTGCATGCAGTTCATTATTCCTTTTTTTGTTTTTTTACTATGACCGGAGTAACAGAGAAAACCTGATATTGAATGAATATATGTATATATGCTTCTTTTTCCTTCCAATCATTCTCCGGATGTTATCCATTTTTCTGTTTGGAGGCGTCTGTCAAACACTAAACCCGCTAACCAGTTGAGTTCCCCAGTAACAAACGTGCTGCTCAGTGCTTATTCAACTCAATTGCTTCCCTAATATTCGGTAGCAGCTATAACATATCCACTAGGTGATTCAACTTGATATGTCATTTACAGTTATTTGGAATTGGTGATAGCAATTTTCCCCATTTCACTCCACTTGGTGATCAAATTTTCCTACTTAAATTATCTTTCAGAAGGAAAAAAAAAAAAACAAAAACCCTACTTAAAACATTATTGTATCTTCGTACCTCTTGGAATCCCGTCTCCCTCCTTCCCTTACATGCATTTGATTGATATATTTCCTGAAGCAGGACATCGAATTTATTACCCCTTATGCCCCTATGGAAATAATTACAATTCTAATCTCGTCTCTTGTTTTAGGTAAACATTTTGAGTAAGTTGAGGCATCCAAACATAGTTACCCTGATAGGAGCCTGTCCAGAAGCTTGGGCTCTCATTTATGAGTATCTTCCCAATGGAAGCCTCGAAGATCGCCTCAATTGCAAAGACAACACACCCCCACTTTCATGGAAAACTCGACTCCGTATTGCTGCAGAGCTATGCTCTGCTCTAATCTTTCTGCATTCTTGCCGCCCTCAGGGAATTGTCCATGGTGATCTGAAGCCTGCTAATATTCTGCTCGACGCCAACTTTGTGAGCAAGCTTAGTGATTTCGGAATATGTCGCGAGCTCCAGCAAGATGAGTTTTCAAAAATAATACGACACTGTGTTGCAGGACTGACCCGAAAGGAACCTTTGTGTACATTGACCCGGAGTTTCTTGCAACAGGAGAGCTTACTTCAAAATCTGATGTCTATTCTTTTGGAATTATATTACTAAGGCTCTTAACTGGGAGACCTGCATTAGGGATAACCAGGAAGTCCAATATGCATTAGAGAAAGGAAATTTGAAAAATTTACTCGATCCAACGGCTGGGGACTGGCCGTTCGTGCAAGCAGAACAGTTAGCTCACCTAGCTATCAGTTGCTCTGACATGAACCGCAGGCATCGTCCTGATCTTGCTTCTGACGTATGGAGAATGCTTGAAGGTATGAAAGTTTCATGTGGGTCGCATCTCTGCGCTTTGGTTCTGAAGAACGGAACCAGACTCCAGCATATTTTGTTTGTCCCATCTTTCAGGTCAGTTGAAGGCATATTCCTTCTCTAACACTCGATTTTTTTATCACTGCATTCCACTGCATCGGCAATAAACTATGAGCATCATCTGTAAATCCATGGACTTGTGTGCCATTGGATTGTTTGTCAATGTGATAAAATATTAAAAGAAAATCTGGAAAATATCATAAATTTATGGGATAATCACAAAAACTAGGTTTAACTCAATTACAAAAGAGCCCAGATATCTTTCAAAATTACAAATAGCCCATGGACACTTGTTTCTATTTTACAAATTGGACCCTCAAGAGAGGGTTTGTTAGGTAAATACAAACCACGATGGGGTGTTTGCAGGACATTAAGGGGGTATTTGTAATTTTGAAAGATAAATGGAACGTGTTGTGCGTGTTGAGATGACATTCCAATCCACATTCTTTGCTTTCTGGAGTATAACTTAAACCATCATTTGCAGGAAATCATGCAAGACCCTGTGGTTGCAGCCGATGGGTTTACTTATGAATCAGAAGCTCTCAAGGGATGGCTGGAGAGTCATGATACTTCACCCATGACCAACCTTAAGCTTCCACACCGTGATTTTGTGCCCAACCATGCCCTCCGATCTGCAATACAAGAGTGGCTGCCACAACCTTGATACCATGTTTGGCTTTTATTGGTTGTCTACATGTTTTACTTTTATTTTTCTGATATATTTGTACAGGTCACCTTATAGGCGCATACACACCACTTGCTGTATAGTACATTACGGTACCTAATAGCTTATAGCTTTTGGTTGGGGTTCTCTTTCCCCCATTTTCATTTTGTATCGGTTGTATTTGAATACGTGCTTGAACAAGTTTCGAGTGGCTGAAATTGCTAGATGGTTCGGTTGAATGTGAATACGCCCTTGTTGGGCTTGCATGCTGTTGGAAAGCTTTATGGCAGTAAATTAGAAACCCTTCGGAAGATCTCATCGCCTTCTTAGAAACTTCCGATACATTATCAGCATTATGAGCTAAGTTTTGTACTTTGTTGAGAATTGTATAAGTTCTATCGATGTAAAAAAAACTTTGGATGAGTGATTGAATGAAGTAGTGTACTTTCAGCTTCTCTTGTGTGTTATATGTGTTGTAGTTCATCTGTATCAAACAAAGCATGCTGTTGAAAATACAAGGCAGGTTTTTTTATATGATTTATCATCCATTAGGACTATGTGCCTGAAGATTTTGTGGTAAACTGGAGGCCAAACTTTAATAGCCTAGTAAGTTTCAACCTTTTTTTGTTCCTAGATCAAATCATGGAAAAGAGAAATGCTGCGAGAGCTTAAAAACATTTGCTTCCAACCATTCTGCTAAGTTATGCAAAATGAGCACCCAAATCCACTACTTTTGAGGAATATATATATGTATGGAGGTGCTACCCAAATAACTTCCTTAAGGATTAAAGGACAATAATTTATTACTATGCCAAAACCCAAAAGTTAAACTGCAAGAGATATATCAATTAGTTTAACGTTTAAAACCAAATGCAGAAGAAAATACATTATCATCATAATAAAAGGAGACTAAGTTTTGCCGAATAACATGAGTTACAATATTGACCTCAATGAAATCAAAAATGCACGAAATGAAACTATATGCTCCTCTACCAAAATAGTTATATCTAGTTTACAGCAACTGAAGCTCATTTTTATGGAACAAAATACAAAGGCAACTATTTTCCGCGATTATTGGTCACTCACTAGTAAAGGGCTCAGTAACCCTTCACTTACCAAGCTAGGCCACACAACAAAAATGTATGGTTCTCGTAGGCGACAATCTAAACTAAAGACTTCTTTTCATCTTCTATTTGCAAGAATAATTTAATGAGGTTTTGGCTTAAACCCATCAACGGCAAAATTCCGCGTGGCGGACGGAATTGCTAAACGAAGTCCCTCAAGTTCAGGTTTAGCAATTACTTGACAACCCAGACGAGACCTGCACCAAATCAACGCATATTAAATAAGCTAGAGAGACCAAAATTGATCGATTGATGACAACGCAAGAAACCTACGTTTCTGTGAGGCCAAATGCAAGATCTAACATGTCATTTTCCTCATCAGTTGGATCAGGTAATTTGTTGTACTGCTCCATGTCCTGTCAAAATGCATCAAAACAATATATTAGATGAATTAAAATATTCATTTATATTCCCAATGATCATTGAAAATTATACAATATGGGGATGGCGGAACAGTGAAACGTAGTTGCAAAGTAATTATCTTAACCCCACTAACTTACCATCACAATAACATGACAAGTGGAACAAGCAAGTGACCCTTCACATGCTCCTGCAATATATTCAGGCTTTAGATAGCACAGTAGACTTAAATATTCATGAAATTGCCAAGATTAAAGTCACGAAATATATTGAATCAATTTTTAATTATTTATTATTACATCAAAATACAGTCATTAAAACAGAATTAGTACTTAACTAATACCAGAAAACAATTGACCAAACAGCTAAGTTGAAATCATGAAAACAACCACTGGGGTAAGTAATAAGTTCACCTTCAAGATCTATGTCATTCTCATGTGCAGCCTCTAACATCGACATTCCAATTGGGACCTTAATATGTGCCTCATCTCCATCCTTGTCAACAAATGTCACATTTATTCTGCAAAGTCCAAATGAAGAGCATAGAAAATATATAAGGATAAGATAGCCTTCAATATCACCAGCCTGCTCGGTATACCATGTTTTACAAATCAACCAATGGAAAATGTCCAAAAAAATTCCCAGGTCAAACACTTCAGTGATCCACTGATCAGGACTCAACTTTGTTATTTGAAGGAAAGAAAAAGAGGGAAATATTGTGTTTAAAGGACTTCTCATTTTTTAAAAAATTTCAAACATTCAGTGAACCACGGATCAGGACTCAACTTTGATATTTGAAGAAGGAAAAAAGACTGCATTCAAAAGACTTACTTTTCGTTTTTCTCATTTTCGTCCCCTGCTGTACTGCTATATAATTCATGTCTCTGAATATACACAGAGAGAAACAGGTTTTAAGTTTACTCACATAGGCAATCGTAGAGTGAAAGTGCCGAACCCACAAAGGAAACAAAATGGAAACATATTATATTCTCACAGTTCGATCCTCAAACCACAATGGAAGAAAAAACTTATCTGCATGAACAGGTGAAACACTGTACTAATCCTAATCCATTTGACACTTTTTTCTATGATACAAGACTACAAGTAAAACCCAAAAATCTAAACAGGCTAGCTAATTCTTCCCAGTATTTACCATACTTCCCTGCCCTTTTTTTCCCAGTTCGTGGGACTTTTACAACATTTGTTTTCTGTATTGATATTAGGTACAACAACAACAAAGCCTTGTACCCACTATGTGGGCTCGACTATATTGATCATATCACGCCATTGTTTATGGTCAAACCACATCTCTTAAACAGAACTACTTAAAATCTTCATCCTGTGCAGACACTTAAATTAAATTTAATGCCCGTGAAGAAAGCATTGAAAACAGACAGATTTCTTTTCCATTTTTTTGATGAAGGCAGATTTCACCATAACCTACAAATTTACTGACTCAAATATGCACAAGTCCAATTAGAAAACGAACATACAATACAATCATTATCAATTGCCTACAAGAAAGTAGCCAAGTAGCTCATGTCAAACATCTCCAGATTTGAAGCTGCAAATAAAGTAGTTCGAACTTATATTGAAGGTAAAAATGTACTAACCAGGGCTCTTAGATATTGATTATGAAACACTGGGAAGTATGAAGTCCTTGGTGTAAGAGTTGGAGCTGCAATGGAACAAAAGGCAATTTATAAAAAGTGCACGAGCAAAGTCTCATCAAAGCAAAAAAGATCAGAGTGTAGATTTGCAAGCATTGTCAGGGGGAAATTTATTTATCGCAGACTATACTGTGAGCAAAGAGTTCCACACCTATTGAACATTTGCAACTCTAGGCAGGAAAATTACGATCAAGTAGGAGACCAAGATTCAGAAAAAAAAACAATGTAAAAGTGGCATTTTTTCCTATGTATCTCCCCTTCCCTAATTATCTGCCTTTCATTTCCCCTTTCTCTCCCCTAGGATATTCCTTGAGTTATTCACTCTATTCTAACAATTCCAAACATAGATACAGCAGCCAGCAGGTAGCAAATGGAGATGTTATATGACGTTGACATTTCATATCAAGAAAAGTCGTTGACTTGGTACAGTATGGAGGAAAATGAGAAGGTCCGGAAAGCCCTCACTTTATTGATGGGACATTACTACATGTGCACATATCGATAGCCTAATTAAATTTAGATAAGCAAAATCTCTTCTGAAATTTCTAATAACCCTACCCGCACTTACCGTAGGCATACATTATATTGTTGTGAACGTTTGCAATTGTTAAAGTAGTTTACCCAGTGCCTTTGCACGGGATGAAAAGCATGTCTAATGAAATACAGAATTCCTACTACTAGTAGACTACCAATTGTACGTGCAAACGTTTTTTACAGTCACAGATTATATGTAGCTTAGAAAGAAAAACTGGTAGATTTACTACTCAAGTTCTACCATAACAAATTAGAAAAAATACACAGTTTGAAGAACAGACCTTTTACCAGATTCTTGATTGCATGGGCCCCTAGCCGATAAAACCTGGAAATGTACATAATCCTTCAACTGTGAACCCTCCTTGCGAAAGAAAAAAGAATCAATGAGTAAGGTGAAGAACAAGCTATGCTAATTATACATTAAGATTTTCAAACGAAACCCAACATATTGTCAAGCCAAGGTTGACAATGGCTTAGTTAACATTGTTCAAACTTCAAACTCAGCTGGGCAGAACTCAAAGTCCACTCAACTAGGCGACTGTACATAAACCACAACGAACCTACACCTTCAAATGAAAATGCAAATAAAAGACGAAGAAACAATACAATAAAACCCTAATTGCAAAGACAATGAAAAACAAACACACAAATAATAATAATAAAAATCCCCCTTTATGGGAGACTATTCTGCAAACCAGAATTAATGTGACAACCTACACAAAAATCCTCCCTCATTCAAATTGAGAATTTGCAATTTCATCAACACTTTGTCAAAGCAGGCAGTAATAAAAAAAGCACACGCACTAAATCTTGAGAAAACTCATTGTAGTTTCAAGTGGAAACACTTCCATAGATTTTCTGAGCCAAAACTTCCCCGTTAAGAGGGATATTATCTATACTCAAAATATCACCTTTCAGAAATTGTTATTGCCACCATAATTAATACTAGAAAAAAAAAACAATTGGTAACATCATAATACCTCACAGCAGAAAAATAAAATGCAAAAATAAGAATAAAGTCCAAAGAAATGATCTTAGTGTAATATTTCCGGACTCCGGTTTCGTGCCCCAGAAAATGCTTAATATTACAAACAAACTCCCACTATAGAAGGGGAAAGAATGAATAATAAATAAATTCAGGAAAAAAAACAGATAGAAGTATAGCTGGACTCACCGGAGCCGAAATTGACGCAGACGTAAGCCCGAGCAGGACGGCGTCAATATCACGCAGAATTGGAACTGAATGAGCCAGGGCCGAGTGGTCGAGCGAGCTGAAAGAGACAACCCTACGACGTCGTCTCAAGTTAAACATGTGGAGAAGAAGTAAAGAACCGCCATTGACATAGGTATGGGCCAATAGATGCTTAGTTGACAAAAACGCAAAGGGCTTTTAAGATACATTTGTTAGGCCTGTGATACATGGCCCAATCCAAATTGATGACCTTCTTAATGCTTAGTTGACAAAAACGCAAAGGGCTTTTTTTTTTCCTCAAAAAAAAAAAATGGCTTGTATATAAATCATGCTTTTTACCAAATGAGACAACCTTCTCCTTTAAAACAAAATAAAATAAAATTTTATCGAGGGTAAGTGAATGATTTACTTATATGATGAGTTATTGTGGAGTGTAATCTATTTTTTTTAAATGACCTTACTGACACACTCAAAAAAAAAAAAAAAATCTCTTATGACTATATCATGGATTTATGTCTGTGAGACGGATGGATTGGATCGAGTCAAATCAAAAAATTTGTTGGTCAAAAAGGTCAACAATGAAGTCCGTCAAAATCAGCGCGCGATAATACTTTTGAGCAAAAAAGTAATACTCTTAATAAAATAAGTGATATACTTGTTAATATGGTGCTGGAGATGGGCATGGACTCCACATAAACAAATGTATCTCTTTTTTTTTTTCCAGTTTTGTTACTTTGAAAATATATATTTTTTGGAACAAAAGTGATACTTTTTGTAATAAAATGTGATACTCTACAAAGAAATAATATCAGTTTTGTTATTTTGAAAATATATATTTTTCACTTAAAACTATAATATTTTTTAGTTCAACATGTTATAGTATTCAGTTCAAAAAACAATATTTATTCACTTAAACATGTGATACTATTCAGTTTAAGAAATAATATTTTTTCACTTAAACATGTAATTCTATTCAATTCAAAAAATAATATTTTTTCACTTAAACATGTAATATTTTTTTAGTTCATCATGTAATATTTTTTTGTTAAACATGTAATACTTTTTACGATAAACATATGAAACATATCTTTATTTCAAGAACATATTTCGCAAACTTGAAAACATAATTCTTCATCCTACATCCACCACGATTCAAATCCAAATCACAACCAAAATCTTTAACAAAAAAACCATGAATCAAACTCAAACCACTAGTGGAATTAAAAAAACGAAAATAAAAAGAAAGATTTTATTTTAAAGCTTCCATCATTGATTGGTGGTGATAGAGATGTCAAATGATGAAAATAAAGCTGGGAATAGAAAGAGCTCGTCATGGGCTTTCCTTTGGTGCCAAGGGAAAATTGAAGCAGCAGAGAGAGGGGGGGATAAGGTAGAAGAGAGAGAGGAAAAAAACAATCGAAAAAAAAACGATAAAAAAGTGAGGAAAGAGAGAAAATCATCTAAAAAGTAATAAAAATAACCCAAAAAAAGATGTCAAGTTGGCGGGTGCAATCTGTTTAACAAAAAAAAAGATGTATATTACGGTCTTATACGAGAATTTATCAGAATATTCTTATTGCTCAAATTCTCAATCATCGAATATCTCAAGGATATAATCCAGAATTTCATTTCAATTTGTCAATTCAAGCAACAACATTAGTTGATGGTGAAAGTGTTAATAAAATATATGAAGAAATAGAATTGATTTGGATCAAACAAGGAAAAAAAAAAGAGAGAGAAATTAACTTCATGGAATCATCAACCAATCCCTTTAAAGCTACATACTTGGCCCAGGTGCAGAGCACATTGGATCAAAACTCCCAGCGGAACCTGAATCTGAGCACGTTAATCAAAATCCATTAATTTTTATGCGCCGTCTTATCAGTACGGTCAAAAATACGGAAATAAAATACTGGTCTGGCCGGTTGTCGGTAGCCTGTGTAACCAGCCACGCTCTTGCCCTTTTTCACCAGCTAAGACGGCGCGTTTGGTAGCATTATTTTTTTTTGATGAACGTTTGGTAGCATTTCAAAACTATTTCTGTTGTAATTTTTTAATAATTGAAAACCGCGTCTCTTATCAACCACACCCCTTTGTTTTCATATTGTAATTGATAATAATTAAATGTGATAATATTACTATTTGCTGCAAAAAAAAAAAACATTCTTGTAATATGATTTTGTCAAAGTAAATTTCATAAGTTCCAAAAAAAAAAGTTACAGCGTAGAAACTTGCTCAAAATAACTTCAATTTTTTTTGAGAAGACACTACAAGAAAAAACCAGTTTACCTACAGAAAATCTGTAGGTAAATATTAATAAAATTGTAAAGTGTAGGTAAAATTATTGTAGGTAAATATTTTACCTACAGAATCTAAGACTGTTGGTAAATACCTACAGAAAATCTGTCGGTAATTTGTCAGTATAACTTGGGAAAAAATAATATTTTTTTATTCTGTAGGTATTCTGTAGGTAATTGTAAAATTTAGTGACAAAATCATTTCTGTCGGTAAATTTTGTCGATAAACTGGAATTTTCTTGTAGTGAGAAAATAACTTCAATCTTAATTTCTCTTATAACTTTAAATCTTCAATCGACTTTTTTACTATTATTATGTAATTTTGAAAAAGGGCTTATTGCAAATGTGAATGATAAGATCACGTACAAAGTATATAACGTGCTAACATTTCTTTTCTTAGTTATCTTGTTAAATTGGGATGGTTAAATAGGTCACTATATGCATAAAAAAAATTATTTTTAGGCACCTAATAAATCAAATAAATTCAAGTCGTTTACATAGCAAATAAGTATTATTAAACCAAATAATTGAGAACATACAAACGCATAATCATTTTTCTTTTTACTATTTATCATTTCTCTTTTTCTTTTTTAACAATCATTATTATCATTATTTTACTATTTATATTTAGTTTTTAATGACTATATCAAAAATAACAAAAGTATGACCCCATTGTAGAAAACTTATAGATCCGTCACACTGTCTTAACCACTTGACCACTATTGGATTCCCCGATAGAGTTTAAACTTGAGTTCATATTATGAGTTATTCTAAGTCATCAGTATTGAATTTCAAATCTATTATTATATGAATTCATAAAAAGTATTCTCTAAAACCACCCGTGATATTTGAATATTCCAAGTCAAATGCATCGTGATCGTATTTATAAACTAACTTGTGGGTTTTCCACGATTTTTTGGTCATATGATCGATCTTTGCTTAAAATCGGCAGATGACCCCAAGTCAACGAATGGTCCAACTTCTCCTCAGAGCTAGTAATTCTTTAGTTGGGAACTTGCTTTTAACACCAACAAACGTTAGACGCCCCTGGGTTATCTTGGAGGAGGTCCCTCCGATGCTCAAGATAGTCTTACCGAAGTAGGAGAAATCCGAGGTAAAAGACAAGAATCTATAGAGTGTACTTTAGATTAATCAAAAATATTTACAAATAATAAGGAGAGACCTCTTTTATAGCTAGAACAATGGGCCACGTGGGCATGTATGGACCACATGGGCCATGTGGGCCACTATGACGGATAACCATATTTGGATCAAATAATGATTAATAATATGGAATAATTAATTAAATAGTGTAGAAAATAATAAAAATAAGAAATATTGGAAAAGTCATTTTTATCCCAACATAAGCCCCCAGTTCCATGGTTGCGGAAGGCGGAGGGAGCCGTGCGAGAGTTAAGAAATATTGTGTTGTCTTGTACGACTTCGCTATTTTGACTTGACTTGAAAGGTCTCAATCATTCTTGCACCAAGGATAAGTTGGGAAGAGAGCTTTGACCATGACTTCAAGAGGTAAATTTTCTTTCTCTAATTTTTTTTTTCAAATTTTAAAATTTGAATTGTTTGGTGAAATACTTGGTAATTGGTGGGGAGTTGAAAGTGGAATGACACAAACATGGAAGAGTGGAGTAATGAGTAGGAGAGAAGTGAGAAGTAGAGCCCCCAAGAAGGGCGCCCTCAAAGGCGCGGGGAGGCGCCTCTCTTGGGGGATTTTTCTCGTGTCTGAGTTCGTTCTTCGGGGTTTATTTTTCCCTAGGGTTTTCACATGTCTCGAGTTGGGTCTCAGGTCTCAGAATTTCATCTTCCTCATTTCACAACCAGGGAGTTACTGGCCGATCCGTGGCTAGTTTTGTTCGTCTGGCTCCACATTTGTCCACGGAGTTGGGCATTCCCCCTTTGGCTCCGGAACTTTTAGTGGGGGATTGACATGTTGAGTTTCTTCTGGGTTACGAATCCGAGTGTGGATGACAATTTTGAGAAGCCTGAGGAGGAAAGTCCAGAGGAGATTCCTCTGCCAAAGTATCAACACATGCCTTCTCCAGGGAGTAGGGCTTTAGATTCAGAAAGTTTGGTGAGTAGAGTTACTCCTTATTGAATTAGGAGGTTACGTGAGCGCTTGGGATTGCTTGCCGCCTTTCACATGTTGACGCTAGAGCCGGAGGATCCACTCGCTCATCCTCTTGAAAGATTTATCACCATATACTTGTACAGTTTGTCAGCTGGGTTCTCTATTTTTCATGATCTGCTTTTCATCAAATTTATTCAGTTGGTTGGGTTGTGCATCGAGCAAGTAATTCCACAGGCATATTCTTGTATTCGAGGTTATGAGTATGTTATGGGCAAGTTATGCTTGCCGACTACTTGCGAGGGGTTCCACTCTTTGTTTTACCCAAAGAAGACTGTTAGGGAGACTTTCTTTTACTTCTTCCCCTGCCAGCAGTGTAAGTTTCTTATTGGGCTTCCTTCTCCCAGTGGGCTTTGGAAGGAGAATTTTTTCTTCGTGAGGAAGATGGTTAGGATCTTCCTTGTGGATGGGCTAGTGAGACTCTGATACCTTATGGCAGTATTTTCTTTCACCATGAGTTGGTGGTAGTTTATGGGGATAAGGGCTTGTTTGAAAACCTCTTGAACGTTAAGTATTTCTAGGTACTTTTCAGCGTTTATTTTCCTGCTCAGTTTCTGCACTTTACTTGTATACTTGTATCTTTTGATGCTTAGATTTGACTTCCTTTTCAGGAAAGGAGAGCTTCAACATTGTTGAGTTGATGACTTTCAAGAAGAATGAGAAAGAGAGAGAATAAAAGCTCCATGCCACTTGGGGAAGTGTTAGATAAATGTTTTTATCAAGATTTTGATGATTATGTTTAAATGAGTTTTTATACCAAAACAATGTTTATAAATCTTTGTCCAAATACTCCTAAATGATTTAAAATGCTTTTACTAATTTTTGGAGTATTTCTTAGAGTTTATTACTCGATAAAATTGGACAACACTTTTGATGATTTTGTGTTAATTGGTTTTTACACCAAAACAATGTTGTCCAAATACTCCTAAAAGATTTGAAATGTTTTTACTAATTTCATGGAGTATTTCTTAGAGTTTATTATTCGATAAAAATGGACAACACTTTTGATGGTTTTGTTTAAATGAGTTTACTATGTTTATAAATGTTGTTCAAATACTCTCAAGTGATTTAAAATGTTTTTACTTATTTTTTGGAGTATTTCTTGAAGTTTATTTTTGATAAAAATCGGACAACATTTCAATTTGGAGGTCGGCCACCTCGAACGGAAGGTCGAATCGGTACAAGAACGCACAAAATGAAACAGAAACCAATTATGTGAAAAAAAGGGGGAGGGTGATCGGTCAAGGGTGAGGCCGACCGGTCGCACCCCACCTTGACCGATCGCACCCCCGTGCAACCCCTACCTGGATCGCACTATTTTCATTCAAATGTTCGAAATCTTATACAGAGTGACCGGTCGCGCTGTGTAATCTTTTGACAGCAAAATTTATACCGTTGAACTCCTTGACAAAGAAAGATTTGCTTTTTAATTTTGTACAATATTTCTACATCTTGTGATCCTCTTTTTGTAGAAAAAAGTGAAGAAGAATGAGCCTATGTTGGGAGCCTATGTTGGTGAAGACTCTCCTATAAATAGAGGATGAATTGAAGACACAAGAGATAACAACACAAGCAAATTCAACAAGAAATCTGCAAATTTCCAAGCTTTCATATTCAACACTCTTGTTGTATTTATAGCCTAAGTATTTCACTTTCACATCTTGAGGTCTAGGCTTTATTTCTTGATTACACTTGCACTCAAATTGTAATATTCATTATTGAGTTGTAATCTTGATTTTTGCCATCATTCAACACAAGACATCCTTGTGAGTATTCTTGTGGAAAGAATACACTTGGGTGATCTAGGTGATAGGTGTTTCAAGAGTGTGGTGCTCTTGAGGTATTGAAGAATTTGGTATTCTTCAAGGTTGAAGATTGTGGTAATCTTCACAAGGTGTCGTTGGAGATTGTGGTAATCTTCAAGAGAGATTGTGGTAATCTCAAAGGTGGTATTGTAGAAGAGTGTGGTGCTCTTCAAGGTGATGTTGTAAGGTGTTGTATTAATTTTGGAAATTAATAAAATCTTTTTTCTTTTTGAAATCCATCCCGGAGATACTGGGGTGGTAGAGGATTAGGTCCTAGGTGGGTTGAACCTCTATAAATCGACGCGTGTTGTTTACATTCCGCACCTTTATTATTGTCTTGGCGTAATTGATTCGAAAAAGAGGGCGAAATCGAAAAGATGGAGATAATCTATTCACCCCCCTCTAGATTATCGTAGCCGCTTGGACTTACAAGTGGTATCAGAGCCAAACTCTTTGGCAAGCTCATTCCACATTACGAGTAAAGAGGAACGATCACCGGCTACGAATGAAGTCTACCTTACCGGCGCCTCCACCACCAAGCCACCACTATTTGATTCCAAAAATTATATATTTTGGTAAGAAAGAATGGAATGCTATCTACAAGGTTGCGGGTTTGATATTTGGAACACGGTCGTAAATGAAGAATCCATTCCGATGATGGACACACCACACACCTCCAAAGGCCTCAAAGAGCTCAATAATGAAGAGAAGAAAATCATCTCCTTAAATGGTAAAGCTCTTAATATTTTGTATTGTTCACTTACCATTTTGGAATATGATCATATTGTAGGAATTAAATCAAGCACATGAAGTATGTAGAAAATTAGAAGAAGTATATGCAAATGAAAGGAGCCACTCAAAAGCATCTACTTCTCAAATGGATACAAACCCAACTTGGGATGAGCTTCCTACAACTTCCGACGTCGATGAAAACGAACGATGTCTTATGGGTTTCGAATAAGAAAACGAGGTAAGTTCAAAACCCTCCACTTCTTATGATAATGAATTACAAAATGATTATAGTGACTTGCAAAATGATTTTGATGAACTTCAAAATGAATTCCAAAGCTTACTTGTTAAATACGAAAATTTGAAAAAGAAATTTAATATTTTGAAAATTGATAAGGATAATTTATTTTCCTCTTATGAATCACTTTCATGTGATCACACCACCACACTTGACAAGGTTAGAAACCTTGAGAAAGAAAATAGTACTCTTGTTGAGGATATTAATTGCATGAAAAATGATTTATCAAAATCCAACTTGAGTACCGATAAAATGACCGATATTATTGATGTTCATAGTTGTGATAAATTGAAACAAGGACTTGATCATAAGCCTAGTGTTGTTAATTATGTGAAAAGAAATCAAGTCCCTATGCATGTTGGTCATTATGCTCCCAAAATTACTACGTGTTTTTATTGTGGTAAAACGGGTCACACGGTTAATACTTGTCGGGCTAGAAATAGCTCTAATTATTATTGGAGACCTAAAAGTCTCAAAGCTAATTCCAAAGATCCAAACACTTGATGGTACCACAAAATAATGTCATATTAGGTACCCGACGGAATAATAATCGAGGAAAATACATACCGCCAAGAAGACATCAAATGACCATTTCATTTGATCAAAGGAGAAGACAACATCAAAATAAATTTCCAAGAGAAAGACACTATCAACAATGGGAAGGCCACAATGCTTGGAAATGGAGCAATTAGAGAAACCACCATCAACATGAAGATTTTCAAACGGGAAGATATCATCAACAATGGGAACGACACAACCCATGGAAATGGCGAAATTGGTAAACCGTATCTCCCTATTTAAATATGCATTTTATTCTTTGCATGTTTTTATTTGTGTCTTTATTGCAATATGAGTTTTCATATTTTTAAAATTTAGGTCTTCAATATATTTGTGAGTTTCAAAATATTTTTGAAAAGAAGACCTTGCATGATGTTTCTAAAACTCTTGTGCATTTAATTAGACTTATGTGGTTTATTATCTCCTATGTAGTTATATAGCATAATCACATTTATGATATCTCTTATTGCTTAGCCTACACTTGTATCATTATGTTTGTGCAAAACGTGTTTAAGAATTGTGTAAGACATATATATTTTCATCAATGGTTATTTTCTCAAGAGAGGACCATAAACTATCGAGGTACGCTCATCATTGGTATTCATCCTATAGACTCGATATATTTTTGTCATTCGTGCTTGTCTTTCAAAGTATTTTATACAAGTGCTATTAAGAGGATTTGTTTTAAAAAGGCATTATTTGATATAGCTTGTTTTATCCAAGATTTGTAAAGGATTATATTTTGTTTTGATAAAACATTTGATTTTTTAAGTTATGCATTGTATTGCACATATAAAATTATTCTTGGTTGTTTTGTCAAAGCTCTTGTTCATATGCTTCTTGTAAATAAGGTCTCAACTATATGCTCTTGAATTTTTCAAATTTCAAAAGAGACCTTATATAGTTTCCTATAAGCTTATTTGAACTTACATGTTTCATGAAACTCTTGATGATTTGTTTGAAAGCATAGTATGTGTTACTTGTTATTATTTTTCGACATTACTATGCTCTTGTGCAAGATATCTTGATTAAGATTTTGCAGAAATTTTTTTTGAATTTTGGAACAAGCTTGTTAACCAAAGCAAGGTTAGTAGCTCGAAAGTATCGTCAAGGTATTGATTTTGATGTAACATTTGTACCCGTAGCACATTTCAAAGCTATTTACATTTTACTTGCCCATTATTGTTTTAAGAAAATTTCAAGCTTTACCAAAATAGATGTTAAATCCACTTTTCTAAACGGTTTTATTCAAGAAGAAGTCTATATAAAACAACCTCCGGGGTTTAAATTTTTTTAGGCCAAATGATTTTTATAAAAGGCCTTGTATGGTTTAAATCAAGTACCCCGTGTATGGTATGATAGACTTAGCTATTTTTGCTAAATGGTTTTACAAAAGGTAAAGTTTATACTACTCTCTTTGTTTTTGAAAAGGGGCAAGATTGTTTACTTGTACAAATTTACGATATCATTTATGGTGCTACTAATGAATATTGTGCAAGTTATTTTCTAAGTTGATGCAAGGTGAACTTAAGATGATGAGAGGAGTTCAAATTTGATCATTGGAATTCAAGTTCAACAATGCCAAGAAAGTGATTATATTCCACACTCAAAAGAAGATGTGAGGCATTGAAGAAGAAAGAACCATTTCAACCTATATGGCCACAAATGCGAAAATTGACAAAATGGTTGAAGTAGGCATTGACAAACGAATTCGAGGTATGTTCATTCGTTTATTACTCCTTAGACTCGATATTCTATATGCCTTACGTCTATATGCTCGACTTCAAAAACTATCCCAACGAATCTCATTAAAGTGTCGTTAAAAGAAATTTTCAAATATTTGTAAGGCACTTCTTCGTATGACTTGTTGTATCCAATATCTTAAAATGTTCTTATTTTCGGGATAACAAGTCCGGTGATAATAATTTTCTTTCAAAATATGGTTCGTCATAATCGAACTAAACATATTGAGATTCGATATTTTTTTGGGATTGCATGTTTTAACAAAAACTTGAGATGTGTTTAATTAAAGTCTCAAGGATAACTCGCGGACTTTTTAATCGCGTACACCGCCGAGTATTTTAATCCATTTCGAGCGTGATTATGACATAAATTATATTGAATGATGTCTACGTTTGCATTTTGCACATTTTTAAAACTTAGGGCGAAAAATCGGATTTTTGGTTCAAAACTCGAATTTTCACAAAACAGAAAAAGAACCACTGGGCTAATTGGGGAAGGCCGACCGTCGCCCCATGATGTCGACCGGTCGCCCACCCCCCAACCGGTCGCCCATGCCCAAAATTTGGATAAAATCGTTTCTTTCTCGGCATTTGTCATTTTGGTTTGTTTTGTGTTCATTTTTCGTCCCTTCGCACTTTGCACACAAATTTCACTTCAAATTTATTTTATTGCATACATTTTATATTTTGGACTTCATGAGGCTTGATTATCATCATCATTTCTCATCTTACCGATTAAATGGTAAGAATTTCTCTTTTAATCTCAATTGGGTTGAACCCTTGAGAATGTGCTTATATCTTGCTATTTTGATGAAATTATTGTATTAGTATGTTGTATATGATGATTGTTGACGAATGAATATTGTTGTATTGCAATTGGTGATGAAATTTTTTGGCTTAAACGAATCACAAAGGCTTTATATTTCTCTTGTTTTATTCAACGCACGCCAAGTGTTCGACAAAACGTTTCAATGAAAAATTCATCACCTACATGATTTTCTCGATTTGAAAAGTCTTCTAAGTTTATAGAAATCATGTTTTATCAATCAAATGAGCTTTTGCAAGTCAAATGATCAATTTTTCCCTTTTATTTGGAATTTAAGCTTCTTTTTTCAAAACGCTCGATAAATCGATTAAATTGCGCACTTTGATATAATTGTATGATGTTTTTATCGTGCTAACATTCTTTTTGATGATTCCAAAGGGGGAGAAACAGAAAAAACGCTCATATGCTTAAAGAAGCGAAAATAAGCTCGCAAGAAAAGCTATAAGCTAGGGCTCTTAAAAGCCAAAAGTTGTGAACAATACTTAGCCCATGTGATGTATTATGGACTTTTATGCTTGACTAATGATGTTTTGTGACTGGGGGAGCTTATAAGCTCATGATATTCAAGCTTAAGTTGTAAAAGCTAAGCTTTTAGCTTTGAATTGATTGCTTGTATACTTGTTCTTGATATGCATATTGATAGAGGGAGCTTGTGCAAAAATGATTTTGAAAAATCTTTGCTCCTATCCTTGTGTGTTTGTACTTATGATGAATCTTGCTTATAATGGATTGATGTTTTAGACCGGAAAATTTGTTTTGTTTTAAAATCAACTTTCTAAAATTGTTTTGGTTTGTAATCATCAAAAAGGGGGAGTTTGTTAGATAAATATTTTTATCAAGATTTTGATGATTATGTTTAAATGAGTTTTTATACCAAAATGTTTATAAATATTGTCCAAATACTCCTAAATGATTTAAAATGCTTTTACTAATTTTTGGAGTATTTCTTAGAGTTTATTACTCGATAAAATTGGACAACACTTTTGATGATTTTGTGTTAATTGGTTTTTACACCAAAACAATGTTGTCCAAATACTCCTAAAAGATTTGAAATGTTTTTACTAATTTCATGGAGTATTTCTTAGAGTTTATTATTCGATAAAAATGGACAACACTTTTGATGGTTTTGTTTAAATGAGTTTATTATGTTTATAAATGTTGTCCAAATACTACCAAGTGATTTAAAATGTTTTTACTTATTTTTTGGAGTATTTCTTGAAGTTTATTTTTGATAAAAATCGGACAACATTTCAATTTGGAGGTCGACCGGTCGAACAGAAGGTCAAACGGTACCTGGAGAACGCACAAAATGAAACAGAAACCAATTCTGTGAAAAAAAGGGGGAGGGTGACCGGTCAAAGGTGAGGCCGATCGGTCGCACCCTAGGGCGACCGGTCGCACCCCACCTTGACCGGTCGCACCCCCCCTGCAACCCCTACATGGATCGCACTATTTTCATTCAAACGTTCGAAATCTTATACGAGCGACCGGTGTGGTCTACTGTAATCTTTTGACAAAAAATTTGTACCATTGAACTCCTTGACAAAGAAGATTTGCTTTTCAATTTTGTACAATATTTCTACATCTTGTGATTCTCTTTTTGTAGACAAAAGTGAAGAAGAAGGAGCCTATGTTGGGAGCCTATGTTAGTGAAGACTCTCCTATAAATAGAGGATGAATTGAAGACACAAGAGATAACAACACAAGCAAATTCACAACAAGAAATCTGCAAATTTCCAAGCTTTCATATTCAACACTCTTGTTGTATTTATAGCCTAAGTATTTCACTTTCACATCTTGAGGTCTAGGCTTTATTTCTTGATTACACTTGCACTCAAATTGTAATATTCATTATTGAGTTGTAATCTTGATTTTTGTCATCATTCAACACAAGACATCCTTGTGAGTATTCTTGTGGAAAGAATACACTTGGGTGATCTAGGTGATAGGTGTTTCAAGAGTGTGGTGCTCTTGAGGTATTGAAGAATTTGGTATCTTCAAGGTTGAAGATTGTGGTAATCTTCACAAGGTGCCGTTGAAGATTATGGTAATCTTCAAGAGAGATTGTGGTAATCTCAAAGGTGGTGTTGTAGAAGAGTGTGGTGCTCTTCAAGGTGATGTTGTAAGGTGTTGTATTAATTTTGGAAATTAATAAAATCTTTTTTATTTTTGAAATCCATCCCGGAGATACTGGGGTGGCAGAGGATTAGGCCCTAGGTGGGTTGAACCTCTATAAATCGTAGCCGCTTGGACTTACATGAAGCTCTAGTGTTCCCGCCAGAGGAGATAATGTGAGGGGTTCACATTCTCGCCACCAAGAAGGCGGGAGACACTTTGGGTCATGACTGGGTGAGCATACTGAGGTTGTTCTGGTTGCCCGTCTCTTTCTAGCCCTTCCGGCGGGAAGAGGCACCATATGAAGGCGGGTGAGGCTTTCTTTGGAACTGGCAACCGACAGATTTTGTTTTCTGTCAAAGTGAACCAACGTGAGGGGATCCAGACTTTCTAGGATCCTTCGGAGCCTAGCTTGGGATATAGTAATATGAGAGGAGTGTTATCTTCTAATGATCAGACCCACCTAGGGTCCTTACCCTTCATAGACATTGAGACTCACCTCTGTGTAGATGTAGCCAGGGTAAGTTTCTCAACTTCTTCTTTTAGTAGTTGTCTCTTTATTTATTTTACTTGTTGAATTCATGCCAATTTTTTCATAGATTGTGAACTGCAAGAGAGGCCTTGAGCCATTGGGGTGATGTTCTAGAGGTGGAGAATCACCCGGTGAGGGTGAGTGAGCGAAGCCTTAAAGATGTTGTGGGTAAGCATGACACTCGGATGGCTAACTTGACACAAAAGTGTGAGGGCTGAAGGTTTAGCGCAACCATGAGATCTAGACCACTGAGTCATTCCTCCAATCCTCCCACGAGGTTCAGTGGTTGGCCAGAGAGAAGATCGACGCTTTGGGCTTATTTATAGGTCCTCTTTGGACTATAAGTCCAAGCGATCACGAGCCATGAGACATCTACTTACTTTAACATGGTTGTTAATTCACCGCAAGTTGCTATGAGAGAGCGGTAATGCTTCATGGGAGATGATTGATCTTTTAGAGTACGATGTATCCGATGAGAAGGAGGGTGAGATTGAAGCCCTTTAGGATATCCCAAATGATGTTGGTGGTGGCGAAGAGGTGGGATATGCCACCAAAGAGGGAAACATCACCGAGGAGGACGATGTAGCCCCCCAGGATTGATTTGACTGTTACTTTACTTGGGCGGATCAACCTCTCATTCCAGCCCACGTGTTTAGGGCTTACTTATTAGTTTCTTGATACTTGGTTATGCATTTGATATTGCCTTCTTGAGGCTTGGAGATACTCTTTGCTTGAATGACATGATTCTTATTTTTCGTACATGTGTTAGTATTGTTTTGCTTTTCTTCCGCATTTACTTGTCGCAAATTCATTTCGTGAAGTATGGCCGCCTCCCAGAACTCGGGTAGGGGTGCCTCTCGGGAAACACCGAAGGATGGTCTTCTCGTTTGGAGAGGCCAGATGGAAGTTAATGAGACCAGCTCCTAGATCACAAAGGGTGCCTGTAGGTCCCAAGGGGTGTCAGATAAGTCTAGAGGGGAGTGAATAGACTTAACCCAATTTTTGATTTAAAATCAAATCATAGTTTTCTCAAGAAAACAACTAAGTCTCTTGGGAGACAGCTAGGTCAAATCTCAAGAGTAGAGTTAACCACTCAACAGAACTCGAGAGAGCTGTTGATAAAGTAACTCGGTTGGTGAAGTTAGCTTTTTATAAAATCAGTTTTCTTGGTTTTGAACAGCGAAAGTCTTATACCCTTTTTAAGATATGGTTTTCACTTACTTATTTAGACTTAGTTATATCGATTGCATGAGCAAATGTATCAACAAGTAAATAAATATGCAGAAAGTAAATTTGTTGAAAGTAAATGACACAAATAATTTATAGTAGTTCGAGGATGGGGTAATTCCCCTACTCCACTCTTCTCCTGCTCCAGGAGGAATATACTAATGCATCTTGACTTGTTACAAGAGTAAAAATATAGTCCGAGTAAGCCTTGATCACACAGCTAGCTTCACTCCTGTGACTCAGCTCTTCGTAAGGCAGCTGCCTCACTACTTCAGCTCTTCAAATCTTTTGGACTTGATTATGTAGCCCTTCGTCAAATTTGAACCAGGTTCTAACTTGAACCTCATTGCACTTCCTTCACTTCGTGGATGCTTGTTCTTTTTAAATAGTTTTCCTCTTCAACTTTTAAAGTTTGCTTCCTTCCTTCACCGAGTTGTGTTGGATAGAATCACTTCGAATGTAGGCTTGAGGAAATGAGAATTTTTGCTTTGAGGAATATTGCTGATGATAACTTGAATGCTCAGATTTTCACTTGTTGTTCTTGTCTCTCTTGTGTCACCTCTCTCTTTCGGAAAAAAACTCCTCAACCTTTTATAGTGAGAGTTTGAAATTTGTCTATCAAGAGATAAACAAATTCAAACTTCACTTCTTTCGTTCGTTTGCTTGTCTTGTTCTCATGTGATGGAGAGATTTTCCTAGTTTAATGTTTTCTCGACTTTTCGAGAAAAGGTGTCACGTCTCGATGGGTTCTCATTGGTTTGTTCTCTTTGCATGCTTCTGGGTGGAGCACTTTTGTGCCGCAGCATGTACTTATTACTAAAATAAGTATCCTTATCGATTTTAGTGCAACGGTCCCTCTCTCAGTTGACTCGATTTCATCAGCTACCCTACCCCAAACTTGAGTCCTCTCCTTGAATCTTGGAGGACTCTGATATAAGTCTACTGAAAGACACAACTGTTTGACTTGACTGAAGTTCTTCTTGGCTACTTAGCTACGACACAACTGAATTTTCGTTGTACTTCTTCAACAAGACTTCTGCATCTTCAACTTAGCTGCTTGATAACTCAACTCATATTCTAACTATTACAAAGTTGAAATACATACAGAAAATGGGGTGCCAACTTTCTAATATAGGTTTTCTACGCATCATCAATATCTATAAAAATAAAATTCCTAACAATGCCTCCTCAGGAATGTCAATGGATGATCTTCTCACCTGGGAGCGCCGGATGGAAGTTAATGAGACCGCCTCCTGGATCACGGAGGGGTGCCTCTCCGTGAATGCCGATGGAAGATCTTCTCATCCAGAAGCACCGGATGGAAGTTAATGAGACTATCTCTTAGATCGCAGGAGGGAACCTCCCTGGGAATGCCAACAAATGATCTTTTTACCCCAGGGTTCCAGATGGAAGTTAATGAGACCACCTCCTGGATCGTAGGAGGGGTGCCTTTCCAAGAATGCCGACGGATTATCTTCTCACCCAGGAGCACAGATGGAAGTTAATGAGACCGCCTCTAAGATTGCATGAGGGTTGCCTCCCAAGAAATGCCGGTGGATGATCTTCTCACCCAAAAGGAAGTTAATGAGTCTGTCTCTTAGATCGCAGGAGGGGTGCCTCACTGGGAACACCAGTGGAGGAACTAGTACGAATGGAAGGAAAGACGCGCAAGGACATGGATTTGCTCTTGGCAAGTAGCTGCAAAATAATAATTGAAAGACTTGGTGAAAACAAAATACTTGAATTATCATTTGGAATAAATGCAAAGCAAACATTTGGCTCGTAGGCCGGAAACTAGAAATAAAAAATGTTTTATGCCTCATGGGTGGAACAAACTATACTAGAAACCAAGCAAATAAGTAAACATCCCTGGTGAGGGGAAAAAGTGATGGTCGAGGAGATGGCGAGTATCACGACTTTTAGCGCTGCTAGGCTTGGTTTTTATTCCCGCAAGGGAGTTTGATTTTCTTTAAGGTAGCCGCATAGCATTCTGTAGCAGTTTGGACATCTCCAACTATCTTGCCCACTCCAGTCTTGGTGGAGAACTTTAGCTTAAGGTGAACTGCAGAGGGGATGGTCCTGAATAGGTTTAGGTTTGGCTTTCCCAGGTTCATGTTGTAACGAGATGTGGCGTCCATGATGAGGAAGCGAATCATCTTCGTAGCGCTGTGTGGGGTGTCCACGCCTAAGGTGAGGGGAAAGCTAATTTCCGCCACTGACTTGATCACTTCTCCCATAAAGCCAACAAGGGCTATCATCGGACAATTCGGGTAGGATAAATCTTCATTATTTGAAAGGCTTCCATGAATATTACATCCACATCTACGCCAATATCCACCAAAACTCTTCGGACCACGAAGTTGTCCAATATGACGAAGATGACGATAGCGTCGGGGTGGACTTGAGTCTCCAGGATGTAGTTTTGCAAGTTGAAAATGATGGGCATGTCTTTAGCCTTGATGGGATCTATTGATATTCTCTTGGAGGGTGCTCCGTCATTGAGCTCTCTATGCTCTTTGTTGTACTCCTAGAGAGCATTCCTCGCGTCCTTGCTGTCCAAGTCTCCAGAGATGACATTGATGACTCAAGCTACGTGGGTACCTTGTCTCCCTTAAGTGCGCATGTTGGTGCGCCGTAGAGTTTGGTGGGGTTCATCTTCCTTATGTTTAGGGTCTTTACATAGCCTACTACTCCCACGTAATCTGTTAGGTATTCCCTTTTTTTTTTTTTTTTTTTTTTTTTTTTTTTTGAGGATACACACACACACTTCACCGGGGGGATAGAACCCTTGACCTCCCACACATTGGAGGAGTGATACCACTAGGCCAAATGGGTCATTAGGTATTCCCTTTGACTCAATCTTTCTATCTCTCTCTTCAGCGTGAAGTAATTTTCAGTAGTGTGACCTTTGTAACGGTGGTAGTGACAATAGTAGCGGGAGCTTGCCCTATCAAGGTTGTCTTTCATTAGCTTGTGAGGTTTTATGATCCTCTTCTTCGAAAGCGAAGATTAAAACCTTCGAGACGGGAGGGAGTGAAGAATCACTTGTACCATTTTCTCCCGCCTTCTCTTAGTTTGTTCTTCCTTGGTGGATGCATGTCATCCTCCCTGCTCTTCCTCTGCCACTTGATTCGGGCTTGGTAGCGTTTTCCACTTGGATATGCTTCTCAGCTCGATTCAATAGTTCTTCCAGAGTGGTAGGAGGTTTCCCGACCAAATGACTCCTTCAAGCATCCTCGGCGGAGGTTCTGCGAGAAGAATTACGGCAAAGTTTCATGTCGATGTTGGCCACTTCATTCGATCTCTTTCCACATGCGCCGCGTAGCGACTCCCCTTCCTTTTGCTTGATCTGAAACAAGTGCAGGATTGTCTTGGGGCACCTTCTGTTGATGGAGATTGCTGCATAAAATTCTCCGTAAGCTTGTCATCCTAGTGATTGATCCAACTGGGAGCTGGTTGAACCAAGTTATTCCGCGCTTGGTCAGGGTTATCCGGAACACCTTGCAGTAGGAAGCATCCTTCATGTCGTTGAGATCAACTTTAGCATAAAACTTGTCCAAATGCTCTTGAAAATCTCTGGTTCCATCATATTCAAGGAGAATAGAGGTCATGATGCCAGATGTGAGCGACTCGGCCAAGATCGTGGGGCGAGTGGACTCCTCCTTACCAGGGCGGTAGCCTGTGAGTTGGCTAGGCTAGCATGCACTGCTTGCGACTACTAAGCAGACACATAAGTATGGGTTTGGGAGCGGTGAGCTATGTTCCTAGCTTCTCCTCTAGCGGCAGCGCTCTGGTCTTCTTGATTTTCTCCCCGTCTTTTGTTTCTTCTATCTCCTTCCCCTAAGTCGGGGTCTTCAACGGCTACCGGAGCTTGGGGAGGTCTCCCAGCGGCTCCAGCCACGGCTTGATTCCTCAAAGTAGTTCGGGCAGCTTCTTCAAGCAGTGCTTGCAAGGCTTATTGCGTTAAGCGAACTTCTTCAGCGGGCAACACTCCTCTGGAAGAAGGTGATGCCCCCTCTGGGGAGGAGGAGGTGGTGCCCCTCTATGAAGAAAGGGTTGGCCTCTCGCCTTCCAGGTGGTCTCTCTTCTTGCTGGTTTCCCGTTCCAGCATAAGCAACTTGAGAGTCGGTTCCCCGGACTTGAGATATTGTCTGCATCTTCGTATCTTGTCATTTCCCACGGATGCCGCCAAAATGATGCTGCTTAAAATCGGTAGATCATTCAAAGTCAACGATAATCCAACTTCTCCCCAGGAGCTAGTAATTCTTCGGTTGGGAACTTGCCTGCAATACCAGCAAATGTTAGACGGGCCCTAGAGCTGTCACAGTGAGGCCTCTTTGACGCTCAAGTTAGTGCTGGAAATAGAAAAAATCCAGAGCAAAAGACAGTAATCTAGAGTATGTAATTTAGATAAATGCAGAATACTTAAAAATAATGAGGAAAGACCTCTTTTATACATGGGACGATGAGCCATGTGGGCCGCATGGGCCGGTATGCCGGATAATCATATATGGATCCAATAAGGATTAATAATATAAAATAATTAATTAAATAATGCAGGAAATAATAAAAATAAGGAATATCCAGAAAAGTCGTTTTTGTCCCCAACATAATTTTAATTGGTTTGTGCATTATACCCCAACTTTGTTTTTAACTTTATGACCCTATAAATTTGATATATTAATACAATTCATAATTAATTCGAATGAACCTATTAATTTAATGTATTAGACATGGTTCAAACTCATATCCATTAGTATAATCAATGGCGGAGGGAGAGGGGGCCAATCTGGGCCCCCGACCCCTCTCCAATTTATTTTTAAAAAAAAATATACTAAGAATTTTTTCTTAAAAAAACAATATCTTAATTATGAGTTATATGATTTTTTTTTCAGGTTTTTCGAATTGATCCACCCTATTTTTGTGTACCTCTAAAAATTTTCTGGCTCTATGACGGAGTATAATAACATCACATCATAAAATAGAACTTTAATGAAATTCACACGAATCTTTCACCCAACGTCAGCTTACGCTCACATCACATGCTAGAAGGTACTATGGTTGACCAAATTATAAAATGATATATGGAAAGGAAAAGAGAAAACGCAAAAAAGTATTATTAACTTAATTAATATTTTCCAAACCTGAAAATGATATTCTGAACTGATTTTTATCATACTACTACAACTTTAAGAAAGAATATGCCATGAGGATCAAAGGTTTATTTGTAGTCACCATGCGTGACAGCGCGAGTGTCAATAATATTTATTTTTTTATTTTTTTTGGGCAAAATACATAATGCCCCGAACTTTATTTGTGGCTGATACAGTTAGTTGGCTATGCCCATCTATCCCTGAACTTACAAATGTAACACTTATCCACTCTCAATCAAATTAAAAGATATGGACAAAACTACCCTTAATAAAAATAAATATACATAATTCTTAATAATATTTGCGCATTTCTGTACCCTATTTGATTTACATTCTTATTAAATTTATTTTTTTTATAATTGTACATTAAGTAATTTAAACTTTAAAAAACTAAAACAATGTACAATAAATACAAAAAAAATGAAATATGAAAGATTAATAAAAAATAAAATATTAACTATTTAATTTAAATAAACTTTCAATATTATAAAAAAATATGAATAAATGTATTTTCTTAAATCTAATTTAGTTATAAATTGTACACTTCTTCATTTATTTATTGTTTATTTAATATATTTCATAGTCCAAAATAACGCATTTAAAAACACATCCAATTAGTTATATTAGAATATTTTAGACACTAAATCTTATTATTTGAGCAAAGATTGTTCAAAATAGTTGAATATTACTAAAGAAAATATGTATTATTCTGTTGTTCTTACTAAACATTACATGTATCGTTAATTAGAAAAATAAATTATCAATCATTGAAAAAAAATATATGTATATTCAGTATGCAACAATATATTTATTCATATTATTTGAAAGAGTTTAAAAACTGAAAGTTATATTTACATTGAACTCAGTAATCAAAACATTTTATACATTCAATATTTTCTTTATTTGTTAAACTCATCTATTTCTTAAATTTTTTTAATTTTTGAACTTGTTAAGTTACAAATTGCTTTTCTAATAAAAAAATTTAAATAAAGAACATAAAATAAAAACTGAGATACAATTATTAAAATATGTTAAAAATAATTGTTATTACTTATTAAGGATAATTTTGTCTAAACATACAGTTATACTTTGATTTAAGTATTACATTGACAAGTTAATTGGGATAGGGATAACCGGATAAATGAGATAAGGTAGTATTGGTATTTTGCCATTTTTTTTCAAAAGGGAAAGAAAAATTAAATCAAAATGGTAAAATGTAGGACATAATGCTGACTTGGGAAAAGTAAACGTGCTTAGAACAAAACCCATGATCGCGTCTGATGCACGCGCCGCTCCCCGAATGGCCAAAGTGTTTATGTGAGAAAGTTGAAAAACCAGTTCAACGGTTAAAACACGGCGTTATTGTCGCCACAACGTAACAAAAAGTGAAAGAAAAGAAAACCCAAACAGTCCCTTATATAACTTTTCTCCTCCTCTTTCTTACCTCCTTCGTACATATCTCAATTCCTCTGCTTTTGCTCTGCTGCCTTCACATCTAAAAATTATATTCACACGAAAAAAAAGCCACAAGTCATTTGGCCCTTTTCTTTGATCTTCAAGGAAGAAATTTCTTGATTTTTATATTCCTTTTTTTTTTTTTTTTTCGTTTGAGTTGATGGAGTTGAAGAACAGAGCTCTCTACTGTTCTTTCTGTGCAGTTGTGGTGTTGTTTTGCAGCTCTGATGTGTTTGCAGGTGATATAGTTCACCAAGATGATATTGCTCCAAAGAGGCCTGGTTGTGAGAACAATTTTGTGCTGGTAAAAATCCTGCCTTTTTCTTCTTTTTTTTTTTTTTTTTCGTTTACTCAATTTTTTTCATATTAAATAGTTTACACTGTCTTTTTGGTATCCCGTTTATGTGTTTTTTTTTTTTTTTTGGTGATACTGATTGTTATTGAACACTTTATTGGTCGTTGACTGTTAAAGTCTTGAAATTTGGCGCTGATAAAGCAAGGGCATTTATTATGCTTCTGATGTTTCTCGTATTTTCCGAGGTGGTATTTGGGGAGGTTTTTCTTGTTATCTGGTCTCATATGTTTTCTTGTTTTCTGTATCCTGGCTTACCTTTTTGGTCTACTGTATTAGGTGTTAGTTATTTAAGTACTTAGTTTTTGCAAATTGCAATGATAACCTATTTTTGACTTTTAGATGATAATCCGATGGGAATTTTAATGGCATCATGAATATCATGCTTCGTCTGGATTTTGGAATTATCAAACCAAAGGAAATGCAATAATATTCATTTCCTTTTTGGTGGCTTGAGAATTCAAATAGGAAAGCCACTTGGATTTTTTGCAATCAGATTTCCCTTTGCCGGTTTATTTCATGTCCATTTTCTTAAACTTCTCTGTACAATAATACCTCGTAACGTTTCTTCCTTTTTAAACCTTCACCTGGAAACACAGTTATACAGTAAGCAATAGAAGATGTGCTTTAAGCTGAGCGCTAGGGGCAGCTGAATATTTAAACTGATATCATGGCACATAATTAATTGATGTTCTAATTGGAGGTGCAATCGCGCGATCTAATCAAAATTCGTGTGCAATATGGTTTGTTGCGTTTCAATAGGTTAAAGTACCAGTTTGGCTAGACGGTAAAGAAGTAATGGAGTTTGTGGGTGTTGGTGCGCGATTTGGCTTCGCCTTGGAATCAAAAGAGAAACGTGCCAGCCAGACTAAAGTTGCTCTTGCAGACCCTCCTGATTGTTGTAGTAAACCAAGGAATAAGGTTTTCTGTCTTCTATGTCTCTCATAAAAGTTGTGACGATCTTTTTTTCTGTTGTAAAAAGTCATCATTATACCTTGGCTCATCTTTCAGCTGTTTTGCTGTTCTGTAGCTAACAGGTGAGGTTATTTTGGTCCACCGAGGCAATTGCAGTTTCGTCACGAAAGCAAATGTTGCTGAAGCTGCTGGCGCTTCTGCTTTACTCATCATAAACAACGAGAAAGGTTTATATTCTGTCAGCATTTAATATTCCTCCGGTCCAAGAAAAAAGTTGTACTGTTGTTGTTTTCAGAGTTTGTCTAACGACATGAATTACTAATTAAAACATATATTCTTATCTTCCTGTAAGTAAGTAGATTTCTTCGGATTCATATGTGAACTTTTGCAAAAGCTATTGCTGGCCGTATATGTTGCACCGATAATCCAACTTAAAATAATTACACAAGGATCCAGCCGTAGACCTTTTTTGTCATGATAACGGAACAAAATAGCAAACATATTTTAATATTAATAATTTCTCATATAGCTAATTTGACATGGTTCCCCCATTGATTTGCTCATTCTTCAGAACTCTTCAAGATGGTTTGTGAAGCAAATGAAACTGATGTGAATATCAAGATACCTGTTGTCATGCTCCCACAAGATGCTGGTGCAAGCTTGAAACAAAGTATGATGAACACTTCACATGGTAAGCTTTTAAAATCATCAGAAGATCAAATAGGCATTTTACACTCTTTATTTAGTTATGATGCTCTATGTTATACTTTTACATATTTTGTGTAGTCATGTTCTAATGTAGTTATTTACTTGCATTATTATTTATGGGATTGTCCTTATTTTCAGTTTCCATTCAGATGTACTCTCCGCAGCGTCCAGAGGTTGATGTGGCGAAGTGTTTCTATGGCTAATGGCTGTTGGTACCATTTTATGTGCATCTTATTGGTCTGCTTGGAGTGCCAGAGAAGCAGCTATAGAGCAGGACAAGCTCTTAAAGGTAACACGTGCTCATTCTAACAGTAATCTGCTGGTGTTTGATAATTTACAACACACGATATTGGGTTCGCCCACATGTATGTAATTATTTTAATCCTACAGGACGGTTCTGATGTATACCTCAGCATGGACACTTATCATTCCAGCGGTGTTGTGGACATAAACACTACGTCAGCAATTTTCTTTGTTTTGATTGCGTCCTGTTTCTTGATTATGCTCTACAAGTTGATGTCTTACGTGTTCATTGAGATTCTGGTGGTTGTGTTTTGCATAGGCGGTGTAGAGGTATGCTAATGATTCTTGCTGAACACTTTCTCTTACGGATTTGTTTTGATGGAGAAGTTATTCACATTTGTACGAGGATATTCAGTAAACTTATGGGCGTGCTATTCGGTTATGCCTACATTTTACCCACTTCATAAGCAAAAAAACATTTCTAACACCCCTTACATTTATAGAGAATATTACAATTACACCAAAACCTCTGGGTTTTTATTTTTATTTTTATAATTATACCTAAATTTAATTCAATGCTGATTCTTTTGTCTTCATGTACTTACAGGGTTTGCAAACTTGTGTAGTTGCTCTATTGTCATGGTATGTATTCTGTTGTTCAAAGCTTCAAGTCCCAATATTTTTCTGTATTTCTTATTATAATTAGAAATCGATTAATAGATAGTTAGACAAAGAGTTATTTTCCTAGAAAAAGGAGTAAAAATACTTATGCAACTACCGCTATTTCTCTTTCCCCTTCATAATGGGGTCGGTGCTGCTGATAATTTGTAAATCAGGCACATTTTAATGATAATCAAAATAACGGTCTTATTTCTGGTTGCCTTGCTTCTGTGCAAAGGTTCTACATTGTTGTTGCTCAATAAGTTTGTGTTTATGTTATTTTCTCAAAGCATTGACATACAGTATTGAATGTAGTTTCAGATGGTTTGACCATGCTGCAGAGTCATTTGTTAAAGTACCCTTTTTGGGAGCTGTTTCATATCTGACGCTCGCCGTGTCTCCGTTCTGCATGGCGTTTGCCGTTTTATGGGCAGTTTTCCGACGTGTCTCCTTTGCTTGGATTGGTCAAGATATACTTGTAAGAATGAATGTTCTGATTTATCATCTTGTTTGTTTCTTTATTGCCTTCAGTTCCAACACCATTCTACTGCCAATATTGCAGCTTCCATTTTTGAAAGAATCAAAAATCAGTGTTTCCTTCTTTCCTCAAGTGAATTGCAATATGCAATCATGTAAAGGGTTAAATTACAAATTTAGTTTTGTAACTAAAGGGGTGTGGTAAAATTGATCATTTTTAAATTCCGCTTGCCAATCCACTTGTGTCTTTAGAAAACTCTCAGGATTTAGTTTTCAATTCGCCGAAAATTTCCCGGAAAATCTCACGTGAGTTGCATATGTTGCACGCAAAAAGTTGGGATTTTCGAATCTCAGGCAAAAAAATGTGGTATTTGCTAATGCAGTTGTTGGTAATGATGTTATGGGAAACCCCAATTTTGGGCCGGAAACTCTAATTGTTGGCTGGAGACGAGAAAATCCTCATTTTCTTGCATTCACATGCAACTCAAGTTAATATAACTTCATTTCGTGGAACTTGTACACAAACATAATTTTGACATTTTTTTAGTTGTGTTAACTAATAAAAACAGATTTGTAAATACTTGCTTGCTTTTTCCTTTCTTTTGTACATCTAGAGCTTAATTCACACTTAACAAGGAGTTCCTTGTGTTTTCCAATTAACATTACAATTTAATTTCACACTTAGGACACTGAACTGATTTCACTTGGAATATTCGTCTTTATGGAGAATGATTACATTTGCTGTATTAGTTAGTAATGTAGCCTTTCTGCTACCTTTAATTTGCTTGAACAGTATTAACATAGTTATGTGTATTGTTTTTTTTTTTTAGATGATGACTTTAGGTTGAATAGTTTAACTTGTTTTCAATATTGATGTTGACTCTACTGATGGATATCATAAAGCTTACTTATTTTTCCTCTGTAACAGGGCATTGCATTGATAATCACTGTTCTCCAGATAATACGAGTTCCAAATCTGAAGGTGGTTTTCGAATCTCATGCTACACTTATTACCTGCTTGTTGTTCTGCAGACCGTGAAACAATCAAATTTTGGGATAATTACAAAAACTACTCTTTACGTTTGGCATAATTACAAAAAGATCCAATTATCTTTCATAATTGCAAATACCCCCTTAAGGTATTAAAAACATCCCCCTGAGGTTTGCGTCTTTATAGCAAAGTTAAGGGTGCAATTTGTGAAGTAGAAACACATATCAAGGGATATTTGTAATTTTGATTGATAGCTGAGTTTTCTTATATAATTAGACTAAACTTCAACCATATTTATTTCGTAATTAACCCTTAGATATTAATATTAAGCTGAACGTGCATTTTGCCAAACACAGAAATTTTGATGCTTAGCTCGAGCTCTTTTGTCATAACATGACATGAAGTGTTCGATGTTTTTGTTTCGACATCTGTAATAGATAACGCGACTTTTTTTTTTCAGACATGATAACACCAAAACATGTCTATAGTTTAGCCTTGTCTTAAACATCAACAAATGCTTGAAAATGTATATTCTATGATGCTTGAAATGTATTTTTGATGTGCTCTTAACATGGAACACAGGTGGGAACAGTTCTACTCAGCTGCGCATTCTTGTACGATATTTTTTGGGTCTTCATCTCCAAATTGTGGTTCCATAAAAGCGTGATGATAGTGGTGAGTATTACTGTTACTAATTTGTATCCCAATAAAATGAACCAATACGAAGGATTCTTGAGGTCGACAAATAATGTCGCCTTATAAGTTATGAACGTGTTAGTTGGTTCATCTTGTAGGTAGCTCGTGGTGATGGAAGTGGAGAAGATGGTATTCCGATGCTATTGAAAATCCCTCGAATGTTTGATCCTTGGGGTGGATACAGCATAATCGGTTTTGGCGATATTATCTTACCAGGATTACTTGTAGCATTTTCCTTAAGGTTTGAATTAAAATGACTGTCTAAAACTAGAGTACTTTTTGTCCTCTGTAAATCAGTAATTTAGTTGAGATTTAACCCCTCCCAGTTGGCTAGTTCGAGTTCTTTTTTTCTGCTTCTATATATTTTTGGGCAGGGATAATTACACAAAAACTACCTTTGAGGTTTAGCATAATTAAAAAAAAACCTAGTTATCTTTCAAAATTACAGATACCACATTGAGGTTTGTATTTGCTTAACAAATACCTTCCTCTTGAGGGTGAAATTTGTAAAATAGAAATAAATATTTAAGGAGGTATTTTAAATTTTGAAAGATAGTTGGCTTTTGTTATAATTAGGCTGATTTTTTTTTTTTTTTTTTTTTTTGTAATTATTCGTTTTGGGTACATAAAATACCAAGATTAGATACTGTTTAAGTGGTGTAGCATCAATATGATTAGTGAGTTGTGGTGATATTTTAATTAGCAATTGATTGTGAGTGAGAGCCAAACAACGCTGATGTTTTTCCTTGCAGGTATGATTGGCTGTCCAAGAAAAGCCTAAAATCTGGATATTTTATCTGGGCAATGCTTGCTTACGGTTTAGGTACGGTTCAGTTTTATATATCCTAGGATTTGGCTTTAATGGCTTTTGTTAATGCAAATCAAGGAATGCCTATTTTTATTTCCTTCTATTTGCCCTCATCAACACATGTCTTGTTCCTTGTCAGAGACAAATCTGGTTTACATGCATTTCATTTTGAAATATATAAAAGTAGTTTTATAACTTATTCACCAAATACTCTCTATTTCACTATTGTTTTTTTCACTTCTACTATTATAAACAAACTGACATTTATTAAGATAGCATTGTTCCAAATATGAGTTTGCTATGTTGTATGCTATTACATGGAAAATAATGAACAGTTGCAATCTTTGGGACACAGGTCTTCTGACAACATACGTGGCTCTGAACATGATGGATGGACATGGCCAACCAGCTTTGCTCTACATTGTTCCCTTCACATTAGGTAAGTAGCAAGAAGCTTCTAGAAAAGAGAATAGAAGGATCGTCTTTGTCAGCGTTGAAGAATCGTTAAACATACTTACTCTATTTCAGGCACATTGATAACATTGGGAAAGAAGAGAGGCGATCTGAAGCATTTATGGACACGAGGGGAGCCCGATAGACCTTGTCCCCATGTTCAACTTCGGCAGGATGAACATATCACGAATTAAATCTAATTTTATTAGAGTACAATTTCCACACAGAATATGTGTATCTAGAGATACATATGAGAAAGAGAAACTGAGAATGTAGTAGTGGTTGTAGATTGTCTGCTCTGCTTTTCTAATCTGAGAATTGAGAAAGAGCCATTTGAAATTGGTGACTTTAGTTTCCACTTTTCTAAGTGGGCTTACTAGATGTTCGCCAGAGTAAGACTGTATTAGTGGGAAGCCCAACTCAATATCTTTCTTCAATTTGCTTTTGATCTGGGCTCACTCATACACTTTGATGGGCTGGGAGATTTGGGCCTAGAAGCAGGTGTACACGACATATTTTGTGATCCGTCTCCCAAAGATTTTAAGAATTCCCCTATTAAATCTGTTTATTGTAATATTTTTTTAAAATAGTTTCAAATTTTTTTTTTACATACTTTCTAAAATATAAAAAATATTCTATATATGGTAATTGTTCATAAATATTAAAGATAGAAATTTAAACGCGTTTGAGAATAAAAACAAATATGTAGGCACTGGTGAATATAGGAAAAATCGTCTCACAGGTCTAAACCTGTAAGACGGGGCTCAACACTCAAAACCAAAACCAACCCAAAAAAGGGGAGAGAACCGACATTAAACTCTCAGCTTTGATGAAATGATACCTATCCGATTTGCTTGGACACTTTGTCGGCAGTTTCTTCTTCTACTCCATTTGTCTCCAATGGCCGCTTATTGTAACTCAGACGCTAATTGTCTTCTCCTTCACATATCCTAGGATAGTCTTTTGAAAGCAAACAAGGAAAATCTTCTAGCATGTATTATGGACTCAAACAAAAAGGTGTGCACTAGTTTTCCAGTTAAAAACAATTCAAAGACCAAGGTCCATGGATGATGGTAAATGGTGGATTAATTTCGGGGGAGATGAGAAGCAAAATCGTCGTCGTCTTCTTCCTCGTATTATTTTATCCAAAAGTAATACATTTCAAGTGAAAATTAATGATAATTCCAAATGAAATGGTATTTAATAATTTTCTATAAAATAGTAATAGTCCCAAATCTGTATATTTTTCTGCAAATAAGTAATACTTTTTAATTTAATATATAATACTTTTTCATTTAAACCAAAATTTTTTTTAATTAAATATGTAATACTTTTTAGTTCAACATATAATACATTTCATGTAATGTGCAATACCTTTCATTTAAAATAATACATTTCATGTAATGTGCAATACCTTTCATTTAAAACTGTAGTATTTTTCAATTCAACATGCAATATTTTCACTTAAACTTATAATAGTTTTTAGTTCACCATTTAATACTTTTCCTCTTGAAAGTTGAAACTATAATTACTTTTGGTGGTGGTTTCCAATGATTTTTTTTTCTTTTTCCTCTTTTTCTTCTTCTTTTCTCTTCATTTTCATGGAAAAATCAAATTTTCAAGGGGTGAAGAACAGTTTTAAATCTGAAAAATTGTATTGTTGCGTTGCAAACAAAGCTAAATTCCAGAATATAGGTTGTAATCAACATCTAGGAGCATATTGTCTGAATTGAAACTTTTGAAGAGGCATATTGTGTGTTTACAAATACGAATGGGAGAGAAAGAAGGGGGAGGAGAGAGTGCAGATTTAATTTAATTCATAAATGAGAATAGAGCAAAAAGGGGAGGGTCAATGGGGTGGTGGATCACGACCCATGGGTTATGGGGATCCGTCTTCGGAAAATGATCCGTAAGACCGTCCTATATAAGTTTTTGCCAAAAACAAATATGTGTGGATATAAGCAAAAAATTCCATGACTGAATATAATGTCGTTAACAAAATTGATGTAAAAAAACAGTCCTGATAAAACCTGTAAAGGTGAAGGGACCCTTATTATTTTGTCAGGAATGACAAAATCAATGCATACATTCATCAACCATATAATACAGTTTTGCTCATAGTTTAAGCTAAACTGAGAAAGTCAAGACACTAAAAAGTTAAGAAGCATATAAAGTGGTGTTCAGTCAAATTTATAACCCACAAAGATCCAAAGCATTAACCCACCGTCAACCATTGCAAATCACATAAACTTCCTGATATTTACAATACTTCAACTCACTTGCCTGGTAATTTTCCCAGCAATATGACCTCTAATCCACAATGTTTAACATATTCTTTTACAGGAGGAAGATAACAACAAACAAAGGTCTCTATCTATCACTACCACTACCACTACATAAGATCCCTCTAAATAATTTAAAGTCACATGGGCAAAAGGAGAAAGAGAATAAAAACAAAAAGTGAAATGGAGAAAAAGGGAGGCAAAATTGGCTGTATTTGGCATCTAAGAAACATTCTTTCCCTTATTGTTTATGGTAAAGACCAAACATCAAAAATTGAATCTCTAACAATGTCAAAAAAATTGCCGATGAGCTTGAATGTCAATCTTGTAAGTTCCGATTCGGAGTTTAGACACCATAACCAACCTCGCTGTCGATTACAACGGTCAGTCTCCATTTTGAAGCCGATAGGGTTTGTTCAGAGGATCATTTATGGCGCTGATCTAAGCCTGCGACAAAGGGGAAAAACTAAACGAGTTCATGCAAAATGCCAAATTAAATTATGAATTTATGAGGCTTCATTCAGTTCTAGTTACAATATTCTCTACAGCGAAATAAGGCTAATCATGAGACATCAACAAAACTGACATAATACACAGATGCTACTAAGACTTTCAATTGACATCTAAGGTGAATTACAAAACTACCCCTGAGGTTTAGCCTAATTATGAAAACCTCCAGTTATCTTTCAAATTGCAAATACCCTCTTAAGGTAGATCTAATCCATGCTACACCGGTATAGTATCTACAAGACCCTTAAGGTACTACAAACAGCCATTTGAGGTTTGTATTCACTTGACAAATACCCATCTTGAAGCCTGAAGGGTGCTTTATAAAATAGAAAAAAAAAATGTCAAGGGTATTTTTTGATAATTAACCCATGATATCTGCAATGGGGTCTAGTAGATGCCTACAATGGAATAAGTAACATATTTCTGGTAGACACATGCAAGATCTCATCCCGTACATATTCTTGATAAGCATGGAGCATGTCCGTTAATGACGAATCTAACCAGTTGAAGGAATGCATGTTCATTCTAAATCTCATCAACACACAAGGACACAAAACAGATAAACTATCACCAGCATACGAAAATATAACATGGAAACAGTATCATATCTTACAATAGAAGATTATGGGTAAAGGTAGAATAAGGAAGAGAAGAAAAAAAAACACGGAAGAGGAAAACATACTCGTAAATCTCCTCAAGGAACCATTTCCATTGATGGTCAACTGTAATGGTCTTCTCTCTTGACCTAGAGAAAGAATCTCTTGCATTCTTTCTGGCCAATCAGAATTTAACCTTCTAGCAAAGTCTTCCACTTCCCTGATTAATCAAATAGCACAGAAAAATTGTCACAAATGATATAATCCATAAAACAAATATGGCAAGGATAGCATTGCTAATTTCTATTGGTCAGCTCTTTGATCCTTTTTTACTTTCTTCGCAGCTGTACCAAATGGTATCATGCAGCAGAGCAAGAACTAAAAGTTTTAGGCTTCCTTGAACCCCGAACATACACAAGCTAAAATATATGTATGAACAGTGTAAATGCTTCTAGGCTGAATCAACCAAGGACCAAATGATATCATGCAGCAGAGCAACAAGAACTAAGGGTTTTAGGCTTCCTTTGAACCCTTAACAAACCCAAGCTAAAATATACCTATGAACAGTGCAAATGCTTCTAGACTGAATCAAGAGATCACCAAATCCAAATGGAGATCCGCAAGCATAAACATATATTCCCCAATTGCATGTGTAAAACAAGAATAGTAATTGCATTTTCCCCCACCACCACCTCCCCCCACCCAAAAAAAAAGAAAAAAAAAATAATAATAATCATAATCCCAGGATCAATCCAATTACAAGTTTTTTAAAAGAGAAATATAAGGAATTGGACACATGAAAAGACGGGATTTGTGACAAGTACCCAAAAAAAAAAAAACTAAAAACAAAAGAACCTACCAAATCAATCTGTTGGTCTTATGTTGCAGATGTTATGTGACCACTAAAAGAATTCTTTTCCCTTCTTTCACATAAGAGGGAAAAAAAATCATGAGTCAAGACCTTTAATACCCACTAATGGGTTCTCTGGGATTTTCAACTGCAAAGTACTTGGTACATTCCACTCCTCCCCCTCACCCAAGAGGGAGCCAGTGAAGCTAGCTATGCATGCTCCATACACCATGAAGTTATCAGACCCATCTCTATGATTTCCCTACCCAAAGATCTATCATGACGATCAACGCTCCATACATTGAAGTCATGAGATTCTCTCTCTAAGAGTTTCCTTCTTAGCCCTCTCTGCTTTTCCCGAATACCAGGTTCAAAAACTCCATAAAAAGGGTTGCCACATCACATATGCGATAATGGAAATGGAACATTCTGTTGAGTTCCCTTTTCCAGCGGCCTAATCCCTTTAATCGATGTGGTCGAAATCAAATTTTCAAACCCTTTTCGCCCTATCCAACTACTCCGAAGGCTGGTTCAAAGTCCTAAGTCCTCAGGGATTGGGGTGCCTGAATTTATACTGGACAAAATGGAGGTGGATTCAATGAGGTTGGGTGTACCAGAAGTCAGTGACAAACCGAAGATTTTTAGCAGATTCCTCGGATAAGTGGCAATTTATTACTGCAAGCCATGCATGCACGCTCCAAAAAAGTATTTTATCTACAATACCAAGTATACATTGTCTTCATATGTTTCAATTAGTCTCCAACTGATTAAGGTGATTATGATCAAATAATGCCATCAATAAGTATGTTGAACCACATCAAAGATCTTGAGCTAGATCGACCTATGATATCCTTGCATACTCACTCTACAGTCTATGATATATAAAAGCAAGATATATTCTAATACAAGAGGATGTCATTTCATGCACATACCTATCTCATCATGCATTTTAAACAAGCTCTTTTAATCTACTCATATGATTTTGTCTGTTTAAAATAAATAACACAAAAATAGTTTCTTACGAAAAGTTCCCAAAAGAATCTAAACTGAAATTTAGAAGGTTCAGTTTCTTGTTATTGGGTAAAAGAGCGGCAAAAAATTACTGTTTGTGCATTTCAAATTTGCAAAGTATCTTAGAACATGATACACCAAAACGATCCGCCTAATCGACTTGTTCAAAAGTATAGAGCTTAAGGCTTTGAACTTTAAAGGAAAACAATCACTTTTACGAGCATCTATGGCCTTTTTTTTTTTTGGACAAGAGTTAGTTTAAAATTGATCGAAGATTAACTTCTTTGTCTAAATTTTAATCAAGTACCACAGAATGGAAAGTTCCAAAACATATGTTGCTAAAAGAATGAACAAAAAATATTTGAACAGTTCAAAGATGTTAATTAGGCATATGTCACAGTTGATTAGAGCAAGGATAGGATTTGAGGAAAAAAATGAAGAAAGAAAGGAAAAGAAAATGAAGACAGTAGACAAGATTTAGCAGTTGCTTAGTATATATGCTCCTCCCAATATCATTAAACCACAACGACACAACCACGTTATTAACATCATCATTATTAGCATTAAATATTATTCCCATACATATCAAAGATCCACAAAAGTTAACAGAAGTTGATTCCATGAAAACTATGACATACCACCAACAAACCTTATACATGTGCCTCCTCAATTCATAAAACTCAATTTGGAACTTTTTCTTCAACCAAAAACCGCCCAATGCAGTTACAGGATAAATAAGAGTAAAGCTTAGAAAATTCTCTTCATTCACCTCCCTGTAACTCATTAAATAAAAGGAGACGTTTAATTCTACATTCTAGGTCAGGTACACGAGATATTTTCCCCAATCATTTTAAAAAATCATCCCAATTTACCAAATCCATCAAACAGGTAATCAACCAAAACATGCAACTTGATTTGAGTCTGATAATCAAATAGTACGCTCACATTTATCCAACAAAATGATCACGTGCTGCCGAATAACTTAATTACACAATATGTGGAAAAATTAATTAGCGAACAAGCATTTTTTTGATCTTTTATTCATTAAGACCCCAACCCCTAAATTTCTTGTAGAAATTCACTGGGGCCAGGAAAAAGGCACTGAAAAGCATCAAGCTCACCTATCAATTTTTTCTTTCAATGCAGGGTCAATATCATCATCTAAATCACAATCATCAAACTCATCCTCAGCTGTTAGTCCATCATCTTCAATGTCCAGCGACTTTGTTTTGTCACAAACGTTGCTCAAAAGCTTGCTTTGTAACGAAGGATTACTGCACACATCAAGCTCATTTGATTCCTGCAGCATAGAAGGACATCAATCAAACACCGTAGATGACTAGCATAGATGCCAGCTGTCCTGTCCTTCTCTATCATAAGTGAAAAGGGACTGAGGTAATTAGTAATAGTAATGTCGTATCCCAAGAAGTTTCAACACAAAGATGAAGCCAAAAAGTAGAGAACTGCACTGAAAAGATAATGATTCTCACCTTCTTGTTCATGTCTACAACATTGCTTGAAGAAGAGGTGCTGTTTGAAGTACTAGTGCAGTTTGAAGGAGCAGTCTTATGAGGATCTTTCCTCTTACGATTCTTCTTTTTATTTTTAGAAGTTTTAGACCCCTTAGAATCTGCAAAACCATATGTATCAAAGGGTCCACCTCAGAATGAGGAAATAAGGGAGAGATGAGGCATGAATATGAAGGATGAATGCATGCTTCAAGCTCAGAAATATTTGCTTCACCTAGGGAGGAAAGGGAAACAGACAGATAAACCAGAAGCAATGTGCTGCTGGGAGCTTATCTTCGAAAAATAGCAAAACACTTGCCAGCAAAGTCTACTAAATTTAGTATCAGTTGACTATTGCGCAGAGAGAAAAAACAGTTAAACAAAAAAGTTGGAAGGGGAGCTCCAACTCCAAGGACAAAAAACTTCAATTACAGCTAAAATAATTTGGCAAACCTAAGAAAAGAATTCATAAAACAATTACTATATCAATATGAGAAACACAGACAACCCCAACATTACCTCGTCCCCAACAAACCAAATACAAATTAGCATCAGAAAAAACAAAAACATAAGAAGAATATGATAGCTATGAGTTCTGCTTAGATGATCTTAATCATATTCTATTAAATACCCAGTTTACCAATATACACACCATAATGTGCAAAAGAAAATGCAAGTATACTACTGATTGTGGTAAATAGATTATATCAAAAGTTTATAATTAAGTTATACTGACAACTTCTAAGAACAATCTTTTTTCCTCAAGTTAAGCATCATTTCCTGAATTATCCCATGACGAATCTTGGTGGCATCAACTTTTAATATGCACAGAAATAAAATGAAATGAGTGAGAAACATGACACAACATAATACCTTCATTGCCTCCATTAATAAACGATAAGAGGTCATCCACTGAACGATCATCCGCACGTTCCTCTTCAACCTCAACAGTCTACAGAACACATGAAAGCCATTTTCTCAATCTTAAGTAACACATATAAACATTGCAATAGAAGTGAATAACCAAACCAGATTTATAGAATATGAATTTCACTGTTCACGGGGTACAAAAACCTAGAGAAACTGGGAGAATACACCACAATTCAAAAGCAATGTTATAACCACCTTTAATCTCTCTCTTTCTTTTAATTCTTTCCTCTTCCTAGCATACAATCTATTCAAAAGTCGAATCCTTGGATCATCCATGGTGTTTTTGATAGGCTCCAACTTTTCTTCCTGTATCAATAGGATAAAACAATATATAAGAGAGAAGAAATAGAAAGGCAGGATTCTCCCCATGGAAAAAAAAAAGGAAATAAGCATGTACACTGCTTGCAAGGACAGAACACCTCTGTGAGATCATCAGGCAGATGAAATATTTCTCGTATCTCCTCAGGAGTCTTCCCTTCAATCACCCGTGCAAGAGCACGACTAGTGAGATCAACCAATGGCTTCAGCTGCAGGCTGTCAGCAGCAGATGTGAGTTCACAAAGCCTTTTGGTATCCATTCAACAAACTTCTCGTCGAAGGACTTCCTCTCCTGCATCAAGTATAATCAAAATCAAGAATTTATTTTCCTCTATCACCTCAGATGAATGCCCAAAAGACTCTCTTCACAAGTGGAAAATTAATCAGGCCTATAAAAAGACATGAAAATGTAGAGTTAAGCAATGTGTATTAACCTTGTTAGAACGACCTGGTACTTGATGAAACCGCAGTAGTCGAGAATCAGGCTCAGCATAGGAGGATTGACCCGTGAAGGAAGAGAGATGGGATAATTCTTGAAGATCCCATGCCCGAGTGTATTTCTTGACATATAAATGGACAATACATGGCAACTTCTTGCTCTACTTGTTGTATTGAACCATCAGAAGTTTGAAGCCACACGTAAGCCTTCAGCATCTAGCAATACACACAGCAACTAATCCATATCAGAAGTAAATGAAAAACAAAGAAACTAGTCAACTACAACACTGAAACAATGATAGCAGGGAAACTCTAGATGAGATCAATATTAGCAAGGGAAGGATATCGAACATTACTAAAGAAAGGAAAGGGTTCGCTTGTGTTCACCAAATAGGCATAAAAGAACATATGCACAAAAAGAGAATTAAGATGCCAGATGTGCAAAAAAGTCATGTAAGGCATACCTCGGGTTTTATTATTTCACTATCAGCTTCGATCATTGTACTGAGATTGTAACAAGGGAATGTCTAAGAAGGAAACTTCCCAACTATTTACCTGCAGCAAAGAATACAGGTATAAGAGTTATGTCCATTGTCCTTATTTCAACTCCAAGTAACGATCAATTATCAAGCCCACAGTAATATTCGAGAGACCTAATTTACGAAGCTTTAACCATACATTATATGACACACAGAATAGTAAGTCTAACTTGAGGTAATACCCAGGACTGAGTTGGTGTTTATCTGTCCAAAAAACTCATTCCTATAAACTAGTTTATAATTCTCTAAAGTAAAAGAAGATAATATCCGGCCTTTGTAAAAATTAATGTATGTTGTCATCTCAAACCCAAGAATGTAAATTACAGACTTGAAGCTACTATTATCGGCATCCTCATTATAAACTTTAAAATGTTTTTTGTCGAATTGATGACCTTTGGAGAATGACTAGTGATATTCTTTCAAATGATGCTTAGTCTCTCTCGCTTCCCATAATGAAAGTATCCAGGCCCTGCCCATCAGCAAAAAAAATCCAAGGTTCTCTGCCACCAGCACTGCAGTCCACAGGAAGTAAATTACCAGCAAGAAAAAACATCACCACCAGTCCAAACTCAATACACCATCCGAGCTCAAATGGACCACTAGTCCCAGATCAACAAAATAGGCATTGCTCTCAGAAAGAAGGAAAACATTTCCATCAGAACTACAATTCCTAACCTCCTTTTTCCCAATCCATTACCATTCATGCCTATATTTTCCAAGCCTACAAAACCCCCGACTCTGGGAGCATACGCAAATAAGCTAAACTATTATTGAACAGATCGATTTTTTTAAATTCAAGTGAAAGGCAAATTGGAACGGGCTGGATGGCGTACGATGGTTATAAATAGAAAGGGATCTTCCACATTGGTAAGAAACTTTTTTGAGTCCATGCTGTTATTTAATAAAGGCAGGCTTTCCTACAATGATCCGATGGAAACAGGATATCGAATGGCCCACAACAATATGCAAACATGCAAACTCAGAAGTAGGGAGCGTATAGATTAACCTTGATCCTGAGAATGTGCAGGCAAACTCACTAGGCAGCATAAATGGTACTCTGGAAAGATGTACTGGGAACTGCTATTAGTATTTCTATTCATTTCCCAATTTTGCCTTAATGTTTGATTATAACCGTTCAAACTTCAGCCTCGAACTATTAATAAACCTCATGCAGCAACAGTTCATATAATAAAGATTGAAACTTAATCAAGCTGATGTAGACATACACCACATTAATTAAAATTTTAAGCACACAACAAATTAAAACCCAAAAAAAGACAGACTCAACTCTTACTGCCAATAATCCGTATCAAATTCATTCCCCAGAAACAATATCCAACCTTAACCCCCACCCCCACCCCACAAAAAAAAAAGTAAACAAATAAATCAATCAATCAAGAATCATGAAATGCTGGTTCAGAAAAACCCTAATCCTCCCATCATCTCAAACCCCATCCCATTCCTATCCCTAATCCAATATTTCATCCAAGGAACGTTACAATTAACAGTACAACGATAACAAACCAAAATTAGATAACCCAAAACAACGAATTGAACTACATAACAAAGAAAGACCCGCTCCTTCGCTCAAATCAAATTAAAACCTAACAAAATAACATAAAACCAAGTAATAAAACAAGAAGCAAACTTTCTTCGTCGTTCATGTAAATAGAAAGAAAGATATTCCGCACCTGAAAAATGAAAAACCGAAAATAAAAAAGGAAAAACAGTTTGCGCTAAATGGAGCTTTGAATTATGGAAATGGCGCTCGTCCTCCTAAGTATAGAATGGGAATATAAGTAAGAGAGAGAGAGAGAGAGAGAGAGAAGAATAGAAATGGGGATAATATTTCCTTCTTTGTTATGGGAGAATTTTTTTTTTCTTTTTTCCTTTTAAATGTTTCAGAGATATAAATCTATGGATGGTTAGACACAACTGTTGATGTGTCTGTCACTGTGTGTTATGTGTTGTGTGTGTGATTAAATGTGTTTTTAAGGTGAAATGTAGGTGAGGCTTACGTCAGCATACTAATATATGATGTCATTTTTTGTGTTTTTTGTACTTGAAATGAATTTTAGTTGAATCTTTTTAGTTTTTTTGTTTGGAATCATTTTTAGTTGAAGTTTTTGTAGTTTTGCCGTTGATGCAAGGAAATTTGGTTGATGGTTTTTTGTATATCACATAAAAATGTTGATTTTTTTATGGATTTCTTTGTATTTATTTATTTATTTATATTTATTGTCTCCGGATTGATTTAGGTGACAAACATGTAAGAGAATACTTTTTTTGATGAAAATATCACAGAAAGTTTATTATTGTATAATATTCCTTGCATATTAATTATCGTAATTTGTTGATTAATTGATTGGATGGTACATTTTCAAATTGTTTTATTTTTCTGTGTTCAGTTGAAAATATAAGATACTTCCACAGTTTTAATTTGATTCGTAGTAAATATTTTTATATTTTCCAAAATTTCTTACTTTTATTTTATTTTTTTTTCCACAACCGAACTTGTTATTTCAAATGCTAAGTAGTTTGGAGTTTTTTCTCTTTTGAGAATAAATTTTGAGTTTTTTTTTAAATAATTTTTTTTGACCATGATTGTAAGAAGATAAGCGAGATATATCTATATTTGTATTGAACATAAATTTCATTTAGTTACTTATCAACAAGTTTTTACTTTTTAGTATAAAATTAATTATCATACTTTAATACTCTGCAAAAGATAAAATTAATTATCATACTTTAATACTCTGGTGACTATATAGAAAAAGAGATAGTTACATTTTACCCCAAACTATACGCATTTTTTTTAGAGGTTACCACCTAAACTTTCCCGAGTCGCACTTTACCCCTAAACTCCATGATTTTTGTACAATGTCATATATCGGCCATCGCCGCGGAATATTCCTACTCCGCCACGTGCCTTGCACGCGTATGGGCAAAATCGTCATTGTCTCAAATTTTAAAAAAGTTGTTACATTTTGCCACCTCAACTTTGTTTGACTTGCACATTATCCCCTAAATTTTGCGTTATTTCACTTTGCTACATAAAATTTTAAAAACAAATCATATATTTATACATTTATTTTATATCTTTTTTTTCTAATTTTTTATCCACAAAAAAATAAATAATTACTTTGGTTACATATATTATCAATAAAATTATACTATAAATTCTTCATTTTAAACTTTCTTGTAAAACCTAGTGTATTTCCTTTTCTTTGTGTTAGTTTTTACATTATAATTAAAAATATAAACTATCATTTTCAATTTTCTAGGTGAATGAACTTATAATTTTCACCAAAGTCGAATTGAACATAATACGATGCATTTTTTAATTTTCTTTTGTAAGTAAAATTGCTAGAAGATACAAGTATTACAAATTTAATGAATTTGATTATTTTTACATTTAAGTATTGTATAAGATTTGTAATGAAGTAAATTAATTTTCATAATTTTAATTATAAAATTAAAAAAATTAAATTGACGAAAGGGATATGTTCAAATTGACTTTGGTGAATATTTATAATTCTATTCACCTAGAAAATAAAAAGAATAATTTATATTTTTAAATATAATATAAAAATTAACTCAAGAAAAGAAAAAAATAAACTATGATCTTACTAGAAAGTTTAAAATGAAGAATTTAGTGTGATTTTGTTGATAATATATTTAACCAAAGTAATTATTTATTTTTGTGAAAGAATTAGAAAAAAAAAAGAAATAAAATACATGTATAAATATATATTTTTTTTTGAATTTTTTAAATTTTATATGGGAAAGTGAAATAATGCAAAGTTTAGGGAGGTAAAGTGCAAGCCAAACATAGTTTAGGTGGCAAAATGTAACAACTTTGAGATATTGACGATTTTGCCCTCATGTGACGGAATATTCGAGAATATTCGGTAGCGATAACCATATATGGCACCGCGCAAAAAATCTTGGAGTTCAGGAGATAAAATGCAACTCGGAAAAGTTTAGGTGGTAAACTAAAAAAACGCGTATAGTCTGAGTGGTAAAATGTAATTATCTCTACCAAAAAAAAATATTACTTAAAAAGAAACAAAATTCAAGCCCATTAATTTTGTGCCATCTCATGCACTTTGCAATGGGCCTTAGGGGCTTATTATACAAACCACAAATATGCAAATATTGTTTTTTTTTTTTTTTGAGAATATATATGCAAATATTGTTGTTACCGTAGATTCAGAACAAAAATACTTGACATGAACTTTTTATTAATATGAATGAAATAAATTGAATGAATCAAAAACTGAATTATATAATTCATTTAGAATAGATACCCAATTGTTCACTTATATACAAAACCACTTTCCAAATTCAAGAGTAAATACAATTTTCAGAAATGATACACTATTTTATTCTAAAACTAGCCTGCTTTCATATATTGATTCGAAAGTTAATTTTCTATGTATTTATATCTTTCAATTGCATAATAAATTTTACATACAACATACAATTCAAATATACTTATGCAGTGAATTTAAACCAATATTTATATTAATGTATACATAAATATTTATTTAAGGTGAGAATTGAATATATTCAACTCAATTTGTTTATGTTTGTTTTTTCCATTGAATCAGTAAATCGCAATTAAATAAAATTAGAAATCTTATACTTGTAACTAGGAATATCAATGGATCGAATTTGGATAGAGATTTGTTTTAGACTAAAATCCAACCCATTAAATTATTTAAGAGTTCTCCCTAAATGCAAACATGGCCAGGCCTGCTTTATAATTTAAATTTTAAAGTATTAGTAAATATATTTTTTTTTGATAATCTATTTTTTTAAAATATATATTTTATGAGAAATTTCATATAAAAATATACAAAAAAGTTTGAAAAATAATTGGGCCAAATATGTGAAGCCCTCGATTTCAATCGTGAACAAGCGTGAAGCTATTATCGTGTATCAACTATGTATTATTCGTGACTATTTTATCGCGTCATTTTGACGGATTATTGTTAATAATATTTTCGCATTTTATTATCATTTTAATTATTTGATCAACTACTTGTTTAATTATTGATCATTTATTATTTTCTATTATATGTTTAATGATCACTTGATTGATCATTATTACTACTTGTGTATTTATTAGACACCTTAGAATTTTAAGAGACCTAAACATTAGTGACTTATATCCTATAGAAATAAGAATTTGATTTAGAATAAGTAAGTATGAAACTTATAAGTGATTATGGGAATCACTATTAATTTTGGAGATTGATATTATACACCTATTATCATCAATTTTGGGACAAAAAAAATATGGATACCACAATTGACCTTGTGTTGACGGCCATAGCACAATTTGGATATAGAATTACCTCTCAATTCTTATACATATACACAATTATACACAAAATCAATACCCAAAAATCCTACACACATTTTTTATACATTTCTTCCTTACAAATTCCAACATATCCCTACTACTCCAACATTCTTTTTATTTTCCCCAACCACCCATCCTCCACCTTTCATTCTTGCCCATACCATTGACTTGTCTTTTGTTCCCCATGCAAAGACATCTTTCAAGCCTTAACCCAAAAAAAAAAAAAAAAAAAAAACAATTCTCCTCTCTCCCTCCCTCAAAAGTTTTTTTGGCCATAACGCCTTAGTGAACAAGAATTTGTTCATTTTCATCATTCTTCACCTCTCACTTTGCCCAACTCTCTCACACTTCTCTGTAGAAATTCTTCTTCCTTTCTTCTTCATCTTCTTTCTCTCACTACCTAAAACACTCCATACTTAGCCAAAAACTTACAAGAATTTCCTCCCAACACTTGAAATTCGAACACTATTGCAAGGTAGGTAAAATTTCTACTTCTTTGTTCAAGTACTCATTTAATCTTCAAGCCTTTCTTTCATCTTCTAATTTTTATTATTTTCATCTTTGAGGTACACTTAGAGACTCAACTTGAAGGTCTTTAGAAGGTTGGAGACTAGCTTGAAAAGGACTTTCAAGATTAAATGTAGAGACAACGCAACAAGGTAAGAATTGAGGTTGTTAGCACCTTCTTCTCTTTCCCCTCAATTTCAATTTTGACTTCAAATATTCTCATTTTTGAGGTATTAGGGGCTGACCTTGGAGCCTTGGCTAAGGGTGATCAAGTTATTTTAGAGAATTTGACTACAAACCAACTACACAAGGTAAGTGTAGTACCTTTGCCATTTCTTTCTTTTTCTCCCTTCTTATTTTAATTCCTCATTTAATAACTCCAAATTCTTGTATTACTTGACCTAGGGGCTGACCTAAGTGAAGTTTAACACCTCAAGTATTAGATATATACACTATAGAGATAGACGGTTATGGTAGTTACAATTAACTAACTTTCGAGTTAGTTATTCTTTGAGTTGTTAGTTTGTTTCTTTACATTTTCTCTTTGTATAAATAACTCATCTTCACAAAATACAATTGAAATGTTTTCATTTCTTCATCATATACATTATATATAACATTTAACATGGTATCCGAGCAAGGTGATCGGGCCTTTTTCCGGCAATTGTTCTTCTTCTCCTAAAGCGAGCTTCTTTTTGCTCTCGTATTTCAAGTTGTGTTCGTAATCATGGAAGTTTCGGCTCCCTGCTTTTATTCTTCCCAATTTCACTACAATTACTCTTCGTCTTGATCGCTCGAATTACACCTCTTCAAGCGGTCACGGTGTTGGCAATTGTTCGTGCTCATGGATTTGATGGATTCCTTCTTGGCACATCTATTGCTCCTTCGCTTTTTGCAAGGATCTTCGATTCTCCTCCTACGATCAATCCAGTGTATCGGTATGGATTCGCAGAGATTCTTATCTCTTGGTGCTTCTATCGTCGATCTCTGAAAGTGCTTGGTCATGTCAATTGGTGTTCAAATTCTGCTCAAATCGGAGTGTGCTTGAAAAACTTTTTCAATCTTCTTCTAAGGCGAGAATCATGCATCTTCGTTTGTTACTACAAACAACGAATAAGGAGATATCTCTGTTGATGACTATGTTTTAAAAATGCGAGGTATTGCGGATAACTTGCTTTGCGGTGATCAAGTAATCGGTGATGATGATTTGATCTTGTATATTCTTGCAGTCTAGGTCCAAAATTTAAGAGTGTGGTTGTTAATTTGACAAATCGTAGTGATTCACTCACTCTTCAAGAGGTTCAATTCTCTTTGCGATCACATGAAATGAGAATTTCTCATTCCTCATCTCAATCTGTTGGTTTTACTCCCTTAGTTCATGTTGCTCAAAAGAGATTTAACAACTCGAGAATGTTCCTCCTCGAGGTGGATTTGTGTCGAGGTAGAGGCGGGGGTCGTTTTGGTAAGAATAAACCAGCATGTCAAATCTATGGTAAGACTAATCATCTTGCTTCCAAGTGTTTTAAAAGGTTTGATGTGAGCTTTGTTGGCTTGGATGCTCCTTCTCGCCCCTGTTCAAGCTCATTTATCCGAGGTGTCTCGAGAATTCTCCTAGCTTACCACAAGCCATGATCAGCTAGCTTGCCACAGTCGTGAATGTTACTTCCTACCCTGCTGCCGATCATTCTTGGTATGTTGATAGTGGTGCTTCCATGTGACATCCGAGCTTGGAAATCGAGTCTTAAGTCTCTTTATCATGGTTCGAGATAAACCGTGATGAGTAATGGCTCACTCTCTCTATTTCTCACATTGGCTCTTCCTCTTTTCCTAGTCTCTCTCCTTCTCACACTCTATCACTTCATAATCTTTTATGTGTTCCGGATATTACTAAAAATTTTCTTAGTATATCTCGATTCACAAAAGACAATAATGTTATAGTTGAATTTCATGATTCTTGTTGTTATGTCAAGAGACAAAACATCCATCAAATTTTTTGAAGGGGTGCTCTCGAGGGTCTCTATCGGCTTGATCTCGGCCGTTTTTCCGCTCCCGCTAAACTTCTCTCCTCCACTGCATTCGATATTCCTCGGTGTAATTTTGCTTCCCTAGCCCTTCTCTTAATGTCCTGGCACCATAGATTGGGCCATCCTTGTAATGCTACTTTTTCTAATGTCATGAAACAGCTACATCTTCCCTTTTCTTGTAATAAGTGAGCTTACATGAAGCCTGTAAAGTAGGAAATTACATTCTATGAGTTTTTCTTCCTTCAATCCAAATCTTGACACCTTTTGATCTTGTGTATTCGGATGTTTGGGGCCCTTTGCCGCACCCCCTCTTGTGATGGTTACAAGTATTACATTCATTTTCTTGATGAATATATGAGATTTACTTGGACATATCCACTTATCACTAAAATGAGGCTTATTCCACTGTCTTAAATTTCATTTCCATGATTGAAAGGCAATTTTGTACCAAAATAAAGGCTTTTCAATGTGATTGGGGGTGAATATAGAAAACTATCTCCTCGTTTCAATCTCTTGGCATTGCTTTCGTGCATCCATGTCCCCATACACATTCTCAAAATGGCATGCCAGAGAGAAAGCATCAACACATAGTTGATCCTGGTCTCACACTGTCGTCTCATGCTAAGCTACCATTAAAATTCTGGTGGGATGCCTTTTCTACTTCCACACATCTCATAAATCTTCTTCCTACTCCTGTTCTTCATAATGTTTCTCCTTATCGGAGAAGTTATATCACGGAGACTTCCATTATTCATTTCTCAAAGCCTTTGGTTGTGCCTGTTTTCCATACCTCGGGCCTTATAACAATCACAAGTTGCAATTTAGATCTTCCAAGTGTATTTTCCTGGGATATAGTCCTAATCATAAAGGTTACAGTGTCTACATCCTTCGAGGCGGGATGTACATTGCCGTAATCGTGGCTTTTAATGAGAGTGACTTTCCTTATTCTCATTTGTGTGCTTCTTCTTCCTCGGCCTACTCCTGTTTCTTCACATTGTTCTTAGCTCCCTTCCTACTCTTCCTCTATCCTCTCCCATTCTCCCTCTATCTCCTGTTTCCTCCTCCCTCTCTCGAGTCCCGCACCTCTTCTTGCTTCAAACTCTCATTCTCTTGATCCTCTTCTCCAACTCCACCCGCATCACCTCCTCGCTCCTATTCTATCTCCTGTCATTCCTTCTCATTCTATGGTCACGGATCCAAGAATGGAATCTATAAACCTAAGGCCTTTCTTTGTCAACTCTTCCTCTTCTCCTATTCTTTGAGCCATCCTCTGTCTGCTCAAGCTTTATCGATCCGGGGTGGAAGGCTGCTATGGATTTAGAGTTCCGGCTCTTCTTGAATCATACTTGGGATTTGGTTCCACACTCTGCAGAGATATGAATTTGATCTCCAACAAATGGGTGTTTAAGGTGAAACACAAAGTCGATGGAATTGTGGAAAGGCTTAAGGCCAGGCTTGTGGCTAGAGGTTTTGAAGAAATACCGAGGGCTTGCTTATTTTGAGACATTTAGTCCGGTGGTTAAACCTCTCACCATAAGAATTATGTTCTCTTTGGGTACATGTGACAAGGGGTGGAGTATTCAACGGTGGACATAAATAATGCCTTCCTTAATGGTTCTTTGCGTGAAGTCTATATGACTCAACCGAGGATTTATTCATCCCGAGAAGCCCACTCATGTTTGTGTTAGATAAATGTTTTTATCATGATTTTGATGATTTTGTTCAAATGAGTTTTTAAACCAAAACAATGTCCCTAAATGTTGTCTAAATACTTCCGATCGATTTAAAATATTTTTACTATTTTTCGAGTATTTCTTAGAGTTTATTTTCGAAAAAAATTGGACAACACATTTGTTTCGAGGCTCGACCGGTCGCCCTATAGGGCAACCCATACCGAGTTGAGTTTTGAAACAGAAAATGGGACGTAAGAAAAATTGGAGAGGCGGCCGGTCGACCAGGTGGTCGACCGGTGAGGGCGACCGGTCGGCCGACGGGCGACTGTACACAGGAACAACCTCTTGGTTCGAGACTTCTCTGTTTCGTAAAATCTTCAAGTCCAACCGGTCACAGACTAAGGCGGCCGCATCCCCCCCCGACCGGTCCCCCGTGTGTAAAAATTCGCAGAATTCAATTTCAATCTTATCTCTGCGCGACCGGTCGAACCCCATGTTTATCGAAAGAAACTATCCGTTGCGTTTTGAATGACTTTTCCCTATTTTGTGGGATTGATTTCTATGGTATATTGATCATTTTAAATGGTTTCTTTTGTAGCAAATCACTCCCCGAGGAGGAGCCAATGTCAAAATGAAAGCCAAGTCCTCTCCTATAAATAGAGGCTTCATTCAAGCAACAAGATACAACACTCTATACAAGCAAAGAACAATTGAAGCGAACACTTTCATATATCTTGTTGTATTAGCCTAAGCACTTTCACTTGCACAAATTTGAGGTCTAGGCTTTCAATTCTTGATTACACTTGTACTCATATTGTATCAATCATTATTGAGTTGTAATCTTCAAAGGTGTTGTAAGAGGGTTGTGGTAATCCTCGAGGTGGTGAAAGAGGGTTGTGGTAATCCTCAAGGTGTTGTATTAATTTTTGGTAAATTAATAAAATCTTTTTCTTTTTGAAATCCATCCCGATATCTTTGGGGTGGTAGTAGATTAGGCCCTAGGTGGGTTGAACTACTATAAATCGACATGTGCTATTTACTTTCCGCATTTAGCATTTCATCTTTGCTTGAGTTTTTCAAAAAGGGCAAAATCTGAAAAACCGGATAATCTATTCACCCCCTCTAGATTATTGTAGCCATTTGGACTAACAAGTGGTATCAAAGCCAAACTCTTTGGCTAGCTCGTTCAGAGTAAAGAGAAAAGATCCATGGCTACAAATGATGCTCATCTCACCACCGGCGCCTCCACGATAAGCCACCACTATTCGACGCCAACAACTACGCATTTTGGAAAGACCGTATGGAGTGCTTCCTACAAAGGGTGCGGGTTCGACATTTGGAATGTGGTCATTGAAGGAGTTGATCAACCAACAAAGAAATCGGAGGATGGCACCTTGGCTCCTAAACCTTTCAAGGAGTTTGATGAAAATGACAAAAAGGCTTTCTCTCTAAACGGTAAGGCCTTAAATATTTTGCATTGTTCTCTTACCGCCACCGAATACAATCGCATAAGAGGCATAAGGTCGGCACATGAGGTTTGGGAAAAATTGGAGACAATCTATGAAGGGACTAAGAAAGTCAAGCAAGCAAGAAAGACCATGCTTGTTAAAGACTTCGAAAACTTTAACATGTATGATGGCGAAAGCATCTCCAAGATGGTAGAAAGGCTTGACAATATTGTCAATCCTCTTGTGGCCCTCGGCAAAGTCATTTCCGAAGAAGACAAGGTGACCAAGGTATTGAATGCTCTTCCCGGCTCATGGTCCGAAAAAGTAACGGCAATCACGGAGGCACAAAATCTTGAGACACTCAAGTTTGACGAGCTTATTGGAAATCTACTCATCTATGAAGTCTATCTCAAGGAGAGGAAAAATTCCAAACCATCCACAAATCAATCGGGTATGCAAATTATTCCTAAAGGTCTTGCTTCTTCCTCTAATAATGCATACTATGATAATGATGATGATGATGAGGAGACGGCCGCACTTGTTCGAAAATTTGCAAAATTTGTGAATAAAAATAAAGCAAGAAAACCAAGAGATAATGCTTGCTTTAAATCACGGAAAACCCGGGCACTTCATTGCCGATTGCCCAAAGCTCGATGAAGAGGAGCAAAAGAAAAAGAAGCCTTTCACAAAAAAGAAGGCTCTAAATGCGGAGGTCAAAACATGGGATGAACTACTCGAAACAACCGATGAGGAAGGAGAAACCGAACACGGTCTCATGGCCATAGACGATGAAAACAATGAGGTACATTCTAATTCCTCTACTTCCTCCATAGTTGATGACTTGCAATGTGATTTTTATGAATTGCAAATTGAGTTTCAAAATTTAATTGTTAAATACAAAAATTTGAAAAAGGAGCATAAGGAGCTTAAGATTGAAAAAGAAAAATTATTCACCTCTTATGAATCTCTAGACAAAGCTCATGCTCTTACTCTTACTAGAGTTCATTCTCTTGAAACCGAAAAGGAATCGCTCACAAAAGATATTGAATGTTTGAAAAATGATGTGCATCGTTTCGGCAAAGATAAGGATAAAGTCACAAAAATCTTAGATGCACAAAGAGGTGAGCATTCCAAATTGGGACTTGGTTACAAGCCATTTCAAAGTGTTTTTAAGAAAAATAACCAAGGTCCGGCTTTTGTACGTGCTAATAATTATAATACTCCTACTTGTTTTTATTGTGGCATAGTTGGACATTATGCTAATAATTGCAAATTGAGAAATAGCTCAAGACATGTTTGGAGACCCAAAGGTCTCAAGACTAACCCCATGGACCCCAAAATTATAGGGTACCTAAAAGAAATTCTTTTGTAGGTAATAGGGGCTATAACAACAATGGAAGATTCAAAATGGCTCGTGGACAGCGGATGTTCACGCCATATGACCGGGAGGAGAGAACTTTTCACCAACATCAAGCTCCAAGAAGAGGGTATGGTCATGTTCGGCAATGGCAAAGGAAAAATTCTTGGAAATGGAGAAATTGGTAACTCTTCTTTCTCTCTTAGTAATGTTCTTTTTGTTGAAGGGCTTAAGTTTAATTTGATAAGTGTTAGCCAACTTTGCGATTCAAATTATGATGTTTCCTTTAATAAAGAAAAATGACTTATACTTAAAAATGGTGAAATTATTTGTGAAGCAAATAGAAAAGGCAATCTTTACAAAATTTGTACAAGTGATTTGGTTAGTCAAAATGTTTCTTGTTTAGTCGCCAATAATGATTTAACTAGTTTATGGCATAGGCGACTTGGACATGTTGGATACAAGAATTTGAAAAATATTTACAAAAACCAACATGTGAAAGGACTACCCAAATTGAATTTTGAAAATCTTGGCTTATGTGACACTTGTCAAAAGAACAAATTAGTTAAAAGTAGTTTTAAGCCCAAAAATGAAATTTCCACAACCAAACCCCTACAAATGCTTCACCTTGATTTGTATGGGGACATTGGTACGGCTAGTCTAAGTGGAAAACATTACACTTTTGTTATCGTCGATGATTTTTCTAGATATACTTGGGCTCTTTTTCTTACCAATAAAAGCGATGCCGTTAATGAGTTTGTTAAGTTGTGTAGACTCATTGAAAATGAAAAGGAAGACACTATTAAGTCTATTCGACGATCGAGGCGGAGAATTTGATGGTGAATTTAGAGTCTTTTGTGAAACCAAAGGATATGCTCATAATTTCTCGGCTCCAAGGATACCTCAACAAAATGGAGTAGCCGAAAGGAAAAATCGGACAGTACAAGAGATGAGTCGGTCCATGCTCAATGAATTTTCACTTCCAAAATATTTTTGGGCCGAAGCCGTAAGTACCGCTTGCTATGTCATTAATCGAGTTTATATTCGTCCTAAAATGAATAAAACTCCATATGAGCTTTGGAAAAGGTAGAACTCCAAATATTAGTTATTTCAAGATATTTGGTTGTAAATGTTTTATTTTGAATACCAATGATCAATTGGACAAACTTGATCCTAAGGCCGATGAAGGGATATTTATGGGATATTCAACAAAAAGCAAAGTATATCGGGTTTACAATAAGACTAGTGGAGTTGTTGAAGAATCCATCCATGTTAAATTCAAAGAAGCTTCGGGAGTTGAAAGAATACCTAATGATGAAAGTGATGAAGAGGATATTATTGAACAAATTGTTCAAATTGATGATCAACCATCTACATCAAATGATCAACCGTCCACTTCAAATGGCCCTCAAGAAGATAGAGGTGATATCTCGGATCTTCCGTTGCATTGAAATTTAAGGAGATAACCCAAAAGATTTTATTATTGGTGATCCCCTTGACAAAGTGATGACCGGAGAAAATTTGCCGAAAAGCTCTTATTTCTCAAAAAGAGCCGAAAAATGCTAAAGAGGCCATTGAGGATGAGGATTGGTTCTTAGAAATGCAAGAAGAGCTAAATCAATTTGAAAGAAATGATGTATGGGAATTAGTACCTTGTCCTCCATCTCAAACTATCATTGGTACAAAATGGGTATTCCTAACAAACTTGATGATCAAGGCAACATTGTTCGAAATAAATAAGGCAAGGTTAGTAGCTCAAGGGTATTGTCAAGAAGAAGGTATTGACTATGATGAAACTTTTGCACCGTAGCACGTTTAGAAGCTATTCGTATTTTACTTGCCTATTCTTGTTTTAAAAATTTCAAACTTTACCAAATGGATGTTAAATCCGCTTTCTTAAATGGTATTATTCAAGAAGAAGTCTATGTAAAACAACCTCCGGGGTTTGAAAATTTTTCTAGGCCTAATGATGTTTATAAACTAAAAAAGGCCTTGTATGGTTTAAAACAAGCACCCCGTGCATGGTATGATAGACTTAGCTCTTTTCTTTTACAAAATGGTTTTATAAGAGGTAAAGTTGATACAACTCTCTTTGTTTTTGAAAAAGGGCAAGATTGCTTACTTGTGCAAATTTATGTTGATGATATTATCTTTGGTGCTACTAATGATTCTTTGTGCAAGAAATTCTCTAAGTTGATGCAAGGAGAATTTGAAATGAGCATGATGGGGAGTTCAACTTCTTTCTTGGACTCCAAATTAAGCAATGTCAAGAAGGTATTTACATTTCACAATCTAAGTATACAAAAGAACTTTTGAAAAAGTTCAAGATTGAAGAAGGAAGAACCGTCTCTACTCCCATGGCAACAAATGTCAAAATTGACAAAGATGAGAAAGGCAAGTCCGTGGATGAATCAAAGTATCGGTATGATTGGTAGTTTACTTTATTTAACCGCTAGTAGACCGGACATTCTTCATGCCGTATGCCTATGCGCTCGTCTTCAAAGCAATCCCAAAGAATCTCATATGAGTCTTTGTTAAAAGGATTTTTCGATATTTGAAAGGCACTATTCAATATGGTTTATTTTATCCAAAGAATGAAAATTTTTCTCTTAAAGGTTATAGTGATTCGGACTATGCGGGAAATATTGATGATCGGAAAAGTACTTAGGATCATGTCAATTTTTAAGCGATTGCCTAGTTTCTTGGTTTTCAAAGAAGCAAACGTGTTTCTCTTTCAACGGCGGCCGAATATATTTCCACCGCTTTTTGTTGTACTCAACTTCTTTGGATGAAACAAACCTTAGCGGATTACAAATGCTCTTTTGAAAACGTACCTATCTTTTGTGATAATATATCCGCTATTAATATTGCTCAAAACCCGGTTCATCATAACCGTACCAAACATATTGAGATTCGACATCATTTTCTAAGAGATTGTGTTTCAAAACTAAAAATTGAGATATCTTTTGTCCCATCTCAAGATCAATTAGCGGACATTTTTACAAAGCCGCTATCTTCCGAGACTTTTGCTTCGATACGAGCTCGGTTAGGCATAATGCATATTGAATGAGGCTTACGTTTGCATTTTTCACGTTTTTAAAACTTAGAGGCGAAAAATCGGATTTTTGGTTGAAAATTCGGATTTTGAAAAAAACTGACAGACAGTGGGCTGAAAGGGTTGAGGGCAACCGTCGCTCTCTCAACGTCGACCGGTCGCCCTAAGCCATTTCTTGGATTAAAATGGTTCTGTCTTCAGCATTCGCAACTTTAACATTTTTTGGCCATTTTTCGTCCCCTTGCCAAATTTTCACATATTTCATTCAAAAATGATTTTTATGCATCTTTTTCACAACATGAACATTATATATCATGATCATCATCATTATGGCTCATCTTTTCCGATCAAATGGTAAGAATTTCTCTTTTTTGCTCAATTGGGTTGAACCTCGAGTTTATGACCTTACGGTATATTTCTTGATATTTTTGCAAATGATTTTGATGAGCTTATCTATTATGTTGTATTGTATAATGATTGAGGTGAATTGGTGATAAATTTTTTGGCTTGATACATTTACAAAGGTTATATACAACCTCTTTTATTTTTCACGCACACAAGGTGTTTGATGAAATGTCGCAATAAAAATTTCAACTTTTACATGATTCTATTGCTTCCAAAAGTCTCCAACATCTATTGAGATCATGTTTTGCCTAATAAAACAAGCGTATGAACTCTTCATGATACATTTCTCCCATTTTCCTTGGATTTTTACGCTTTAATTGCTCGGTTGATAAACCGTCCCTTTGCGCACTTTGATATTATTGTATGGTGTTTTTACCATTCTAACATTCTTTTGATGATTCCAAAGGGGAGAAAGCGAGGAAATTGGCTCGTTAGCCAAAAGAAGCTATTAAAAGCTCACAATAAAAGCTATAAGCAATGGCTTTCTATAGCCAAGAATACCTAGTCCATGGCTTGTATTATGGACTCAATTGCAAAAGATTATAAGTATTGTGACAGGGGGAGCTTCTTAGCTCATGATGTCTATATGCATCTTATATAAGCTTGTTATAGCATGTGCTTCTAACTTATAATTGTTTGTTGATATGCTCATAGATAGGGGGAGCTTTGTATGAAATGCTTTTAACGGATAGTTTACTTGTAAAACCGGAAAATTTATTTGTTTTTCAAATCGTCCTCAAGAAAATTGTTTTGGTTTGTAATCATCAAAAAGGGGGAGTTTGTTAGATAAATGTTTTTATCATGATTTTGATGATTTTGTTCAAATGAGTTTTTAAACCAAAACAATGTCCCTAAATGTTGTCTAAATACTTCCGATCGATTTAAAATGTTTTTACTATTTTTCGGAGTATTTCTTAGAGTTTATTTTCGATAAAAAATTGGACAACACATTTGTTTCAGGCTCGACCGGTCGCCCTATAGGGCAACCCGTACCTGAGTTGAGTTTTGAAACAGAAAATGGGACGTAAGAAAAATTGGAGAGGGCGACCGTTCGACCAGGTGGTCGACCGGTGAGGGCGACCGATCGGCCGACCGACGGCGACTTGCACTGGAAACGACCCTCTTGGTTGAGACTTCTCTTTCGTAAAATCTTCAAGTCCAACCGGTCATTCCATGACTAAGAGGCGACCGGTCGCACTTCTCCGACCGGTCCCCATGTGTAAAAATTCGCAGAATTCAATTTCAATCTTATCTCTGCGACCGGTCGAACCCCATGTTTATCAAAGAAACTATCCGCTGCGTTTTGACATGACTTTTTCCCTATTTTGTGGGATTGATTTCTAACAAAGACTATATTGATCATTTTAAATGGTTTCTTTTGTAGCAAATCACTCCCCAGGAGGAGCCAATGTCCGGAAATGAAAGCCAAGTCCTCTCCTATAAATAGAGGCTTCATTCAAGTAACAAGATACTACACTCTATACAAGCAAAGAGCAATTGAGCAAACACTTTCATATATCTTGTTGTATTAGCCTAAGCACTTTCACTTGCACAAATTTGAGGTCTAGGCTTTCAATTCTTGATTACACTTGTACTCATATTGTATCAATCATTATTGAGTTGTAATCTTGATTTTGGTCATCATTCAACACAAGACATCCTTGTGAGTATTCTTGTGGTAAGAATACACTTGGGTGATCTAGGTGATAGGTGTTTGAAGGTTGTGGTAATCTTCAAAGGTGTTGTAAGAGGGTTGTGGTAATCCTCAAGGTGGTGAAAGAGGGTTGTGGTAATCCTCAAGGTGTTGTATTAATTTTTGGTAAATTAATAAAATCTTTTTTCTTTTTGAAATCCATCCCGGATATACTGGGGTGGTAGTAGATTAGGCCCTAGGTGGGTTGAACTACTATAAATCGACGTGTGCTATTTACTTTCCGCATTTAGCATTTCATCTTTGCTTGAGTTTTTCGAAAAAGAGGGCAAAATCTGAAAACTGATAATCTATTCACCCCCTCTAGATTATTGTAGCCACTTGGACTAACGGTTTTGCGAGATTAGTTAAGGGTTTGTATGGCCTCAAACAAGCTCCCCGGCTTGGTTTGAAAAACTTAAAGACTTCCTTATCTCTGCATTTCTCTGTCTCTACATCCGATAACTCTTTGTTTTTCTTCAATCTGGGGCAAGCTCACTATGATATTGGTTTATGTTGATGATATTCTCCTCACTTGGGATGATTCTCAATTGGTTATGGATTTAATTCGAAATTACATGATGCATTCTCTCTTAAGCATCCGGGGAGGTTAATTACTTTTTTGGGTCTTGAGGCTCAAGGTTGCGATGGTTATTTGCTCAATCAGCCCAAGTATGTTTTACGATCTTCTAACTAAAACCAATATGGTGGATTGTAAGGCCAACTCTACTCCCTATTGTCCAGGTCAAAATTGTCTTTGAAAGATAGTCCTCCTTTCTCTCTTCCCGGTTTATACTGAAGCACTATAGGAGTCTTCAATACCTCACTATGACAAGGCCCGACATTGCATATGTTGTACATAGGCTTAGTCGGTTTCTTCATGCACCAATGAGCACCATTGGATTGCTTGTAAGAAGGTTCTCCGCTATCTTAAAGGGTCTAAACACTTGGGTGTTAAGTTTTCTTCTTCTCCTCGCATGAACTTGGAAGCCTTTCTTTGATGCAGATTGGGGTCGCTTCTCGGGATGATAAGAGGTCTATTAGTGGGTTACGTGTGTTTTTGGGTCCAATCTTATCGGTTGGAGCTCAAAGAAACAACAAAGGTTGTGGCTAAAGTAGCACCGAGGCAGAGTATAGGTCTATGGCTAATGCCACCTCCGATCTTGTATGTATACAATCTCTTTTCTCGAACTTGGTGTCAATATTGAATCCCCACTGTTCTCTTCGGTGTGACAACTCTAGTGCACTTTTCCCTTGCTTCTAATCACGTATTCCATCAACGGACCAAGCATATTGAGATCGATGTACACTTTATTAGAGAGAAGGTGCAAAATAAGGTGGTTGATGTTCGCTTTGTTCCTCCGAATCCCGGCTTTGCGATGTATTAACCAAACCTCGTCCCTTATTCGGTTTGACTTCTTTGTTCCAGTTATGTCTTCACCAACCCCCAGTTCCGTTTGAAGGGGGTATATTAGATATATACACTATAGAGATAGACGGTTATGGTAGTTACAATTAACTAACTTTCGATTGTTATTCTGTAGCTGTTAGTTTGTTTCTTTACATTTTCTCTTTGTATAAATAACTCATCTTCACGAAATACAATTGAGCTATTTTCATTTCTTCATCATGTCTCATTATGTATAACATTTAACATCAAGTTTAGTGACCATCTTCTTTTTCACCAAATCAACCAAACAAATAAGGCGGGTGGAATAATATTTTAAACCTCAAGTGATTTTATGAAAATGCATGTAGTATCTTGAAAATCTTAAGATATATAATAATTATGTATTGCATGTATATTTTAAGATGTGAAATTCCAAATTTTCTCAAATGATGCTTAAAATTCAATTATTGCAAATTAGGTGCATGCATGTGCAATTTAATGACTTATGTGATGAATTCTTATATGATATGCAAATGCATGTTCATGTACTTAAGATTTCATGTTTTAATTGCCTTATATTCTGTAAAATTCGTGCATAATTGAAAAAATTATAATTTTGGACCTTAAATGCAAAAATGGCAAAATTGGTGGACTAAATTGCAAGAAAATAAAATTTATGGGACCCCTCTATAAATACTCGATTTTGGGACTGTACTAATGCTTAAAAATGACATTTTGACATAATAATAAAGTTTTAAAGGGTTTGAGATAACAAAAATCAACCCTTGAAGGCCCAAGGACTAGATTGTAAATTTTTGAAAATTTAATGGCTATAATGCAATATTAAAAAGTACCAGCACCACTTTTAAAATTTCGAAAATTTAAACTTTTAAGGACTGAAAAACACATATTTTGAATGAATTCCAAAAATCAAAATGTTTTGAGTTAAGAAAAGCAATTTTATAAAGAGGAAAAATTATTGAACCCCCCAAACTATACGCGATTTTCTACATTGCCCCTAAACTAATTTTTTTCTACGTAACCCCCTCAACTACACGAAAATTTCTATGGTCCCATCTCTCCTCCCCCGCCGGCATAATATTCTGGTCAAATTCGCCGACGACGAGTTGTCACGCCCCAAATGGGACGCGACGACGATCCACAACTTAAATACAAATAACCAAACAGTCTAGTTGAATATCATCGAGAACCCAATGAAACAGTCAATAGCATCGGAATAAAGAAACACATTACAACTTACATACCATAATATCCATAATCCAAATTACATCCCCGATATGATCTAAAGGTAACAACTTAAAAGTCAAAGGGTCCTATGCCCTTCGATTTACAAACCGGAATGAAAAGAAATACAAGAGTCCAACAACAAACACAAGAAAAGAGTCCAACAACAATAACAAGAAATAGCAAGTCCGACAACAAATAATAGTAACAAGTCCAGCCGACATCAACAACAAAAGATAGTAAATCTAACAATCGGAGTACAAAGGGCTCAATCTGTAGTCGGTTCGGCAAAGATCTTCAATGAATTCTCATCTAAAGGTTAGAAAACAGGTGGGGATGAGACAAATCCCGATGGATGGGCGATCGTGTGCAAGTGTGGCGATATATATAGTTAATGCGAGAAAACAGTTATATGAAAACGCGTGAGTATGATGCATGAATTCACACACAGTCCACAAGCGTCGTGATAAATATATTTAAGTAATATACTTATACAGTTTGAGAAAACAGTTCATGGTCACACAGGCACTATGTGATTCAGTCAAGACAGGTAGGATTGCGTACGGAAATGTAACGCCAATCCCATGCAAGGCAAATAATGGTTGCGTACGGATTTGTAGCGCCAACCAATGCAAAATAAGTAGCGGTTGCGTCACATTTGTAGCGCCAACCAAACGGGTACGATAACTCCGGGAATCGTGTGGGCGCTACAAATCCGTATGCAACCGCTACTTGTTTTTCATTGGTTGGCGCTACAAATCCGTACACAACCATTATTTGCCTTGCATGGATTGGCGTTACATTTTCGTATGCAATCCTACCCGTCTTGACTGAATCACATAGTGCCTGTGTGACCGTGAAATGTTTTCTCAAACTCATATAAGTATATTACTTAAATATATTTATCACGACGCTTGTGGATCGGTGTGAATTCATGCATCATACTCACGCGTTTTCATATAATGTTTTCGCATTAACTATATATATCGCCACACTTGCACACGATCACCCATCCACCGAGATTTCTCGTCTCATCCCCACCGCTTTTCTAACCTTTAGATGAGGAATTTGTTGAAGATGCCGAATCGACTACGTGATTGAGCCCTTGTACTCCGCTTGTTGGATTTACTATCTTTTGTTGATTGATGTCGACTTGTTACTATTATTTGGCTTGGACTTGCTACTTCTTGTTGTTGTTGTTGGACTCTTTTCTTGTGTTTGTTGTTGACTCTTGTATTTCTTTTCATTCCTATTTTGTAAATCGAAGGGCGTAGGACCCTTTGACTTTTAAGTTGTTACCTTTAGATCATATCGGGATGTAATTTGGATTATGGATATTATGGACTCGTAAGTTGTAATGTGTTTCTTTATTCCGCTGCTATTGACTCTGTTTCATGGGTTCTCGGCGATATTCGCTAAACTGTTTGGTTATTTGTATTTAAGTTGTGGATCATCGTCGCGTCCCGTTGGGGCATGACGATTAGAGTGGTATCAGAGCTCGGCTAGTAAGATGGAAACTTACACCGAGCTGACCCAGGATAGGACCCTCGGTCTGTGTTTTGGGTAGTACCGCGACTTGACCAATTAAGTGTGAAATCGATTTCAAATTGGCATAGAACCGTCTTATTGATGTTTGAACTAAGTTAGAACACATATTTTGAGGTTCCATAGTCATACTTGTCTTGACTTAGTTGATTCTTGACTGACTTTCTTTGTTCATTCTTTCCTTATTCCCTCCTTATCTTTCCTTTACCTTTGACTGATCCGCCTTAGTTTTGTTGTTACTTTCCCTACGATATAACTTGCTTTACGCAAATAGTTATTGTATCATTTACTCGTGAATCGCAACTAACACTTCAAGATACGAGAATGGCCGAACATCGAGGATGTGGGAGACCTTGCGCGTTCCACGAGGGGATGACGACGCGTGCCAGGGGCCGGGTACCCTCTCCCGAATTACCACCGCCTCCTCCACCTGCCAGAGACAACTTGACCGCACAGCCCTACAACAAATACTGGTTTTCATGAGGCAACAGGCGAGCCTCAACCCCGTGCTCCCGAACCCGCTAGAGAGGCGAACGATCGCACGTTGGAGCGATTTCTACGGTTCGACCCACCACCTTCTTAGGAGAGCCGGATGATTTGAAGGCGAGAAGAATGGGTAGAGAAATTAGAGAATATCTTCAACGCTCTCAAATACTCATTAGCGAGAAAGTCACCCTCGCCGTATTTAAATGCCTGAATCGGCCGCTAGAGACTCAGTGGAGGGCGGTTGAAAGAAGATGGGAACAGGGCCCAGGGTAGTCGAACATGGGGAAATTTCTTGGCCGAGTTCAATGAACAATATATTCCACAGGTTGTGAAAGAAGCGCGCCGAGATGAATTCCACAGTTGAGGCAAGGGAATCGATCGTAGCTCAAGATGCGAGCCGAATTTCACCGATTGTCCAAGTATGCTCGGGGACAATCGATCAAGAGGATAATCTTTACAAGTTCACTCGAGGATTGAAACTGAACTGCAGAAACAATCGCTGATGTGTTGAACTAACAACCTACTCACCATGCGGAAAGGCAAACTCTCTCGCATTGAGTCGGGATCAACCGTATTGGGCCATTCAACAAAATAGGCCATCGAATGCAGTCTTAAGAGGACAATCGTGGGACAGCCATCTAAACCGCTGCTAAGTTTGAAGGGACCATTAATAAAACAGATAAGGGAAAGAGACCGGTCAAGATAAAAGTCGGGTCAAATGTGTGCACATTACGTAAACGACATACCGCCAACGATCACATTGGCGTAAACAAGGAAGATGTTTGCGTTGTGGTAGTAATCAGCACTGGTACCGCAAGATTGCTCAAGTGCGATGACCGAACCAAACAGACGCACCCGCAGGCGGGAAATGGCCAGGGTAATCGGGCAAGGATGCCCGCCGAGATTTTGCACTAGCCGGACAGAGGCTCCTGAGGCAACATATGTGGTGAAAGGTACGCTTCTAGTATCTAACCACTACGCTAAAATATTGTTCAACCCTGGATCAACGCATTCATTTGTTGCACCGCATTTTGTACACAAACCGCATGCATGCATGGAACATTGCCTATATGTCTAGAAGTGTCAACTCCTATGGGTGCAAGTCGATAACATATACTATCTATAATGCATGCGGTTAAGATTCTTTGAGATAAACTTTCTGCCGATTTAATCCTGTTACCTATATCCGAATACGATGTGATATTGGGGATGAACTCGTTATCTACACACCATGCACAAATGGACTGCCATAACAAGTCCATTAAGCTATGTGAACCGAAAACCCGGCAGAAATTTCGGAAGGGCACGAGTTAAGATTGCCCCAATCATTTCAAAGAATGAAAGCGAGGAAGGCAATCACTAGAGGGGCTCGAGGGTACTTGGCGTTTGTAATTAACAAACCCACGGTTGAGACACAAATCAACCAAGTACTGTAGTATCGTAAATACACGGATGTATTTCCACAAGAACTCGCCACTTTGTCCCTCCGGATAGGGAAGTCGAGTTCACCATCGAGGTGTTACCAGGGGGACCCGCCCATTTCGAACACCGTATAGAATGGCTCCTCTTGAGTTACAAGAGTTGAAGACGCAATTCTGACGTAAAACCGATGGATGTGGGATTTATCCGACCGAGTACATCTCCGTGGGGAGCACTGTCTTTGTTTGTCAAGAAGAAAGATGACACATTAAGACCGTGTATAGATTATCGTGGTCTTAATAGCGTAACCATCAAGAACAAATATCCCCTCCCGAGGATAGATGAACTATTTGATCAACTTCAAGGAGCGACGGTGTACTCAAGTTTGATTTACAACAAGGATATTATCAATCAAGATCCGCGAAGAAGACATTTCAAAACCGCATTTCAAACCCGATATGGACACTACGAGTTTGTAGTGATGCCTTTCGGTCGACAAATGCACCAAAGATCATTTATGGACTGATGCATCGAGTCTTTCAACCTTGTTTGGATCAATTCGTAGTGATATTCATTGATGACATACTCATATACTCTAAGTCTAGAGAAGAGCATGAACGTCATTTTAAAAATCGTTTTGGAGACACTACGAGAGCATAAGCCGTATGCCAAGTTACGCAAGTGCGAATTTTGGCTTAGTGAAGTCGCGTTCTTAGGACACATAGTATCCGGCACGGGATCACCGTAGATCCTTCAAGGTACGCAGGCGGTGGTTGAATGGAAACAACCCGAGTCAGAACGGAAATCGAGTTTCCTAGGACTAGCCGGATATTATCGAAGATTTATCCAGGACTTCTCCAAGATATTTGGACCACTCACTCGACTAACCTTAAACAAGTCAAGTTTGAGTGGAATGATAAATGCGGCGAGTTTCAAGAGTCAAGAAACGACTTACTACTACTCAAGTCTTAGCCCTTCCAAAGGGGACCGAAAACTTGTCGTCTACAAAGTGATGCATCAAAAGAAGGACTAGGAGCAAAGGTGCTCATGCAGGAAGGAAAAGTTATCACTTACGCATCACGAAAGCTCAAGCCGTATGAAGCCAATTATCCAACGCATGACTTGGAATTGGCGGCGATAGTTTTCGCGTTAAAGAAATGGAGACACTATCTCTACGAGCAACATTCACGGTTTTCACGGATCATAAGAGCTTGAAGTATCTATTCTCTCGAAAGACCTCAATGAGACAACGGAGATGGATGGAGTTGATTGAGGACTATCACTTTGATATCCAATACCATACTCGGGAAAGCTAACGTCGTAGCGGCGCTCTAAGTATAAAGGCGAGCTTAGCCGACTTATGATTCGAGAGTGGGAATCATTAGAAGAGCTGAGCAATTGGAATCGACGAGAACCAATACTCGATTTCATGTGCTAACATTTCGGTTACACCTAATCTGTGAAAGAGATCAAAGAAGCACAAGAGAAAGATACACATCTTCAAAAATCAAGGAGAATATACTTAAAGGAGAAAGATTAGAATTCTCGGTGCACGAAGATGGAGTTATCGATTCGAGAATCGAGTGTGTGTACCGAATGACGAGGAGATTAGGAATAAAATCCTAGCAGAGGCACACCGTTCAAAATACACTATACATCCTAGAGGAAACAAGACGTATAAGGGTTTGAAACGGAGTTATTGGTGGGTAAACATGAAGAACCAGGTAGCGGAATTCGTTAGATGTTTGACTTGTCAACGAGTAAAAGCGAAACACCAACGACCGCCTGGTTTACTACAACCTTTGAGAATTCCCGGTGGAAATGGGAACACATAATGATGGACTTCGTGATGGATCTACCAAGGACTAGAGGAGGCCATGATGCTATTTGGGTAGTTGTAGATCGACTCACGAAATCCGCACACTTTTTACCCATCAAGAAAATTGATAGCTTGCGAAACTTGCACAGATTTATATCCGAAAATCATTCGACCGCATGGAGTACCGATCGACATAGTATCCGATAGAGACCCGAGGTTTGTCTCCAGTTTTGGAAGTGCTTGCACGAGGAATGATACCTCGCTAATTTTCAAAGACAACATCACATCCACAAACCGATGGACAGTCCGAGCGAACAATTCAAACCCTTGAAGATATGTCATGAGCTTGCACATTGGATTTTCAAGGAAGTTGGGATTCGCACTTACCATTAGCCGAGTTCGCCTACAATAATAGTTATCGAGGCCACGATTAGGATGGCACCCTACGAGGCATTATATGGGTGAAAATGTAGATCCCCACTACACTGGGAGATTGATGACCAATGGACTCGAAGAGAAACGAAAGTCGCCTCGATTCCAAAGGTCGACTTAGTTCGGAGGCCATGGAGAAGGTCAAGCTGATCAAGGAGCGGATTCGCACAACTCGAGCCGCCAAAAGAGTTACGCGGACAAGAGAAGAAAGGATTTGGAATTTGAAGTTGGAGATGAAGTATTTCTCGGACTCTCACCACGGAAAGGATTGATCAATCCGAAGAAAGGAGGCAAGTTGAGTCCGAGATATGTTGGACCTTACAAGATTTTACGAGAGGATCGGGAAGTTAGCCTACCGACTCGAGTTACCAAAGACCATATGCGGGAATGCACGATGTATTCCACGTGTCGAGACCGAAGAAGTATCAACCGATCCCGAGCATATCATCACCGAGATACTCCTCCTCTAATGGAAAATCTATCCTACACTCGAGAGGCCGATCCGGATCATTGATCGGCAGACACGACGATTGCGTAAGAGAGAAATCCCGATGGTTAAGGTAGTGTGGCGAATCCACAACCGAGACGAAGACGCAACGTGGGAAACGGAAGAAGACATAAGGAATCAATATCCGTAACTATTTCAAGAGAATTTGGGGACCAAATTCTTTTAAGAGGGAGGATGTGAAGCCCCAATTTTTCCGAGCTTATAATTGATTCTTATTGTCGTTTATACATTTGATCGACTATTTTACCGCGTCATTTTGACGGGTAATTATTAATAATTTATACATTTTGTACTTTATTTCATTTTATTTAATTACTTGCGATCATGATCTTTATTAATTCTATTTTGCATTTATGATCACTTGGTTGATCATTATTACTATTTTTGTATTATTAGTCACCTTAGAATTTTAAGAGACTATTTATTTTAGAGACTTTTACCTTATAGAATTAAGATTTTGATTTAGGTTAAGTGATCATGAGACTTATAAGTGATCAAGGAAATCACTAATTATTTTAGAGATTGATATATTTCATCTATTATCATCAAATTTGGGACAAAAAAAAATATGGAATTACCATAATACCCTATAGTGGACGGCCAACATGGGATTTTTGGAGTAGAAATATCATCCAACTCTTGTACACCTACACCTTATATTAGTCATCTTGTGTATAATTATACCATTAATTCAAACATTATACACATTATCTTATACCTCAATTTTATATCATTAAATTCCCCAACATATTCTATTCTTCCCAACATTCTTCTTAATCTTCTCAACATTCCAATTTGACCCATACCTTGACTCACCTTTTGTCTCCATGCAAGAGACAAATTACAAGACACAAATTAAACAAAAAAATCTCTCCTCTCTCCCCCCATTTGACGGCCAAGAGGCCATTTTACACAAAAAATTTATCAAAATTTTTATCCAACACATTTTAATTCTCAAGCAAATTCTCCTCCTTCTCTCTAACCTCTCTCTAAAATTCATTCACCTCTTCAAATCTTCAAACACAAGTTCTTCATATCTTCAAGTATCATTTCTTCACATCTTCAAATATTCAAACACAAGTCCTTCACATCTTCAAACCCATCTTCATATCTTCAAGAACATCTTCTTCCTAACATCAAACATACTTTCTTTCTTCAAACATCTAAACCAAAACAAACAATCTTACCACTTAAACACCAAAATTTCGAACACCCCTATTTCAAGGTAAGAAATTTCACTCATCAATTCAACTTAAATTCTTACTATTCATCACCTTCTCCTCTTAACTTAAGGTTATATTTTGGATTTTGAGGTACTTAGAAGACCACTTGGAGACATGCATGCATGGTGGTGAAACTTGAAGACTTGAAGAAGAACTAGTAGAGAAATTTGGACTACAAGGTAAGAATTGGACCCTAGAGCCCTTCTTTCTTCTTCCTATTTTTTCAAATTTTAACACCCCTTTTTCATTTTTGAGAAATAGGGGCTGACCTTAGGTGATTTTGGAGTTGAACCAAAATTTCCAAATTTGAAGCTTCAACTAGTTTCAAATCACCTACAACACAAGGTAAAGTGTAGTCTTTCCAATTTCTTATCTCCTTAATTTTTCTCTCATTTTTCTAACTCCAAATTTTTGATATTTCTTGACTTAGGGGCTGACCTAAGTGACCTCCTCCAAAAATTGTGAAATTTATCCTTTTATTTCACAATTTTCCAATTTTAAGGTGGTGGAAAAACTCTTTCAACTTCTAGGTGCTTTTGTTAAAATGCATGTAGAATTTTGACCATGAGCCCTTGGGATATATAATTTATGTATTGCATGTCAATTTTATGTATCAAGTCATGAAATTTCTCAAGTGTTGCTCAAAATTGCTATTTATTGAACTTTAGGTGCATGCATGTACAATTTAATGTTCTATTTGATGAATTCTTGTATGTATTGGACATGCATGTGTATGATATTTGAAATCCATGTTTTGGATGACTTATAACCTGTACAAGTCGAGCATAATTGATTAAATTTCAATTTTGGACTTAAAAATGCAAAAATGGAAAGTTGGTAGACTAAATTGCAAGAAAATAAAATTTAAAGGACCCCTCTGCAAATTTCGAAATTTGGGATTGTACTCAGGTTCAAAAATGACTTTTGGACATTTTAATAAATTTTTAAGAGTTTTAAGATAAATAAAATCAACCTTTAAAAGCCCAAGGACTAGATTGTAAAATTTTGAAAGTTTAAGGGCTACTTTGCAAATTTTGAAACTGTACCAGACCTTAATTTTAAAATTTGAAATTTTCACTCTTAAGGTACTGGAAATGACATATTTTAAATGTATTCCAAAAATCCAAGTGTTTAGGGCTTGGAAAGTAATTTTTCTAAAATTGAGGGACTAAAGTGTAAAAGACTAAACTTGAGGACCCAAATGAAATTTCTAGGACTTATGCAGCCCATGCACCTGGAAATACTAACTTAACTATAACTTAATTATATTTTGAACCCATGGTTCAAATTTCATAACAATTGGACCCCTAAAAGCCTTAAGGACAAATATTTCAAAATGGGACAAAAATGAGATTTTCAAACGTTAAAGGACCTACACTTATTTCTTTTAAAACTGCTTTTGTCCCAATATCCTACTAACCTTAGTGACATTTTCCAACTGGAATCACATTAAAAGCCCTTCCGGTTTGTGAGTTACGATTATTTTAAACTTAAGGCCTGAAATGACAATTTTTACAAATTTGGGGCCAATGTGAGAATTATATAAAAACTCGACCTCAAAAATTTAAAAACCTGAATATCTGGACAATTTGGAGAATTTAGGAACTGACCTCATAATTTTTCAAGGTCAGGATATTTATTTATTCAATTTTTAACCCCAAAAGTTTTGGTTTTTACAAAACGGGGCTAAATTGTAATTTTTCTTTTATAAAGGACCTAACTCAAATTATTTTCTCTTTTACTAAAATAGCCCTGGACCCTCTGACTTGGAGATTTAATTAAATTATTTTATTTTCTCAAATACCTCTTGACTTATCGGACCGCTTTGACCGATTAATACCCGATCGTGGGGCGACTTCCTCGTCTTGCGGTTTTGAATCTATAACGGGACTTATGTTCCACCTAATTTTCAAGATATCGAAGATTGCTTATCCTTCCGATAATCATCTTCATCCAAATACCTCCACCAACGCCATAATTGCCACTCGAGTTTTTCGGAAATTTTCTGAATCGCTTCCTGAATCAATAATACCCGACATTGCCTGGTTGATATGCGCATTTGTATTTACTTTCTGTCTGAGTCAACTTGGTGTGTCGAGCTCACAATCGGAATGGATACGTTGGGGATGGAACCGGCAACTCGACCGCTATTCCACTCTTCCTACCCCATCGTCCCTAATCCCGAACCGAGGGGACGGAGTGTCCAAGGGAAGCGGGTCGTAGTAATTTGAGGTATAATCATGATTATGATAGATCCGAGCCTTGCAAGCTCCACCGTGGATTTTATCTTTGCCTATGGAGCGATAAGGTGACCGATCTTGACCATCCCCGCTGGGAGTTACAAGGAAGAACGAAGGAATCGCCCCGATCTACACGATTCCGGAGTTATTGGACCCGTTTGGTTGGCGCTACAAATCCGTATGCAACCGCTACTTGTTTTGCATTGGTTGGCGCTACAAAATCCGTCTTGCCACCATTATTTGCCTTGCATGGGATTGGCGTTACATTTCCGTGCACTTAATCTACCTGTCTTGGATCAATCACATAGTGTCTGTGTGACCACGAATCGTTTTTCTCAAATCAGTATAAGTATATTACTTAAATATATTTATCACGATGCTTGTGGATGTGTGAATTCATGCATCATACTCACGCCGCGTTTTCATATAACCTGTTTTCTCGCATTAACTATATATATCGCCACACTTGCACGATCACCCATCCACTGAGATTTTTGTCTCATCCCCACCGTTTTCTAACCTTTAGACGAGGAATTCGTTGAAGATCTTTGAACCGACTACGGTTGAGCCCTTGTACCCGCTTGTTGGATTTACTATCTTTTGTTGTTGATGTCGCCGGACTTGTTACTATTATTTGTGTTGGGACTTGCTACTTCTTGTTGTTGTTGTTGGACCTTTGTATTTCTTTTCATTCCGGTTTTGTAAATCAAGGGCGTAGGACCCTTTGACTTTTAAGTTGCTACCTTTAGATCATATCGGGGATGTAATTTGGATTATAGATATTATGGACCGTAAGTTGTAATGTGTTTCTTTATTCCGCTGCTATTGACTGTTTCATTGGGTTCTCGGCGATATTCGTCTAGATCGTTTGGTTATTTGTATTTAAGTTGTGGATCGTCGCCGCATCCCGTTTGGGGCGTGACACGGGTGGAAGAGATGGGACTCGTAGAATTTTTCGTGTAGTTCGGGGGTTAAGTAGAAAAAAATAGTTTAGGGGTAATGTGAAAATCATGCATAGTTAGGGGGTATATTAAAATTTCCTCTAGTAGTTAAATCAACTTTAAAATTTCATTTAATTCTTCCTCAATTTTAGATTTCTTGGCTTACCAGGTTTGACTTTTCCCGTATGCACATCAAGTTGTAAATTATGTGTGCCCATAAATATGTATGCATGCTTATATAATATGTTATAATTTCATTGATTTTGTCAAAATGGTATTTCGATTTGTTGGGTTCTTGATTAGGGATGGCCCGACCCCCAAGCGGGCATGGGTGAGTCAGGTCGGCCTCTCCTACCCCACATTAAATAAATTTAAATAGAAAAAATGAATAAATTTTTTATTTTTAATATACTTATAAAATATTCTTTACAAAAATTATTAAATATATTAAAAAACATAGGCGGGGCGGGCGGGCGGGCGGTACTCATGGGTTGTGTCGAAATTGTCATCCCTATTCTTGACCATGTAATAATCCGAGGTCGAGACAAAAATTTATTCAATTTTAAACCCGATAAAGACTAGTTTTTCCAAAACGGTGCTAATTGTAAAATTTTCTTTTAACAAGGACCTCAAATTAGTTATTTCCTTATTATAGCCATGGAACTACCGACTTATATATTTATTTATGAAATTTAATTTTCTTAAAATTATCCGTGACTTAACGGATCCCCTTGACCGGATAATACGCGTTTCGAGGGGCGACTTCCTCACCTTATGACCTTGAACATATAACGGGCATATATCCTACCTAAATTACCAAGTCCACCGAAGATTAGTTATCATCCCGATAATTAACTTCGTTCAATAATTACTCCGCCAATGCCGATAAACGCCACTTGCAAATTTTCGCATAATTGTACTTGTACCGCTTTCCTGAAATGTTATACTCGACTGCCTTGTTGACATGCTATATCCATGTATATCTATCTGCTTGAGTCAACTTGGTGTGTCGAGCTCACAGTCGGAGTGGATCAGTTGGGGATAGAACCGGGCAGCTCGACTGCTATTCCACTCTCCGACCCTATCGTCCTTATCCCACCCTTAGCGGACGGTGTCCAACGGGAGAAGTGGGTTCTAGTACTTGAGGTATAATTGCGATTATGACAATCCGGGCCTTGTAAGCCATTACTTGTTGGATTGTCGTGCCTATGGCGTGACGGAGAGGCCTTATGCCAATGCTTGGGGAGTCATAAGGTAGAACGAAGGAATTACTTTGCGATCCACACGATTCTCGAGTTACTCGGGCCGATCGCTTGTTTGGGTTGGCGCTACACTTAGTACGCAACCACCGCTGCTGACCTCGCTTGAAAATTCACACATAGTGCTCGTATGTACATGAACTTCTTTCATCAAAACGTATAAGTATATTATTTTGAATATCACGTTGCTTATGAAACCGTGTGTGATACACACATCATAACTCACGCATTTTTTCCACATAACGGTTTTCTTGCATCTATATATCGCTACACTTTCACACGCTCACCCATCTACTCGAGAATTTTCGTCTCACCCCTCCTGCTTTTAACGGCCGGATGAAGAAGGTCCATATGAAGATAATGTGGGCGAAGCGAGACCAAGCCACGGAGTGATCCATTTCCGTGTTATCCGACTTTTGTGGATTCTTTTACTATTTTGTTGGACTATTTTCTAAAGAGTAATTTAAGGGCGTAAGACTCTTGGACAATTTAAGTTTGAATTTGGGGATGTAATCTGGTTACTTGACATTTTAAACTCAGAATCGTAATCATTTGCTACATTACTCCTGTGTTATTTTGGGTTTATGCTTGATGATTGTCTAGACTACTTGGCTTAATTTCTGTTTTAAGTTATTGATTGGGTCATGGTCCCGTTTGGGGCGTGACAAAATATGTGTCCGATAAGAGTTTTTTTCCTTTTTTTTTTTTGCTTTTGACAAACAAAATCAAATTAGCGATGTATACTACATCGATAGAAGACAAAAACAAATCTATTAAAAACCATAAAAGATGAAACTACAAAAAGATTCACAATATATAAAGTTAATAACAAAAATTCTCAACTTAAAACATCAACTTTGAAAAACTTATAGTGCACAAGATACCCATTATTCAAGATCTGCAAAGATGCTAAAAACCATAATCGATTTGTTATCTCTATCATGTCAAAACTTAGCTTGTATGAATCGTCCACACAAGAAAAATCATCACTCCAAGGCATTGACAAACTAAACGCTAGCAGACGGTGAAATCACAAAAGAAAACTCCGATCTATGTGGGAAAACCACTTATTTGAAAAATAAATTGGTGAAAAAGATAAATATGAGGTCATTTCAGCCAAAATGCAAAAAAGTCACCAATTAACGATGAAAATTATTTTTGAATTAGCATGTGCATAAATTTGCATTCATGGTAAATTGGATTTGTGTAAACATGCGGACTTCTTATTTATAGCTTAAAAGTACTATTATATATGACTGGACTTGTGTGCCATTGATTGCTTTCTCTCTTTATTTTGGTCTATAAGCCATCAAACTATTTCAAGAAATTATTTAGAGTGGTTGGACTAAGAGCCACCGGAATGGCTTTCACTCATTGAATTGACATTTTATGAAACTTACATAGTTGACCGACCCTTACCGTGGTGTTGGTGGGTTGACAATAAATCGAACATGTCACTTGTAGTATTTGTTTGACTACCCATGGTCCTAATCAACACCGAATGGTGGAGTGTCCAATGGTCGATTGGGTCGTAGGTATGATATATTCTCGAATATGAGGATCTTTGGGCAAAAGCACATAGCTAAAGATACGTCGAGCTAATCGACGGATAAGGTGATGAACTCGGTCAAATACCATTTGGGAGTTATAAGGAGAACGGACAAGCTCGTAATTCGATCAATATTGATCCTACGTTTACTATTTCATGGCTGAAGGACTGACAAACTGATTGACGGACTAACTGTTATATGTTAAAACCACTTTATTTTAAAATGGGATATCTACCATCTGGTTAAGAAACCTGAGATATCTACTGTCCGTTTGGAGAGCAAAACCTTTATTGTAATTGATTAAATATTGCATGTTGTCCTTTACATCGTAGCCAGCATTATAAATTGATATATCATTATCGAGTTTCAATATGCTCATTATCATTGTGTAAATGAATCTTTTGTGCATTTAGCATCATGCATATATGAAACTCATTTTCTTTTCCATATCAAGTGTTTTACTCAAGCAAAAAGTAAGTTTCAGCCTTCGATAAAATAACTATTGTATTCCCTATCCTATACCCATTGAGATCTTTAAACTCAAATTTTTTATAAGAAAACTAATCTTTTATCAGTGCGATGCACGAGCGTATGTATTGTGGCTTCTATTTTGTCTTCACAAGTATATTTTTCTAATAGTTCTATGAATTCCATCACTTGCATTTAGGGACATCAACATCCTCACGGGGACTATCCCGTTGGTAACCAAATAGAATGGGATGGGAAACCCGCGGTTAATTCAAAGATGGAACCGGTGTTGGGAATGTCCTCGCTTCTCTAGATGGGACATGGACAATATTAATATCCCCATCCCCTTCCCATTCCGATTAGATAAAACAAGAATTATCCGTTCTCATTCACATCCTCGAATATGTATATTGCATTTATCTGTTTTTAATATTAATTCTATTTATAATTATTTTATTTTATTAATTCTAAAAATTAAACCCAAGAATCATTACAATTTTACTTGTTCTCATTCTCTATTTTACAAATTATGGATTTATGCTATCTATATTTAAAAAAAAAAAGTGATTGCTTTAAGTTTTAAATTTTATAAAATAATTAAAATATAAAGATAATTCATTTGATTATAAATCATACGAGTAAACAATAAAAATAATTTATTATAACTATAAAAATTCTCTTTGAATACATAATATTTGGTCGTGTGAACAAATTGTATATGTTTATAGGACATATTAATCTATAAGAAAATAAAAGTTTGAAATTTTTTAATCGTCAATGTTTATTTTTTTACTACTCCAATTCTCAATATTTAATAAATTGTATTTATAATCAATAATAAAGTCATTTCAAATTCCAATATTCTTTGAATTTAGAAAGTTGAACAATTGTCAAAATTGTTAAAGGAATTAAACAAAACCACGCTTTTTATATTTAGCAACATATTTTTAAGGAAAATAAAATATTTTAAAAAAACTATTTTATTTTTATATATACACATATATATAAAAACATCAAATTCAAACCAATTCATTGTCTAATTCGAAATGTACAACTTTGAAACTTGAATATATGCGTAGATAAATATAAAAAATAATTTCTATTAACATGAAAAGTACGTTAATATATAAAAAAGTAATTTTCTATATATAAAATACCATTACGGAATATGAATATAATTTCAAATTAAATAAATCTTAGTTTTCTTCTTGCATAAATATATATAATTCTATGTGTGGATATATGTGATATATAAAATTTTGAATACATATTTTGAGATATTTTCTTAGATCAATATTAGTATTTTTAATTGAATTTAATCTATTTAAATATAATTCTAGATAATTATTGAGAAATTGGCTAAAACCAAATAACAACTATAGATATATCATAAATAGTCAAAATACATGAATATATAAATTGATGTCCAATAGCCCAAATGCATAATTTTTAAACCATATTGTAAATTATAAAATAATGAGTAAATATTTCTTATTTTTTTATCTTATATACGCAATATGGATTTCAAAATGAAGGTCGTAAAAATAATATATTTGATATATTATCTGTCAAAAATGATCAAAAATAAAAAATTATTAAGTTTTAAATAAAACATAAATACAATAATTAATAGAGTAAGCACATAGATTCGAAAGCTAATTTTACAATCTATTTTTTATATCATTTTAAAAGTGATTATTTAAAGAAAGTTGACTACCAAAAAATAATGAAATAATCAAATATTATCACTTTCTATTTTTACATATATTTTTATTACTTGTTATAGTAATCGCAAATGAGCGGGAAAATTTCAACATATTATTTCTAGCGACTTCTCGTTCTATATACTAGTATTTCACCCATGCAACGCACGAATAGGATGAATTGTGTTGTTGAATGTAACTTCCATGTATATAAGAATTAAAAATAAAATAATGTAGTTACACAATACAAACTCGAAAAAAAATCAAGCTAAATAACTACATTCAATAATTATAAATTTTGGAATACTTCTTTGTACATAACATTATTCGCCTGCTTTTTTTTGATTTACCGTCTCCACAAACCAATATTTTCGACACTTACGATTCATAACTCGAGAAACAACAACATATAATTAACCATGATCGAAAACCGGATTTTTCAAATACAATCCCACATTGGAGAGAGATTGTCCTTGGTTCCTGTGTATAGTCATTGCATACGAAACAATTAGAGAAAATTGTCTATGCTAAAATTGAATGGTATTCTAAGGTCGGAAGGGATTAGTGTCATTCGCGGAATCAACACCTTATGACCCGTATTGGCGCGCCGCTTAAAATTTTAGATTCAAGTACATGCTTGCCAAGCCTCATAATCACTAATATTGTACCATTACACAATCCAATCAAATGGTCTATGTTCCTCAATAGCAAAACTAGAGTCCCAACCTTCAAATGCAATCATGATTTGGAACACACGAGCATTTTATCCCATTTAAGAATTCTCGGCGTGTGCACATCATGCAAGAAATCAACATTGGCATATGACTTACATCCATTTGTCGGAACTCAAAAATGTATGGCCTCTGGAGGAGTTTAAGGACGTCATATATTGATTAATGTACTGACAACATCGAGGTTAGGTGCCAAAATAGCTATTTTCTTCAAGTATGTTAGATCATCAATAGCATCTCTAAACATTGGATACATATATTCAATAATAGTTGCAATTGGATCATTAGAGGCTTTGAGCGAGAATCTTCGGGATGTCAATAGTGGTGCAACCATCACTTTGTTCTCCGATTGTTCCATCTCCAATGTTTGCTATGCATTGAGAAAACTTAATCAAATGTACATAATCATCGTTTCACCAAGACTTTGAAGATGCATATTCTTCGTTAGTCTTAGAACATTTATATCCTTCCACAAATAGGATGAATTTATCATGGCATTCACAATATCCTGCCGCGTTCCCTTGGGTACAACATGTAAAATTTGTCGAAAATGACTGTTTTTACCTCCAAATGGGATATCGAAACTATCCGGGTTCTCGAGTTGCATAACATCTCACAATGTCTCGATCCATCGACTCAAAACAATACTTGTCATCATTGGGGCTTTGTCCAAATAATAAGTTTACAATGAATTATCAATTTAGCAAGCGCACTTCCTTGTATGATATCGCATGTTGAATCTTCATTTGGATTTAATGGAATAATAAATCGAGAATGTGCGGTCCTTCCACCAGGTAAGAGAAGAGATGATATGCCACTTGATGCCACATCTAGTACAATTTGTCCTTTAGATCTCAACCCAGAAGATAAAGCCCTCCAAACAAAAATATTTTATCTGTACCTCCATATCCATATACAAAGAACATGCCACCTTCATTGGATTAAATGACACGTATCATTATGGAATACATTTGATGTTGTTCATCCATCATCTTCGAAAGAAGGTTATTGTGTTCAATAAACAACATATTACGATCATATCTTAACTCGTCGTATATCAATCTTTTCTAATTGATCTCAATACTATCAAAATTTGGGAATGGCATTGAACCAAATTCATGGAGACTCCTACCGCAACTTCTCAGTAATTTCTCAATTTCTACTAGGGCCAGATTCTTGATTTCATTCTCACTTAATATCACTCTATCCCAAAAATAAAAAGAAAAACTTTTACTAAAACAAATATGGATCCCTAAAAGTAATATATGAGCATGAGACAATCCATGTTTTTTGAAATTCTATCGTGTATATAACTACAATGACATAAAATTAGGAAATCAAAAAAGTATATAAGGATTGATAACATTTAAACTATAATAATAACAAATAGAAGGAAATATAATCAAAAAATTCATTACCTCGCTACTACTTTTTCCAAATATTTCATTTTGCGAAGATCTTTCATCAAAGCATCTAGCTTAACTTTAAAGATTCTACAAACGATATTGGGTCGATCCTCGGGATTTAGATTCTTCTTCTCAAGGAAACAAACAATCTCCGGCCATTTTTGGGTTGGAAGTAAATGTCATAAACAAATCGAGATATCCCGCCCAACGATAAATGGCTATTGCATCCTCGATAGTTTTGTATCATGAATCGAGCACCTCCGGCGAAACTCGAAGGTAATATGATAGGTTTTCCTTGAGTGCTATGATCGATGTCTCCATGCAACACATCATCCGGCAAGCCTTTATACATTGCAACATAACTTTTTTTGATGCAAGCGAATATATTTCAATCATGAATTTATATTACTGAAAATATTATATATTATCTATTAATAAATTGCAAAATAAATTGCAATAATATATAACCTGCTATGACTTCTCCAAAGATTTTATTATGTCGAAGATCTTTGATCAAATCATCCAACTTCAGTTTAAATACTCTGCAAACAATATCAGGCCGGTCCTCATGATTCAATTTCTTTTTCTCAAGAAATTATCTAAGAATCTCTGGCCATTTCAAAAATAAATAGGAGATAAAGGCGGGGCTTAGGATTTAATTCCTTTGTCAATGCTCAAACTCCAAGAGTGATTTTGGAGTAAGGATCCTCAAGCAATGGGGAGTCCAAAAGCCAAAAACACCATATGTTGCACCAACTTACAACCACAACACAATGCATCTTGGCACTGGGCTATAAAGGCAAAGGCAAGAAGCCATTGAGTATCTTTGAAAGGACAACAAATGAAATTCGAAGAGTTCATCAAAGAAACTCAAACATGAAGTATTCTGTGAGGCAAAGCGAGAACTACCAAAAGCCCCAAAGGTTTTAGCAGAGAAAACCATATGAAGGAATGGTAAAAATTATCCTAGTCGGTGATTGGAATAATCAAGTGAGATATCGGCCAAGTCCTAAGGGATACAAGCCCAAGTGACAAAGACCTCGGACTCAAAATAGGTCATTTCTAGGCAAGGAACCAATATCGACACACATATGCACCCAAGCACAATGCTCATTATGCACAAAAATTTTCATATTATCCAAAAAAAAGCAAATGCACCTTATGTGCCTAAAGCTCCCAAGCAATTTGCTAAGATTCATTATGACTATGGAACCGATAGGTGGTAACCTATTAGAGTCGATCATTTGGCTATAGGTTGGTTGGATCACCTTATAATGCTAACCCCTTGGGACCCGGACAAGTTTAGGTATCTAAAACTTGATTTCCTTTATTGCGGTTCGAGAAGAATGAGTGCCAAGGAACCTCGGTACATGGATAGTGATGTTTCTAGACACATGACCGGAAGAAAAAAATTTATCCAACTTCAAGGAGTCAAGAGGAGCAAAAGTCATATTTGGGGCATTGGATCCATAAAGAAAAATGGATTGGAAATCACGGATGTAGCCTATGTTGAAGGGTCAATTTCAATCACAGTATCGGCCAACTCGTGATAAAAGCTACAATGTAGGATTCAACATGGGTGTATGCCAAATCAAAAATGCTGAATCAAATGAAATTGTGCTATCCGGATCAAGACAAAAGAACATGTATGTAGTGGATTGGTCTCTTTTTACACCAAGTACATGCATATTAGCAAAGAGCACAACCGAATCAAGTTGGCTATGGCACAAAAATCCGAGTCACCTGAATTTCAAGACAATCAACAAACTTGCAATGAGTCATCTTGTAGAAGGATTGCGGACTCGAGTGTACAAGAAGGAGAGCATCGGTGATGCATGCGGAAGGAAAGCAAATCAAGTCTTCATTCAAGCATACGCCAAGTCCTTCTTCAAAAAAGGATCTTGCATTTATTGCATATGGATTTATTTGATCATGTTGAACCAACTAGTATCGGTGGAAATAATTAACCTTAGTGGTGGTAGATGATTATTCAAGATACATATGGACCATCTTTATGTGTAAAAAAAGGAAACTTTGCTTTCCATGGCTTATGAGGAGAGTTCAAAATGAGAAGAGCCAAACCATTTTTAAGATAAGATATGATAGAGAACCGAGTTTGTCAATAGGATTATAACTCGATTGCATAGAGAATGGGATTGGTCATGATTTATTAGTCAAAGAACTACATAGCAAAATGGAATAGCTTAAAGAATGAACAGAACCCTCAAGGAAGCCAAAAGACCATGTTAGTTGAAGTCATTGCATAAGAGATTTTGGGTGAAGCCATTAACACTTTGTTACACTCGGAATTGGTGTATGATAAATAAATAGTAGTCCCAAAACGCCCTATGAAATTTGGACGAAAAGAAGCCTAATGTTGGATATTTTCATATCTTTGGAAGCAAGTGTTTCATTCATAACAATGGCAAGGACAACTTGAAAGCTTTTGATGCTAAAGCTGATGAAGGTATCTCTTGGGATACTCAGCAAAGAGTAAAAGCTTTCAGAGTGCAGAACAAGAGGACTATGGTCACAGAAGAGTCTATCCATGTGGTTTTTGATGAACCCAGTTTAAATGGAGAAGACATTGATGAGTTAGTTGTTAAGATGAATCAGCCGACTATTCAAAAGAGTCCCTATGTTGAGGCAGATATTAGAAGACTAAACCCAGATGAAGATGAGATAGCTGAATCTCAAAGACAATCGGAAGACTTGCGGTTGAATGATGATCAAGAAGAAGTTGTTCAAGACAACTTAGCCGCAAAGAAGACTTAATCCTGCGGACTTACTCTAACCAAATGTGAGATGGCCGAGACCATCCACCGAGCTAATCATTGGAGATGTTAGAGAAGGAGTAAAAACCATATCCAGGACTCAACATAAAGCTTTGTTCACTTGTTTCATTTCTCAAATTAAACCTAAAGATGTGTCACAAGCATTGGATGACACTCATTGGATTCTAGTTATGCAGGAAGAGCTGAATCAATTTGAAAGGAATAAAGTTTGGGAATTGGTTCAAAGACCTACCCACCAAAATGTTATTGGTACTAAGTGGGTATTCAAGAACAATATGAATGAAGAAGGATCTGTAGTAAGAAACAAAGCAAGATTGGTAGCCAAAGGGTATTGCCAAGAAGAAAGAATAGATTTTGATGAAACATGTGCACCTATTGCAAGATTGGAAGCAATAAGGATGTTTCTTGATTATGCGAAGACACATGAACTTCACGATCTATCAAATAGATGTGAATAGTGCATTTTTTAATGGACTTTTAGAAGAAGAAGTCTATGTGGAACAACCTCTACGTTTTGAGCGAAAAACTATTGGAGATAAAGTCTATAAGATCAAGAAAGCATTGTATGGTTTGAATCAAGCACCAAGAGCATGGTATGACACATTGTCTCGATTTTCTTATAGACAATGGATTCACCAAAGGCAAAGTTGATAGAACAATCTTGAAATTCAAGATGGAGAGTGTATCTTGTTTGTTCAAATATATGTGGATGACATCATCTTTGGATCCACAAATAAAGAGTCAGACAAATTCTCAAATCTTATGCAAGGAAAGTTTGAGATGAGCATGATGAGAGAGCTCACTTTGTTCCTAGGTCTTCAAGTCAAGCAAATGAATGATGGAACCTTCATAAGTCAAACCAAATATACCGAGAGATTTAATGAAGAAATTTGGTATGGAAGAGAAGTCATCCAGTGAAGATTCCCATGAACACTTCCATGAAGATGGACATGGATGCGGAAGGAAAATCGATTGATCAAACAAGATATAGATCACTTATTGGATCATTGCTCTACTCTCTATCGCCAGCAGACCGGACATCACATTTGTTGTACTATGTGCTATATTTTGATGCTTCAAAAGAAAGTCATATGATCATAGCTAAGAGAATCCTAAGATATTTGAAGGGAAGCGAAGTTGGCTTATGGTATCCAAAGAAATGTGGATTCAAGCGATTGGATACTCGGACTCGGATGATGTTGGATGTAGAGTTGACAAAAAGAGTACATCCGCACTGTAAAATACTTGAAATAGATTAGTTTCTTGGTTCAACAAGAAACAAAACTCAATAGCTACATCCACGATTAAAGCGAGTACATTCTTTGCACAGTTGTTGTACCCAAGTTCTATGGATGAGGCAACAACTTAGATATTATGACATTGAAGAAATAGAGATTCCAATAATGTGTGATAACACAAGTGCCATTGCAATTACTCGAGAATCCAATATTGCATTCGAGAACCAAGCACATTGATGTCGGATATCATTTTATTAGAGATCATGTTGAAAAGAAAGACATCACATTGGAATACATATCAACCGAGAAGCAATTAGGCGATATATTCACAAAGCCATTATGTGAATCAAAGTTTGAAGAACTTAAAAATGAGATTGGATTGATTAAGCTGTGTTAGGAAGCTCGGAAGACTCATAAAGATGGGAGGATTGAATATCGAAGAGTTTCACTCATTCAACCACGTGAAACAACTTATATGGCTAGCCAAATTTAATTGTGTTAGCTGGACAACCAAGTGTCATTCATCGAATCAAAGGAAGAGAGAAGCGAGTCAAGTCATAAATGATAAAAGCTGAAATATTATGAGCTAAGTGACAAAACGAGGTTATTTTCTTCGAGGAATGTTTTGAGGCTTGGCGTCAAGAACATTAAATGTTGTCACAAAAGTCACAATTTACCTCACGATAGGATATAAATGTTGCCGCATTTAATGTGATGAAATTAATGTTGTTTGAATCTTTTAATCACAGCCGTTGATCATGTTTTAAACCTTTGAAATTCTAAAGCCGTCTCTTCCAGTCATTTATATACTCAAAAGACATTTTCTCTCTCTTCACTTTCATTCTCAAGCATTCAAACTTTCGAAACTCTCTATGCAAAAACACCGATACCCTAGTTATTCATTTTATCGTTCCTGGACTTGATATGGCACCCAAGGTAGCCGCTCTTATCTTCTCCAAACTCATTGAAAAGATCCACATTGGATCGTTGGTTGATTTGGAAGGCATTGTCAAGTAGGCTATTGACAAGGAGTTGGTGAAAAGACAATACATCTTGAGAAATCGGGATGAAAAGATTTACGACGCTAGAGATTACCTAGACATTTCAAGAAGAAGTTTCCATGTTTTATGTGAACGCTTGATTCATGATGACGGAATCCATTCATTTGTGAATGGAAAGGACTTTAAGTTAGTCATCTGACTTGGTGGAGTACTTGCACCTTCCCACCAAAGGGACTAAAAGAGCCGACTAGGAAGGAGGTTGATTTGGTGCAAGCTTGGAAAAAGATAGCTAAGCCTGAGTCGGGTTGAGAAGCCTAACTACTCAACTTTGAAGAAGTGATCAGGATGACTACCACAAGGCGATGGATGTGGTAGCTAAATGCGTGGATATGAAAATTGGCTCCTTCAATTAGCTATCCTATACTTAAGTCGATTGTTATGGCGCCATTATGGTGGAGAAGGAGGTGAATCGAGTGATTTCATCTTTGAGAAATCGGGCCGAGAATGTGCACAATGAGAAGGTTCTTTGATGGGAAGTTTGTAGGTTCCATTGGTTATGGCCTTATCTTAGGCTACTTGATTGAGAAGAAGGGTGTGCCCTGCACGAGAGGAAAACCATTCCATGCTAATAAGAAAACGTTCAAGGCAAACCTTTCGGCGCTCGTAAGCGTGCTCATGCGAATAAGATGCTATATATCCGAGGGGGAATCACCGAGCATGTCCTCGAGGACACATCTACTTCCTTTCAAGCTCCTCACCAAAACCTCGATACAATTCCTCCCCATGACTAAGAAAAGGAGGACAACCGCCCTCCGCAAGCCACCGTGAAGAAGAAGCGAGAAAGCGTGAGTCGATCATTGTGGCTAGGAACCGAAGAAGAGTCGAAAGTCCCTATGGAGAGGAGAGAACCAGGAGACGATCGGGTAAGTCTACCGACAAAGCTATTGAGCTTGACTATATCCGCCACAACTAAGATAGATCACGCTAAATCAAAGGATGGCGATGGTGAGCAAAGCATCACTTGAAACAACTCAACAGCTTGCCCCCAAATGACAATGCGGTGACGCACAAGTAGCTCAAAATAGTTCGGGCCTATCCCTCGAACAATCCACAACCGAAGAAACTCAAGATAATTCATTGTCATTCCTCGATGATATTGTTCTTTGCTGAGGTAGATAAAGGGCGATGAAGAGCCTATTCAATAGAAGTTTATGATGAGTTCATCCAAAATCCCCAAAGTATATCCAGACATTGAGATACGATTGCGTGCATGGAGAGCTTGGAAGTCGAGTGCCGCTGAATTCAATTTCAACGACCTAATTTGATTGATGAGGAGGAATATCTTCTAGGATTCTTGGACAACACCACCGTCCGCATTGCTCTTGATGTTGACTCTTTGCACAACAATTTTGTCTCGAAAAAGAAAGATCTTTGCAAAGCTTAAGGGAGTAGAGAAAGGGAAGTCACCGGGTGACCAGCCACTAAATCGATAGCGATGTTGAGATAATAGATTCAAATGACCCGATCGAGAAGGCTTAGCCGCAACATGCACCGAAAGAGTCCCGTGAGCTTCATGAGTGATCCTTGCTCGGGGGTGATGGATAATCATCTATTCACATTTCTCCCACCCTAATGATTCTAGATATGGTGTGGACCATCGATGCAACAACCTCACCAACTCACTCGGAGGGACCAACTAGGGAGGCTAGCGATGAAGTTAGGGAAGATGATGTAGTGGGAAACCTAATCGAGCCACGCCTGTTGAAGTTGTTGAGACAACTTCCCAAACGCTGAACACTCAAAGGACACAAAGGAGTCTCAAGTGCCCTAACCCCAATGTTTGTGATTCAAATTGGTGAGCCACCGAGGGGAAAGTCAACACACTACAACTAGGTTGGAGGAGGTCAGAGAGGACCTTGAAAAATTGAATCTTGGAGACAATGGGGAGACTCAAGAAGAACAATAGAGTGGGACTAACGATGCTTTGATGGTTGAGACTGTCCCGATTGAGGTTCCAACTGCATCAAGGCCAATGAAGCTACTCAAACAATTGAGGCACATGATGGACAGAGGAAGACCACATCGCTTGAGACTCTCGGGTCTTGAAAGTGCAATCCTAGAGGTTGAGACCTCTATGGATGCCTATGTCCAAGACCCTAATGCAACTCGGTCTGCAGAAGGGAATGTTGAAGGCCTTGCAACGATTGAGATTCTTTGCCAAGGTAGTCAAGGTCCGTAGGAGGTTGAGACTTCAAGGGTGTAGTATAAGAAAAGGAAAAAATGATCAATCCATTCCTACTATGCCAAATCCGAGTCAATTGATTTGGAAGAGATAGAAGCTTTGCATGACTCCGATAATGATGTGGCACTAGATTTTATTGACTCGAAGAATGAACCTGAGTCAACCCCAATCGATTCACTAATAAGGAATTTGAGGCAAAGATGAAGGAGGTTCGTGCAAAGTGGGCTTCTTCAAAGTTTATCTTAGTTGATGGCTCACCCCCATTGGTGCCATCACCATCCTGTGATATTGTTGAGGCAACGAGGCTCAACAAACTCAATGGATGAATCTACTAGAGCTAGTGAAAGTTAAGGCAGTGAGGCTAGAGATGGCAATGGGACGGGTCAAAACTCCGTCAGATAAACCCGCCCCATTCGGAGCGGGTTCAAACACGGTAAAATAGGTCTAGGACGGGTCGTGGGCCCGTTTTAACAAAAGCCGCCAGGTCCGGGCGGAGTAACGGGTCCTATGGACCCGCCCGACTCGCCCGTATACAATTAAATAATAGTATTTTTATATATTAATTTTTAATCACAAAGGTCCGATGTAAATAAGGCACATCTAATTGTCTTTATTCTTAAATTTTTCTTCGCAACTAGTATTTGAAACTAGCGTCTCTGCTAGAGCAATTAGGATTCTCAAATTCCTTGGCCTTTTTTCTATATTCTGAAGTTAAGCTTGCCCCAAGTGGCTTTTTTTGTGAGTCTAAAATATGTTTCCAGACTGCAGAATTGATTTAAAAAAATGATAATTAATCAACTAAAGTTGCCACCATTATTCACAGCAGGTTTGAATGATTGAGAAATTAATTATAAAAATTTTAATTTAGATTTCAATCAACAAAGACCACTAAAGAATGAATTAAAAGACTCGCAGAGGGCTGAATACGCATCAGCGCAATAAACACCAACTGGCAGCAGACTGAGTTTATTTATTTATCTAGCGGGTCCGACGGTTCAACCCGTCGGGTCACGTCCAATGCGGGGGGGGCGGGTCCCGGATCTATGGTTTTTTTTGGCGGGTCTCGGTTGGCCAAACCCATCCCAAACCCGCCCGTTGTCATCCCTAGCGAGGCCCAATCGGCTCAAGAGAGCTTCCACGACGCGACTTCCAATGAAGCTTCCGCAATGAGGCACAGAGAGTCGCTAGCCAGGAATCGAGAGAAAGGCTCCGAAGGAGAGTGGGACCCTATTCGATTACCTATTGGCTTGTATGAAGATGAATTTCCTTACATTGATGATGTTCACTGGAAGGTGACACACTGGCCAAGAAAGTGCACGTTATAAAGTTGATATAAGTCCGAAGAATTCCAAGCTCGCATTTACTTAAGAGTGGTTCCTTTTGGATTTGACTTGATTATGTTATACCCGAGGATCGATCACTGAGGCGGTGATTTCGATGCAAGCCTTCAAAGCCATGTATCTTTGAAATGTATCTTTGTGGGAGCGTAGTTTCGCCTCACTCAACCACATGATAGACAACCACAATGCAATGATATCAAGAGATATTAGAGGAGCAAAGTGTTGAGGATTCGTGAATGGACAACACAAACCAAGGCACTTCAAAGGAGCAAGTTCGCAACTTTAGGACACTTTTTGCAAAGTTAGTGGTTTGGTTTAGTGAACAAGCGAGACAAAGGAACAACATCAATAGGATGGAAAAGAGTCACATGACCGACATGGAGTCGCTTAAACTTCAATTCAAACAGATCTGCAAAGATATGGAGAGCAATCTGCGTCCGAGATGATTGAAATGAAGGTAGAGGTGTAGATTCTAAGATCTCGAGCAAAGGGCGACCACAAGCGTCTCATGACAAACTCGATCGTCTTCTCGAATGGACTTCAATCTTTCTCAAGTTGGTAGTGATGATCCCAAAAAGGGGAAATAAGTAGAAGCTAAGCATGGGGGAATGTGGAAGTAAGGGGGAAGAATCTTCAAAGACGACCCCAACCCCATGAAAATTGTGCTTAAATATCAAATTGGCTCATCTACCAGCTCTCTTCGTTCTCAGTTGTCGCATGAGTTATCAACTGATGAAAAAGCTGAATTAGCATTGCAAAGATCTCGAAAAATAGCTGAGACACTTCAAAAATCTAGAGCTAAAATGGAAGCAGTTGATCGAAGGCAGCATGGCAGGATAGAAGATCTCAAAGCCAAGTTCCAAGGTCCGCCAGCAGGGAAACTCCAAGACTCAACTAAAGGATTCGATCCCCCAGCAGACTTAGAACCAATGTCACTTGAGGAGTATGAAACTCTCAGGTCAGAAGGATATTTCAAGGTGATGAACCTTCAAGATGCATGGGATTTGTACTGGAAAAAAGGTTTGGAAGTTGTTCAAATGGCCGAGAGGCAGCAGACTCAGTCTAGTAGTCAGCTGACTTCAAGGGCTCAACCCAGTCAATAAGTTCCTTGGGGAGCTGACTCTGGTAGAGGAAGATGAATGTCTGGTGGAAAAGTAGAGGTGCTCCACCAAGAAGACCTAAAGACACAATATATGTAATATGTTGATCCCCCAAAAAAGGATCACTTATATTGGTTGAGATTCGCAGAACTCGAAAATAGAGAAGGCGACAGTGTAATGAAGAGCTTCCAAGAAAATATGAAGAAAACAACGCCAGCGGGATGAGAGAATATGAAGAGATGAGGAGACAAGATCGATCTGACGAAGAGAACTTATGAGAAGAAGAAAAGGAAGGAGATCTGAATACATGACGAGAAAAGAAGAAGAAGAAGAAGAGAAATGAGAAAAAAGTAGCGAGAGGTGTTGAAAACTCGATGCACACAATTTTGTTGTATTTTTACACTGAAATAGACAAAAGAAACGTAAGTACTTTGTATCTTCAGATGTACACCGTAATACTTTGTAAAATGCGAATGATGTGATCAATAAAATGATACATTCAAACAATCATTTTTTCCTAAGCACTTTTACATTGTAATTTTATTTTAAGTTTTGGCATCATCAAAAAGGGGGAAATTGTTGGGAAATTTATTGTATAGATTTTGATAATGCTATGTAAAACTTAGATTAAGAAGTTGCACCCTATTTTCTCGTTGTAAATTTAACTATGTAATAGATAGGATCTATGAGATGAGTCAAAGCATCCAAGTTGAAGACTGCAGAAGTTGATCAAGGACAAATTGAAGAATCACCGAGTTGTAGGCTGGGTGTCGAAGAAGTCTCGATCAAATCGAAAAAAGTTGTCTCGGTCAAGAGACCGACATCTAAGTCACTTCTAGATGTTTGGAGAAGACTTATAAAGGGGTTCAAAAGAAGCAAAAAGGACTCAAGAAAGTGAAAAAGTCCATTGATAAGTAAAGTCAAAACATTACTCAAAGAGGAAAGAAGGCAGGACTACAACCTTAAAGTTGTTTTATTTGAAATAGTGTAAAATCTTTGGGAACCAATGAGATGTTCCCGCACACCTATTGTGTTTTAGGCAAACTCAGAGCATTAAACCAAGGTTGGGTCAACATCAATTGATGCACAAAGAAGACAAACCAATGACCATGAAAGTGGAGTTTGAAAATACATCTATCTCTTCAACGGATATATTTTTGAACTACCACTAAAAAAAGCCGAGGAGTTTATGTGAGAGAGTACAACTGCGACATTTTGAGACACAAGAAATTGTTTGAGCAAAGAGACAAATACTCTCAAGTATTACACTCTATCCTCAAGCCTAAATTCAAGTCTATCTAACCAACACTTTCAAAGTGAAGGAAAGAAAAGCTTCATGTCTTTGAAGAGGAACATGTTTAAAGACAAAAGGGTTTTACATCCAAGGATTAAAGGAAGTGCGGTGAAGTTCAAGTTAGAACCGGACTTTGGATTCGTTGGAGGGATTCGTGATCAAATCCAAGAATTGAAAGAGCCAAAGTAGCGGGACAACTGTCTTGTGAAGAGTCGAGTCCCAGGAGTAAATCCACCGTGTCATCAAGGCTTGCTCGCATCGTTTATCCTTATTGTAACTCGTTGTTGCATTAATGGATTACCTCCAGGAGTTTGAAAAGAGTGAAGTAGATGAATTACCCTATTCTCGAACTACTATAAAATTGCCTCGTGTCTATATACTTTCGGTATTTATTTCTTGCATATTATTACTTTGATGATTGATAAATTTGCTAAGTCAATCGATAATAACTTAACTTAAACAAGTGTTGTAAAACACATTTCAACTAAAGGGTGTAAGACTTCATTTGTAAAACCAAGTTAGTCATTTATAAAGATCTCACTTCACTCAAAATTGAGTTACTCTATCAACATTCGATTGAGTTTGTTGAGTGGTTAACTCTCTTGTTGAGGTTGAACTAAGCTATCCCTCAAGGACTTAGTTTCTTGTGTTAAAACTCTGATTTAAAGGACAAAAAATCAAAAAATGGTTAAGTTTATTCAACCCCTTCTAGACTTAATACAAATACTCCTTGGGACCTACAAAGATCTTATTTTGATTATATCTATTTTGCGTAAAAATATATAAATTTATTTTGTTTTTGGTGCAAATGGGATGACTCGTATATATTTGTAAATTATAAATGCATTCTTTTGGTTGTCTATTTGTGTAAAATGATGGTGCAGATATTCACTTACTTTTTCCATAAATAAAACATGATGTATTGTGTAGGTACTTAACAGTTGATATCTCCATGCATATTTGATTAACAATTTACCAAAAATAATTATGGAAACGAATAAATGAAAATTACATAACTATCTACGTTTGGTTTAAATTTAAATTGATATAAACATAGTTTTAGAATAGGTGTATATATATATATATATATATATATATATATATATATATATAGATATGGATCAAATTGGTCCTCCCATTTGGGGTGAGTCCATAGACCCAATCCTAAACATAGATTAATATTTTTGGGTGGTCCAGATTTTTAGGGGTTTTATAACTAAAAAGGGTAGGGTGGTCATTTTATAATATAGAATCGATTATTGAGATTTGATGAGATCTCAATCACGTTCAATTTGTTTCTCTCTTTCACGCGCACGTGGTTTCGATTATTGAGTAACCCATATCCCTCATGTTCACTTTTTTTTTTTTTTATCTCCAGTGTATTCTATTGTTAATCGCTTATGTAATATAATCATATTGCATGTGTAGTATAACCATATTGCATGTGTAATTTAATCATATTTGTATTGCATATGTAGTGTATATTTGTTGCTTATGTAGTATAGGGTTGTTGCTTATTACTTGCTTATATAGTTAATATATTTGTGTTGCATATGTAGTGTATATTCGTTGCTTGTGTAGTATGAGTTTGTTGCTTATGACTTGCTTATGTAGTTAATGTATCTGTGGTGCATTTGTAGTGTATATTCATTGCTTATGTAGTATAGACTTGTTGCTTATGTAGTATAGGTTTGTTGCTTATGACTTACTTATGTAGTTAATGTAATTGTGGTGCATACGTTGTGTATATTCGTTGCTTATGTAGTATAAACTTCTTTGCTTATGTAATATGGGGTTGTTGCTTATGACTTGCTTATGTAGTTAATATATCTGTAGTGCATACATAGTGTATATTCGTTGCTTATGTAGTATAGACTTGTTGCTTATGTAGTATGGATTTGTTGCTAATGACTTGCTTATGTAGTTAATATATCTAAAAGCACCATGACACATCTATATAAGCAACAAATTACATCTTCATAAGAAAGATGAATGATTTTTCATAGTAGTATGTTGAAGAAGAAGCGAGGTTTGTTACGTGATTTTGTTTTGAGATTTGGAAGGATTGCGTGAATCCCATGAATACCGTGAATCCCATGAATATTGATTTGAGAGATGACTAATTTACCCATGTGTTTAATTAACAAGCTTGTAATTTGTAATTTTGCCTCTTAAATCGCAACCCTGAAAAAATTAGATATATGGCTAGGATTGGTCCCTATGGACTCACCCTATGAGGTGGTCTCATATAACCCTCTCCCCCTATATATATATATATTTTTCTACACATATTTACATATTGCCATATGTATTTATTTTGAACATATCTACTGTTATATGTTTAAATACTGCAAGTTTAAAATATAAATGCCTTGACAGTTTAAAAAAATTGATCCTTGTATGAAAAATCTAAATCGAAATGACCAAGTGAACTACATGTATTTTGAATTAAATTTCATTTATGGTAATATAATTTTGTAATTGAATTTGTCGTTAATAGTTGTTGGTAGTAATCTGGTAGATAACATTCTCTGTACCCCATCATGTCCCTTTTTTCTGTATTGTGTTTTTGTTTTAAGCTACCCTTGAAAGATCCCATGCTAAAAGGCCGCTTGACCTTACACCTTGAGTGTAGTGGAATCATATTGTTACTTGGGGTCTTAACTACATGCTATAAATATGCCATTGTGGTTGTTTATGCTAAAATTATTTCATTTAATTTTGTAGAATAAATAGTTTTTAAATATGTACATATATTAAATACAATTCCCAAAACACTTATAAAAATATACCAAAACAACAATCACAGTGATGTTTATTACTCAAATAATTTTATTTTAATCAATTTAAATTTTAAAAATAATCTAATAAAAAAATTGAATGAAAATTTAAAAAGAACTATCGACGAAATAGTTTCGATATTCAAGTAAAATTTAAATGGGCCATATCAGGTGGGCCAAAAATCCCTAATATATATATATATATATAGGGATAGGATCTGTGAGACCACCCTCCTAGGTTAGTCCATAAGACCAAATCTAAACCATCCAAATAGTAAATCAATGGCCAAGATACGTTACAATCTATACAAGTTTTCAAAGTAACTATACAATAGAAAGGGTAAAATTGGAATCCATAAAATCATACATGGTAACCTCCTCCTACATTATAGGGGCGTGATCTGTTATTAATCATGCCCCCATAAATCACGCCCCCATAAATCACGCCATTCACCATAAACAATCAAATATCGTTTTCTTCTCAACGCCACCATTGCATCGCCATTATCAAAACCTCTCAGTAATCACCATTATCACTCAAAAACCTCCAATTGGTCCACAAAAAATTAAACGCGACGGATATCGACAATTTGCAAGGAGTTATCATCCATTTGAATGGAAAGAGTTATACAATGGCTTTCAAAATTGATACTTCTTTCCGCCATATTTGTGAACAAATCGTTTTATTGTATACTTAGTTGATGAGACTTGTATACTTAGTCATGTTTTATTGTATATTTAGTTCAATGGATTTGTATACTTGGTTCAAGGAATCGTATTTTTAGTTATATAAGTAGTTTAGTGAATTTTGTATACTTAGTTACGTGGTTTGTATACTTAGTTCAATTGAATTGTATACTTAGTTATATAAGTAATTCAAAGGAATTGTGTATTTAGTTCAATGTAATTGTATACTTAGTTAAATGTTTCGTATACTTAGTAATATTTTAATGTATAGTTAGTTCAATGTAATTGTATACTTAGTTAAATGTTTCGTATACTCATTAATATTTTAATGTACGGGTAGTTTAGTGTAATTGTATACTTAGTTAATTGTTTATGTATACTTAGTAATGTTTTAACGTATAGTTAGTATAGTGTAATTGTATAGTTAAAGTCGGTCACACTGTTCAAAAGGAATCGGTTTTGAAAAGACACGATTGAAATCTATGATTTTTCTCCCTAAAAATCGGAAAACCGATAAAGGAAGGATTCTGTTTTCCTAAGAAATAGCAATTAATGTGAGTTACTTAAAAACGAAAAATATGAAAATACAATCATACCCTTAAAACCCAAAAATAACTAAAGAGATCTACACCATTAAAAAATTAAATCAAAGGTCTATATGCGGTCTTATGGACTAACTCAAGGGGTTGGTCTCATTTGAACTAATCCCTATATATATATATATATATATATATATAAAGGTCAAAAGGCCCATATTTTGTGGGATAAACATCCATAAAAAATCCTCTAAACACGTGAGGATCATTATTCAATAAAATAATAAAATATCCATTATTCTTAACTAAAAACAAAATGAACTCATTCCAACAAAATCCGAATTGACAATTTTTACAAACTTGGGGCCAATGTGAGAATTTTATAAAAACTCGACCTCAAAACTTTAAAAACCTGAATCTCTGGACAATTTAGAGAATTTAATAACTGACCTCATAATTTTTCAAGGTCGGGATATTTATTTATTCAATTTTTAACCCCAAAAGTGTTGGTTTTTACAAAACGGGCTAAATTATAATTTTTCTTTTATAAAGGACCTAACTCAAATTATTTTCTCTTTTACTAAAATAGCCCTGGACCCTCGACTTGGAGATTTAATTAAAGTATTTTATTTTCCCAAAAACCTTGACTTATCGGATCAATTTGACCGATTAATACCCGATCGCGGAGCGACTTCCTCACCTTGCGATTTGAATCTATAACGGGACTTATGTTCCACCTAATCTTTCAAGATATCGAAGGTTGCTTATCCTTCCGATAATCATCTTCATCCAAAAACTCCACCAACGCCAAAATTGCCCTCGCGTTATTTCAAAAATTTTCTGAATCGCTTCCTCAATCAATAATACTCGACTGCCTAGTTGATCGCCTGCATACTTGTATTTACTTTCTGCTGAGTCAAGTTGGTGTGTCGAGCTCACACTCAGGAATGGATACGTCGGGGATGGAACCGGCAGCTGACTTTTATTCCACTCTTCCGGCCCATCGTCCCTAATCCCGGCGAGGGACGGAGTTTGTCCAAGGGAAGCGGGTGTAGTACTTGAGGTATAATCATGATTATGACAGATCCGAGCCACTTGCAAGCTCCACTTGTGGATTTTGTCTTTGCCTATGGAGCGATAAGGTGACCGGGTCGGTCTTGGACCATCCTCGCCCGGGGAGTTACAAGGAAGAACGAAGGAATCAATTGTCGATCCACACGATTAGGAGTTATCGATTCGTACTTGTTTTGCATTGGTTGGCGCTACAAATCCGTCGCAACAATTAATTGCCTTGCATGGGATTGGCGTTACATTTCCGCACGCAATCCTACCTGTCTTGGTGATCATCACATAGTGCTGTGTGACCATGAATCATTTTCTCGAATCGTATAAGTATATTATTTAAATATATTTATCACGGCGCTTTATGAATCGTGTGTGAATTCATGCATCATACTCACGCGTTTTCATATAACTATTTTCTCACATTAACTATATATCGCCACACTTGCACACGATCACCCCATCCATCGAGATTTGTCTCATCCCCACCTATTTTCTAACCTTAGATGAGGACTTCGTTGAAGATCTTTGAACCGACCACGGTTGAGCCTTGTTCTCCGCTTGTTGGATTTACTACTTCTTCTTGTTGTTGTTGGACTCTTGTATTTCTTTCCATTCCGGTTTGTAATCGAAGGGCGTAGGACCCTTTGACTTTAAGTTGTTATATTTGGTGGATTTTTCGGGTATGTAATTCGGATTATGGATTGTGGACTGTAAGTTGTATTTGTACTTGTTATTTATTTCCATTTCTTATTTAGACTGTTCCATTGGGTTCTCGTTGATATTTGTCTGCAGATCACAGTTATTGTATTTAAGTTGTGGATCGTCGTCGCGTTCCGTTTGGAGCGTGACAGATTAGAGTGGTATCGAGCTCGGCTAGTAAGATGGAAACTTACACCGAAATGACCCAGGATAGGACCCTCGATCCCTGTGTTTTGGGTAATCTGACTTGACCAATTAAGTGTGAATTCGATTTCAAATTGGCATAGAACCGTCTTATTGATGTTTGAACTAAGTTAGAACGCATATTTTGAGATTTCATAGTCATACTTGTTTTAACTTAGTTGATTCTTGACTGATTTCCCTTATTCGTTCTTTCCTTATTCTCTCCCTATCTTTCCTCTACCTTTGATTGATCCGCCTTAGTTTTGTTTGATCGAGGATGGAGCCGCCGCCTTCATGGTGGGATGTTTTCCATGCCCGTCTTTGGCTGAAGGGAATATTACACGGCACGATGATTCACTGCACCGGAGAGTGATCGCGCGACCTCGGAGCTAGCCGAGGAGCGCCAACGTAATAGGGCGACTCGAGCGCTTGGCGAGCCAAGATGAAAAGAGCGGGACCGACCACCGTTAAGTTGGTATTTTCACCAACTTATTTGATATTTTAGAGTAGAATTTGGTTTTATTTTGGGTGTTTTTAGAGTCGTTAGAGTCTTATTTATTTCAATTAGAGTCGATGTAGAGTCAATACGGTTTGGTAGCCGAGAGATGAAGAAAACGGTGAAAACGGCTTGAAGAAAGAAGAAATCGCGTGAAAAAAGGAAAATCGCATTTTGGCCAAGGGCGGGCGGGCGCCAGCCCCTGGCGCCCCAGCGCGCGACAGAGAAATGATGGCCGGATTCGAAACGTGTGGGCGCCGCAGCGCCAACGCCCGGCACCGCGCCGAGCGCATTGTGTGCGTATGTTGATAGGCGCAGCGCTCGTGCGATATTTGGCGATAGCGTTGGCGGGCGCCCGCAGCTGCCGTGCGATATTTTGGCGATAGCGTTGCGGCGCCGCAGCGCCTGTGCGATAACCTCGGGACGAGATTGATGGCGCCGCGGCTTTGGGGCGAAAAATCCTAAGTTCACCTACCCTTCTTGGACTTTTGTGTACTATAAATACCATCCTTGGGGCTTGAAATTAGGGCATCTTGGAACCCTTGGGAAGGCAATAAAAACAGCTACAAGACAAGGAAGAAGAATTTGAGCATTTTGAGAAGAATTTGGAGAAGAAGATTGGAGGCTTCTATCATCTAGAAATAGAGAAGATCCCTCAACTCTTGTTCTTATTTTGTTGCTTTCTTCATATCTTGTAAGATGTATTGTTGTATTTTCATGGATTCATTTTCTTCAATTATGAGCTAAACTCTATAATTCTAGAGGATTGATGTAATCTATGTTTGAACTTATGTTTTGAGATTGTGGTTTGTCAATCTAGATCTATCAATTTATTTGTGCTATTTAGATCTATTGCTTCTAAATTACTTGATCAATAATTTAGATTGTTTGGTGTATTTGATTTGACACTTGAGAGAGGTAATTGAATACATGACCTTGGAATAGCATAACCTAGGATTTCATAAAATTGAGAGATTTGTGAATCCTTTGAAGTCATTTATCAAGATTCATAGCTTTTGTTGAGATTTTGATTGGTGATTTTTATAGAGATATTGATTTCCCAATTGAATCTAAAATCATTGGCACTTGAGAAAGGGAATGATTATTGTAGAAATCTTGACTTATAAATTGATAATTGATGATTGATAAACCATATTGACAATATAAGGGATAACTAGATTCATCATACCTCTAGAATTCATTTAATCATTTGGATAAACTCATTGATATTTACATAGTCTTAATTTATTTTTAGTATTTTTAGTATAATCAACTCCATCAAATATTGAATTTCTAAATAAAGTTAGACTACTATATTATAGTACTTAGCGATAATTCGATAATTATTCCCCTGTGGATTCGACAACCCTACTACTCTATATTAAAACTTGATACCGTACACTTGCGGTTAGAAAAATTACTAACAAGTTTTTGGCGCCGTTCTTGGGGAATAATTCATCTAATTTGCGCTAATATTATTACTTAGTAGTTTTACTTTAATTTAGATTGGTTTCTTTTGTTACAATAGGGTCATTGTCATTTTTGTGTTTTCTTGTTGATGCGAAAAATAAAAGTGCTAATTTAATCTTATTTGATCCGAAAATTGAAAGAACGCTTGAAAGATTAGAGCCGCACGAAGAATCGAATTCACAAAAATGGCAGAATCGGTGATGATGAAGACCGCATACCTATTGTTGCACCACCGGAAAGGGCCATTTGGGATTATTTTCGACCAACCACAAATCAAAACTATTCGGGCATTGTTCGCCAACCTATCAATGCGAACAATTTTGAATTGAAGCCGACCTTAATAAACATGGTGCAACAAAAAATCGTTTGGGGGAAGTGCCGTAGATGACCCGAACGCTCATTTGGCTATTTTTCTTGAGATATGTGACACTATCAAAATGAATGGGGTTCCCGATGAAGCTATTCGGTTGAGGTTATTTCCATTTTCACTTCGTGATAAAGCTAGACAGTGGCTTCAAACCTTTCCACCTGGAAGTATCACTAGTTGGAATGATCTCACTGAAAAATTCATGGCAAAATTCTTTCCACCTAGTAAGACACTTCAACTGAAAAGTGAGATCGCTCAATTTCATCAACTCGACTTTGAGCCACTCTACGAAGCTTGGGAGCGATTTAAAGAATTATTGAGGAGGTGTCCACAACACGGGTACGCAGATTGGCAAAAGGTTCAATATTTCTACAATGGTATGAATGGGCATTCAAGAACTATTATAGATCTTTGCGGAGGTACATTGATGGCTAAAACTCCAAGTGAAGCCATGCTTTTACTCGAAGAAATGGCTGCCAATAGTTATCAATGGCGTCTCAAAGATCTACGCCAAGAAAAGTTGCCGGTGTTCTTGAACTTGATACTATGTCCGCATTGGCCTCTCAAATTTCCGCCTTGTCAAAGCAAATAGCTACACTAAGTCCAGGTGGGAAACAACAATCGGAGGCAGTCATGGAGATAAGTCAAGAAATTGTGAATCCCGATATGGAACAAGCGAATTATGTGAATAATCGGGGTTTCAACAATAGAGGGAATCAATTGCCAACACATTATCATCCGGGACTTCGCAATCATGAAAACTTCTCGTATAGCAATACGAGAAATGTGTTGCAACCACCTCCGGATATCGAAATCAAGCAAGTACGAGTACACATGGGAGAACAAAAGCCATCTTTGGAGGAATTACTTAGTTCATTCCTTGTAGAATCAAGAGCAAGGATGAACAAGGCCGATTCTAACATAGAAAATGCGGGTTCAAGGGTTACAACAATTGAAAGTCATCTCAAATCTTTGGGGACACATGTGGGTCAATTGGCCACGGCTATTAATTCACAACAGAAAGTTGATACGTTTCCAAGTAACACCGAGGTGAACCCACGGGAACATTGCAAGGCCATTAAGTTGAGAAGTGGGACGGAGTATGATGAACCAAAGATGCCTGCTCATGCTACCAAAGAACCAGAAGCAAGCTCTGAAACACTCCAAAATGAAGAAGGCATTGATAAGCAATCAGAAAAGGCAAAAATTGAGGTAAAACCAATTTCCAATTCTGATAATGTGTTACCAAATGCTCTTCCTTTTCCACAGAGATTTCAGAAGAAAAAGTTGGACGCTCAATTTTCCAAGTTTTTGGAAATATTCAAGAAAATTCACATCAACATCCCTTTTGCCGATGCACTCGAGCAAATGCCAAACTATGCAAAATTCATGAAGGATGTGATGTCGAGAAAGAGAAGGTTGGAGGCATATGAGACGGTCAATCTCACGGAAGAGTGTAGCGCCATTTTGCAAAGAAAGCTACCACAAAAATTAAGAGATCCGGGGAGTTTCACTATCCCTTGCACTATTGGTGATTCTTATTTTAATAAAGCTCTTTGTGATTTAGGTGCTAGCATTAATCTTATGCCGTTGTAATCATTTTTTGAAACTTGGCCTTGGAGAAATAACGCCATCCACCATCACATTGCAATTAGCCGATAGATCACTCACCTACCCAAGAGGAGTGATTGAAGATGTGTTGATCAAAGTGGATAAATTCATATTTCCGGCGGACTTTGTGGTGTTGGATATGGAGGAAGATCATGAAATGCCATTGATTCTTGGGAGACCTTTTCTAGCAACGGGACGAGCTTTAATTGACGTGCAACGAGGAGAGTTAACATTACGGGTAAATGATGATGAGGTATTATTTAACATTTATAAAGCAATGAAATTTCAAGAGGAACCTCACACATGTCATTTTATTGATAAAATCGAACAATGTGATCAAACGGAAGTTATAAAACAAGATTTAAAAGATCCATTAGAACATTGTTTGATTAATTCAATAATGAAATTTGATGAGGAAGATAGTGATGATATTGATTTGCTTGAGTTTATTCTTTCCTTGAGGCTAAAGAAATTGTAAAAGAAAAACAAAAGGAAGCATTAGAAAATGCCAATATTGAAAATATTCCGAAGGTACTTTAGAACTAAAGGAACTTCCTAACATCTTCAATATGCATTTTTGGGAAAAGATAAAACTTACCCGGTGATTGTTTACGCTTCATTATCTTCATCCGAATTGGATAAGTTGTTGCGTGTGCTTCGTGAACATAAGTCGGCCTTAGGTTGGTATATTTCGATTTAAAAGGTATAAGTCCTTCCATTGTAATGCACAAAATTTTAATGGAAGAATCTTATAAACCATCTATTGAACACCAAAGACGACTTAATCCCGCAATGAAAGAAGTCGTGAGAAATGAGGTTTTAAAGTGGCTAAAGGCAGTATAATTTATGCCATTTCGATAGTTCATGGGTAGTCCTAGACAAAGTTGTCCCTAAAAGGGAGGTATGACAGTTGTGAAAAATGATAACAATGAATTAATTTCTACACGAACTCACACAGATGGCGAATATGTATTGACTATAGAAAATTGAATAAAGCTACTCGTAAGGATCATTTTCCCCTCCCCTTTATTGATCAAATGTTGGACAAAGTTGGCGGAGTGTTACGAATATTATTGTTTTCTTGATGGCTATTCGATACAATCAAATCGCCATTGCCCCAAGATCAAGAAAAGACTACTTTTACATGTCCATATGGTACTTTTACATTTCGCAGATGCCATTTGGATTATGTAATGCACCGCTACTTTTCGAGTGTATGATGGCGATCTTTCATGGTATGGTTGAGGAAATCATGGAAATTTTTATGGACGATTTTTCTGCTTTTGGTACTTCTTTTGACCATTGTTTGCATAACTTATCTATGGTTTTGCAACGCTGTGAGGATACTAATCTTGTGCTCAATTGGGAAAAATGTCACTTTATGGTCAAAGAAGGGATTGTGCTTGGACATTGTATTTCTTGTACGGGTTTAGAAGTTGACAGGCGAAGGTTGTAGCTATTGAAAAGCTACCCCCACCTTCAAATGTGAAAGGCATAAGAAGCTTTTTAGGGCATGCGAGGATTTTATAGGAGATTCATAAAAGATTTTTCAAAAATTGTTAAACCACTTTGTAATCTCCTTGAAAAAGATGCTATCTTTTGCTTTGATGAGTTGTGTTTGCGGGCATTTGAACAGATAAAAAAGGCACTCATTTCAGCTCCGATTATGATAGTGCCGGGATTGGACTCAACCATTTGGGCTCATGTGCGATGCAAGTGATTATGCAAAGGTGCCGTTCTCGGTCAAAGGCGAGACAAATTTTTAAAGCTATTTACTACGCAAGTAGACCATGGACAACGCCCAACAAAACTACACCACCACGAAAAAAGAGATGTTGGCGGTAGTTTTTGCATTTGATAAATTCGAGCATACTTGGTGGGTACAAAGGTGATTGTTTACACGGATCATGCGGCAATCCGATATCTTTTCTCCAAAAAGGATGCAAAACCTCGATTAATTTGATGGATTTTGCTCTTTGCAAGAATTTGATATTGAGATTCGAGATAAAAAAGGAAGCGAGAATGGGGTTGCCGATCATCTATCCCGCCTTGAGCAACCTTACGAGGTGATTGAGAGTCCAATAAAAGAATCATTTCCGATGAACAAATTATGCGTGCGAGACATCATTACCTTGGTACACGATTTTGTTAATTACCTCGGGAGGAGTTTTGCCACGGACTTGACTTCACACCAAAAGAAAAAATTCTTACATGATGTCAAGTCTTATTTGTGGGATGATCCGTTCTTGTTCAAGAGATGCGCAGATTCTATCATTCGCCGTTGTGTTCCTAAGGAAGAAATTGGAGAGATTCTTCAACATTGTCATTCATCATCTTATGGGGACATTTCGAACCCGAACCGCCGCAAAGGTACTACAATCTGGTTTTTATTGGCCAACATTATTCAAAGATTGTTATGCCTTTGTGAAAACTTGTGATCGATGCCAAAGGGTTGGTAATATTTCACGACGTCATGAGCTTCCTTTGACAAACATAATGGAGGTGGAATTGTTTGATGTATGGGGTATTGACTTTATGGGGCCATTTCCCCGTCCCTATGGAAATTTGTACATTTTGCTTGCGGTTGATTACGTCTCCAAGTGGGTTGAGGCGATTGCTACACCAAAAAATGATGCTAAGGTAGTACTCAAATTCTTGCACAAGCATATTTTCACTCGGTTCGGTACTCCTCGAGCTATTGTAAGTGATGAAGGTACGCATTTTTGTAATAAATTGTTTAACAACCTTCTTGCTAAATTTGGTGTGCGTCATAAGATTGCGCTTGGTTACCATCCTCAATCTAATGGTCAAGCCGAAATTTCCAATCGTGAGGTGAAACAAATTCTTGAAAAACGGTGAGTTTTAATCGAAAGGATTGGGCACAAAAAGCTCGATGATGCTTTGTGGGCTTATCGCACGGCTTATAAAACACCCATTGGTATGTCACCATATCGATTGGTGTTTGGTAAAGCGTGTCATTTGCCAAATTGAACTTGAGCATCGAGCTTATTGGGCAATTAAGAAATTGAATTTTAACTTGAAAGAGACCGTGAAAACCGATTACTTCAATTAAACGAAATGGAAGAATTTATCGTCAAGAATCATATGAAAATGCCAAGATGTATAAGGAAAAAACGAAAAAATGGCATGATCAAATGATTTTGCGACGTGAATTCTTACCCGCCAACAAGTGTTATTGTTCAACTCTCGATTGAAACTTTTTCTAGGTAAACTCAAATCACGATGGTCGACCGTTTGTGGTTGAACGTGTGTTTCCATATGGTGCCGTTGAGTTAAGAGGGAATGATGGGAATTCGCCCAAGTAAACGGACAAAGATTGAAACATTATGTTGGGAACGAAGCAAGGAAGGTTTTAAATCTTCCACTTGGTGATGAAATTTCTTGAGTCCGAATAGTTGAGTCCGCTAACGACTATAAATTTAGCGCTTCTTGGGAGGCAACCCAAGTGATTTTCGTGTGATCGAATTTTGTGTGATTTTATTTTCTTTTAGTTTGGTGTGTATTTATTTGAATTTTGGTGTGATTTTTGTGTAAATTAATTTGTGTGTGATTTTGAATTTTTTTGATTAAATTGAAATTTTTAAATAATAAAAAAAAAAAAAAAAAAAAAAAAAAAAAACTCAAGTTTTACTGAAAACAAGCCTTAGACAGAGCAATCTTGCGAGGTGAGACGGTGTGTGGGTTTGGCTGCAACGCTGTCCATGGCCGCCGGCCGATCGTTGTCTTTGGCGATTAAAGGGTCCTGGTCAGCCTCATTTTTTTCCTTGCAAACAAGAACACACACACGCCTATCTTGATCCCTTCTACAAATATCCCACCTTGTTTTCACTTATACACCATTCAAGTGGGCATTTGAGCAACTTAATCATCATATTCATCTTCTTCATCAATTGGGTAAGTGAGCTTCAATTGTACACCAATTTTCTTCAAATTTTCAAGCTTAGGTTAAAAATGTGGGAATTTTCAATATCATTATAATTTCGAATTTCTTGATAAGTTCTTGATAAATTGTGATGATATATGATTATATTGTGCTTGAATTGATTGGTGTTAAAAAATGGGCATGAATTGAATTTCAAATTGGGTGTTCATCTCTTCTTTGCATATATGCCTACAAGGTGTTTGTTAAAATGCCTCAATGAAAAATATTACATCTAGGCATTTGATTCTTGTCATCATTGTGTACTAAAGGATATTTGATCATGAATTGATGACAAAGATGCATAATTCTTGAGTTGTTGCAAAATTCTTAACCCCTAACTCGTATTGTGCGTCCTATGTGCTATGTTGCTTGTGTCATTTTTCAGGTGATTTTCAAATCAATCACAATGCCAAGAACAAAGAATGCAAGCAAGGGCAAAAAGGTGGCGAGTACCTCCGAGGAATATGATACTAGTCGTTTCGTAAGCTTAGAGGCACAAAATCTTTTTTATGAGAAATTAAGCACAAAGAGCATAACCGCGGAACGGGGGTTACAACCGGGGCCAAATGATGGTGAACTTGCACAAATGATACATCAGAAGCAATGGGAAAAACTTTGTGCACAACCTAGACCATTCGCACCGAATATAGTCAAAGAGTTTTATGCAAATGCAAAGACCAAAAATGGCTATAACTTAGAGGTTTTCGTATGTGGAGTAAACAAGGTATACACTCATTCAGTAGCGATAAGAGAATATTATGGACTCCCGGAGGTGGATCACTCACCGTACGTTGAATTTATCTCGCAACCACCGAGTATGGAGGAGATTTGTAATACCTTATGCCGGCCTGGAACTGTGGTACGTCATATAAAAGTTGTGGGAGGTGCTACTGCTTTTCCACACACGAGTCTTAGTCGATATGGGCGAGCTTGGTACCACTTCATATGCAACAACTTGATACCAACCAAGCATGTTAGTGATGTAACTAAGGAACGAGCTCATCTTCTATATGCCATAGTTCTTGACATACACCGACCCAAAGAGCAATTATTGCAAGGTCCCTTCATAACAAAATGCTACAACCCAAAACAGGGGACTAATCTTACCGAGTTTAATTTGTGGGTTATGTAAAGAGGACGGTGTTACATGGCATAGCTCCGAGCCATTGGAAAATCCTAAGGGATCCATAGATTCGGCTACTATTGCTTCTTATGACGAGTGGGCAGGCGGTGTGCCTAATCCGAAGGGTGCGGGATATATTCTTCATCCCGAATTTGCTCTACCAGCTATTGAGCCTGATACTCATGCCCAACCACAGAATATTGACGTTCCATCCGGTTCAGCGGCAAGACGTTCTCGTTCTAGGCGCTCACATACAGCTCTTGAGGACGCACTAGTTCGCGAATTACGAGAATTGAGAAGGGCTTTTGTAGCGGAGCAACGCCACGAGCGACACGAGAAGAATATGAGAATGAGCACAACCGAGTACTTGCCCGGATATATAGCCGACACACCTGCAATTCCAGCTCCCAATACCACCACCACATCGGGCCCTATTGCTCATTTTTCACCACACGACTCCGATGAGGAGTCCTAGGCGCTCCGGCTATCAGGAAAGTTTTCTCACTCTCCATTGAGGACAATGTTCAATTTAAGTTTGGGGGGGTGTAATCTGTATTGTGTCTTTTTGTGTCGTTTGAGTCGTGTTCGTGTCAAAAAAAAAAATCGAGTTGAGTCGAGTCGGGTAGTTTGTTGAACTGTAGAACTACATGACTAAGTAGATTTGTTGATTGCGAGTTGAACTGTCACGAAAGCATGCTTTTAAGTGGTGATCTATATTTTGCTTCATTGATTTCATATTCATGCATAATTCTGTTAACTTATTTGAAAATGATTAATGAAGTCGAGTGTTGCTTGTATGATCCCACCGGATTCTAGAACTTGTTTGATCACTAATTGAGGCGAAATCCTAGGTGAAATAACATAAGGAAATGATTTAGGCCATCTTTGAATAAAAGCTAGGGCCAAATGACTACCTTTGTACGATATAATTTCACTAGTGTCCCCTTTTGAGCCTATTAAACCTGTTCTTTGGCAACCAATTGTTTTTACCTTGAGCTTACATTTGAAAATCCTAATTACCCATCACTCATACACACAAAATGATTGAAGGTTGAAGAGGATGTAATAAGTAAGGTAGATGTTCATTTTTCATGAAGTTGCCGAAAAAAGAAATAATGAAACCCCATGTGTTAAAATATGCAAAAGACCAAGTTTTGGGGTCTCGAAAAAAAAAAAATGTGTTGAAAATAGAGGCTCGTAAAGGGAAAATAATTGAAAATTCAACAAAAATGAAGGTAGCCATTTTGTTTGGCAATTGGTGAGTTGAAGAGGTAATTGTGTGTTTGGGTGAATTGAGCCACTTAATCCTAAATTTTCCTACCCGACCCTAAGCCACATTACAAGCTTTGGAAGCCCTATTGATCCATGTGTTATATTAGCCTACATTAGTGGAGATTAGTGTGAATAACAAGCCTATGGAATCCTTAGTCATTATCTTTTGATACTTAGAAGTGGATCATCTTGATAACGTTTGATTGCGTAAATCAATTTGAATAATGTAAACGAATTTTCATGAATAGTCAACACTTTTGATCACAATGTTAAAATGCATGCTTGATTGATAGTGAAATGAGTTTAGACAAATTTTATTGGTTTATGGAGTTTTGTAGTTGCTTGTGTTGTTGTATTGTTTGTCTTTCATTTTGGGAGTTATAATTGTTTGAGGACAAACAATATCTTAAGTTTGGGGTATTTGTTAAGTTGGTATTTTCACCAACTTATTTGATATTTTAGAGTAGAATTTGGTTTTATTTTGGGTGTTTTTAGAGTCGTTAGAGTCTTATTTATTTCAATTAGAGTCGATGTAGAGTCAATACGGATTTGGTAGCCGAGAGATGAAGAAAACGGTGAAAAAGCGGCTTGAAGAAAGAAGAAATCGCGTAGAAAAAAAGGAAAAATCGCATTTTGACCAGGGCCAGGCGGCCAGCAGCGACCGCAGCTGAAGCGCCAGCGCCCGCGAAGAGAATCTTTGGGCCGAAAACGTGTGGCGCTGCAGCTATTTTGCTCAGCCGCAGCGCCGGAGGCGATTGTGTGTGCGTATGTTGATGGCGCCGCAGCGCCGTGCGATTTTGGCGATAGCGTTGGCGGGCGCCGCAGCGCCATCTTGCGCGGCGCCGCAGCGCCCGTGCGATAACCTCGGGACGAGATTGATGGCGCCGCAGGCCCGGGGCGAAAAATCCTAAGTTCACCTACCCCTTCTTGGACTTTTGTGTACTATAAATACCATCCTTGGGGCTTTAAATTAGGGCATCTTGGAACCCTTGGGAAGGCAATAAAAACAGCTACAAGACAAGGAAGAAGAATTTGAGCATTTTGAGAAGAATTTGGAGAAGAAGATTGGAGGCTTCTATCATCTAGAAATAGAGAAGATCCTCAACTCTTGTTCTTATTTTGTTGCTTTCTTCATATCTTGTAAGATGTATTGTTGTATTTTCATGGATTCATTTTCTTCAATTATGAGCTAAACTCTATAATTCTAGAGGATTGATGTAATCTATGTTTGAACTTATGTTTTGAGATTGTGGTTTGTCAATCTAGATCTATCAATTTATTTGTGCTATTTAGATCTATTGCTTCTAAATTACTTGATCAATAATTTAGATTGTTTGGTGTATTTGATTTGACACTTGAGAGAGGTAATTGAATACATGACCTTGGAATAGCATAACCTAGGATTTCATAAAATTGAGAGATTTGTGAATCCTTTGAAGTCATTTATCAAGATTCATAGCTTTTGTTGAGATTTTGATTGGTGATTTTTATAGAGATATTGATTTCCCAATTGAATCTAAAATCATTGGCACTTGAGAAAGGGAATGATTATTGTAGAAATCTTGACTTATAAATTGATAATTGATGATTGATAAACCATATTGACAACATAAGGGATAACTAGATTCATCATACCTCTAGAATTCATTTAATCATTTGGATAAACTCATTGATATTTACATAGTCTTAATTTATTTTTAGTATTTTTAGTATAATCAACTCCATCAAATATTGAATTTCTAAATAAAGTTAGACTACTATATTATAGTACTTAGCGATAATTCGATAATTATTCCCTGTGGATTCGACAACCCTACTACTCTATATTAAAACTTGATACCGTACACTTGCGGTTAGAAAAATTACTAACAGAGCGCCAACGCATAATAGAGACTGACTCGGCGCTTGGCGAGCCAAGATGAAAAGAGCGAGCCGACCATCATTTGTTATCAAGGACCACGACAACACCATAAGAGCGGGAGGACCAAATACGAGTATCGTAAGCGCTGGATGACATGCGAGAGAAGATGAAGAGGGCAAGTGACGGCCGCCAGAAATGGGAGATTGACGCCCGCTATCCTCTGCGACACCGTCGAGCGCTTGAGGAGACCCTCATCAAGCGGATGAGCATGATCATAGAGGACCTTACACAGGCCCTAGCTCGAGAGATGCCGCACTTGAGGCCGCTTTGGCGGCTAATGCCCGGCCATTGCCACCACCCGAGGTGGAGCCCGTACGCACGCCGAGAGGATCTGAGGAGGATCCCGAGGAGGATCCATCGACATTGGAGAGCCCGAGGCACTTGAGGCTGCTCCACTTGATGAGGCTCGGTATTCGAGGTGGTTAGATTTCGTGGATTGGCCCGAGGTCGGGCGCCACCTCACCCGACCTGGCCTCCGATTATGAACATAGTCACGGCGGCGATGATGGCGATCTCACTTATTAGTTAGCTTGATTGTCGGTTTGTACTTACATCGTTGTAGTCGCGTATTCCATGTTGTACCTTACTTTCTATTGTACTAGATTCAACATTGTATTTTGGGTTCCGATGTATCTTGACTCGAGATTCTATTGTTGTACTATGGGTGTATTTAGTTTTACATTAATGGATATGCCTTCGCTATTTATTCAAGATCTTGTGTTTGTTGTTACTTTCCTGCGATATCACTTGCTTTACGCGAATAATTATTGTATTCATTTACTCGTGAATCGCAACTAACACTTCAAGATATTTGAATGGCCGAACATCGAGGACGTGGGAGACCTCGTCGCATTCCATGAGGGGATGATGACGTACCTGGGACCGGTACCCTCCCGAATTACCACGCCTCCTCCACTGCCGGAGACAATTTGACCGCACAAGCCTTACAAAGAAATACTAGCTTTCATGAGGCAACAGTGAGGGAGCCTCAACCCCGTGCTCCCGAACCCGCGAGAGGCGAACGATCGCACGTTGGAGCGATTTCTCAGCTTCGACCCACCAGCCTTCTTGGGAGAGTCGGACGATTTGAAGGCGAAGAATGGGTAGAGAAATTGGAGAATATCTTCAATGCTCTCCAATACTCGGATGAGCAGAAAATCACACTCACCGTATTTCGTGCCTGAATCGGCTGCTGAGACTCGTGGAGGGCGTTGAAAGGAGATAGGAATAGGGCCGGTAGTCGAACATGGGAAAATTTCATGGCCGAGTTCAATGAATGCAAGATATTCCACAGGTTGAAAAGATGCACGCCGAGATGAATTCCACAGATTGAGGCAAGAAACCGATCAGTAGCTCAAGATCTTAGTCCGATTTCACCGATTGTCCAAGTATGCTATGGGAAAAATCGATCAAGAGGATAAGCTTTACAAGTTCACTCGAGGATTGAAACTGAACTAACGCAGAAACAATCGTTGATCGTGAACGACAACCTACTCAGCCGCGGTAAAGGCTCTCCGCATTGAGTCGGGACTCAATCGTATTGACGATGATTCAGCAGAGTAGGCCATCGAACAATCTTAAGAGGACACTGTGGGACAACCATCTAAACCGCCGCTAAGTTTGAAGGGACCAGATTAATAAGACAGATATAAGGAAAGAGACGTCAAGATAAGGAAAGCGGGTCAAGTGTGTGCACATTGCGGCAAACGGGACATACCGCCAACGATCATTGGCGTAAACAAGAAGGTGTTTGCGTTGTGGTAGTAATGTCGACCACCGCAAGATTGCCGAAATCGATGACCGAACCAAACAGACGCAGCCACGGAGCGGAAATGGCCAGGGTAATCGGGCGAGAATGCCCGCCGAGCATTTACACTAGCCGACAGAGGCTCCGGAGGCAACAAACGTGGTGGAAGGTACGCTCCTAGTATCTAACCACTACGCTAAAATATTGTTCGACCCGGATCAACGCATTCATTTGTTGCACCGCATTTTGTACACAAACCGCATGCATGCATGGAACATATGCCTATATGTCTAGAAGTGTCAACTCCTATGGGTGCAAGTCGATAACGATATTATCTATAATGCATGCGAAGTTAAGATTCTTGAGATAAACTTCCCCCGATTTGATCTTATTACCTATATCCGAATACGACGTGATATTGGGAATGAATCTGTTATCGCACACCATGCACAAATGGACTGCCATAACAAGTCCATTAAGCTATGTGAACCCTAAAGCCCGAAGTGGAAATATCGGGAAGGGCACGAGTTAAGATTGCCCCAATCGTTTTAGCGATGAAAGCGAGAAAGGCAATCACTAGAGGGGCTCGAGGGTACTTGGCGTTTGTAATTAACAAACCCAAGGTTGAGGCACAAATCAACCAAGTACCTATAGTATCGGAATATCTGATGTATTTCCACAAGAACTCACCACTATTCCTCCAGATAGGAAAGTCGAGTTCACCATCGAGTGTTGCCAGGGGGCGCCCGATTGCGAACACCGTATAGAATGGCTCCTCTTGAGTTACAAGAGCTGAAAATGCAATTACTAAACCGATGGATGTGGGATTTATCCGACCGAGTACGCGTCTCCGTGGGGAGCACATGTGTTGTTCGTCAAAAGAAGGATGGCACATTAAGACTATGTATAGATTATCGTGGTCTTAATAGTGTGACCATCAAGAACAAATATCCCCTCCCAAGGATAGACGAACTATTCAATCAACTCGAAGGAGCGACGATGTACTCGAAGTTTGACTTACAACAAGGATATTATCAATCAAGATCCGCGAAGGAGACATTTCCAAAATCGCATTTCAAACCCGATATGGACACTACGAGTTTGTAGTGATGCCTTCGTCCGATCCGCGAATGTACCAAAGATTTATGGATCGATGCATCGAGTTTTTCAACCTTATTTAGATCAATTCGTAGTAATATTCATTGATGACATACTCGTATACTCTAAGTCTAGAGAAGAGCACCTAACGCGTCATCCGAAAATCGTTTTAGAGACACTACGAGCATAAGATGTATGCCAAATTCAGCAAGTGCGAATTTTGGCTCGAAGTCGCGTTCTTGGGACACATAGTATCCCTTTGGGATTGCAGTGGATCCTTGAAGGTACAGGACGGTGGTTGAATGGAACCAACCCGAGTCCAGAACGAAATCGAGTTTCTAGACTAGTGGATATTATCGAAGATTTATCCAAGATTTCTCCAAGATAGCGGACCACTCACTCGACTAACCCGAAAGCAAGTCAAGTTTGAGTGGAATGACAAGTGCGAGGCGAGTTTCAAGAGCCGAAGAAATGACTTACTACGGCTCCAGTCTTAGCCCTTCCAAAGGGAACAAAAACTTTGTCGTCTACGATGATGCATCAAAAGAAGGACTAGGAGCGTGCTCATGCGGGAAGGAAAAGTTATCGCTTATGCATCATGAAAGCTCAAGTCGTATGAGGCCAATTATCGAACGCATGACTTGGAATTGGCAACAATAGTGTTCGCATTGAAGAAATGGAGACACTATCTCTACTGAGCAACATTCACGGTTTTCACGGACCATAAGAGCTTGAAGTACCTATTCTCCCGAAAGACCTCAACTGAGGCAACGGAGATGGATGGAGTTGATTGAGGACTATCACTTTGATATTCAATACCATCCCGGAAAGCTAACGTCGTAGCGGGACGCTCTAAGCAGAAAGCGAGCTTAGCCAGACTTATGATTCGAGAGTGGGAATCATTAGAAGAGCCGAGCAATTGGAATCGACGAGAACCAATACTCGATTTCATGTGCTAACATTTCGGTTACACCCAATCTGTGAAAGAGATCAAAGAAACACAAGAGAAAGATACACATCTTCAAAAATTGAAGGAGAAGATACTTAAAGGAGAAAGATCGAAATTCTCGGTACTGAAGATGGAGTTATCGATTCCGGAATCGAGTGTGTGTACCGAATGACGAAAGCAGATTAGGAATAAAATCTAGCAGAGGCACACCGTTCAAAATACACTATACATCCAGGGGGAAACAAGATGTATAAGGATTTGAAAAGAAGTTATTAGTGGGTAAACATGAAGAACCAGGTAGCGAGTTCGTTGCGAGATGTTTAACTTGTCAACGAGTAAAAGCGAGAACACCAACGACCATCCGGTTTACTACAAATCCGTTGAGAATTCCCAGTGGAAATGGGAACACATAACGATGGACTTCGTGATGGATCTACCAAAGACCAGAGGAGGCCATGATGCTATTTGGGTAGTGGTAGACCGACTCACGAAATCGCACACTTTTTACTCATCAAGAAAACTGATAGCTTGCGAAACTTGCACGCATTTATATCCGAGAAATCATTCGACCGCATGGAGTACCGATCGACATAGTATCCGGCAGAGACCCGAGGTTTGTCTCCAGTTTTGGAAGTGCTTGCACGAGGAATTGGGTACCTCGCTAAGTTTCAAAGACATCAAAGACATCCACAAACCGATGGACGATCCGAGCGAACAATTCAAACCCTTGAAGATATGCCGCGAGCTTGCACATTGGATTTTCAAGGAAGTTGGGATTTACACTTACCATTAGCCGAGTTCGCCTACAATAACAGCTTATCGTGCCACGATTGGGGTGGCACCCTACGAGGCATTATATGGGCGAAAATATAGATCCCACTACACCGGGAGATTGATGATCAATGGACTCGAAAGAGAAACGAAAGTCGCCCTCGATTCCAAAGGTCGACTTAGTTCAGGAAGCCATGGAGAAGGTCAAGCTGATCAAGGAGCGGATTCGCACAGCTCAGAGCCGCCAAAAGAGTTACGCGGATAAGAGAAGAAAGGATTTGGAATTTGAAGTCGGAGATGAAGTATTTCTCAGACTCTCACCACGGAAAGGATTGATCAATCCGAAGAAAGGAGGCAAGTTGAGTCCGAGATATGTTGGACCTTACAAGATTTTACAGAGGATCGGGAAGTTAGCCTACCGACTCGAGTTACCAGCACCATATGCGGGAATGCACGATGTATTCCACGTGTCGAGACTGAAGAAGTATCAACCAGATCCCGAGCATATCATCACTCGAGATACTCCTCCTCTAATGGAAAATCTATCCTACACCGAGAGGCCGATCCGGATCATTGATCAGCAGATACGACAGTTGCGTAAGAGAGAAATCCCGATGGTTAAGGTAGTGTGGCAGAACCACAACCGAGACGAAGACACAACGTGGGAAATGGAAGAAGACATAAGGAATCAATATCCAGAACTATTCTGAAGAGAATTTGGGGACCAAATTCTTTTAAGGAGGGGAGGATGTGAAGCCCCGATTTTTCCGAGCTTATAATTGATCCTTATTGTCGTTTATACATTTGATCGACTATTTTACCGCGTCATTTTGACGGGTAATTATTAATAATATATACATTTTGTACTTTATTTCATTTTATTTAATTACTTGTGATCATGATCTTTATTAATTCTATTTTGCATTTATGATCATTTGGTTGATCATTATTACTATTTTTGTATTTATTAGTCACCTTAGAATTTTAAGAGACTATTTATTTTAGAGACTTTTACCTTATAGAATTAAGATTTTTATTTAGATTAAGTGATCATGAGACTTATAAGTGATCAAGGAAATCACAAATTATTTTGGAGATTGATATATTTCATCTATTATCATCAAATTTGGGACAAAAAAATATATGGAATTACCATAAAGCCCCTAGTATGGATTTTGGCCATGATGATATTTTTGGAGTAAAAATATCATCCAACTCTTGTACACCTACACCTTATATTAGTCATCTTGTGTATAATTATACCATTAATTCAAACATTATACACAAAGATCTCTTACATTACTTTTTAATATTATTTTTGCCAACATGTTGGAAGTCTTCCAACATTCCATTCAAACATTCTCATGCCCATACCTTTGACCTTCAAAATGTTCACCATGCAAGAGGCAAAATGCAAGACACAATTTAAACAAAAATCCCTCCTCTCAACCTATGTGGACGGCCACATACAAGGAAAATGAACAAAATTTGTTCATTTTACACCAACACATTCATCTCCTACACAAAATCCTCCTCCTTCTCTCTAAACTCCCTACTTCTCTCTACTCTTCTTCTTACTTTTTCTTCAACACTTAGAAAATTTTCAAGATTTTTCCTCCTTATTCTTCATAAAATTCGAACCAAACCTATACTACAAGGTAAGAAATTTTATCTTCAATCCATTTTTGATATCACCTAGTTCATCTCTTCCACCTTATTAACTTAAGTTTGAATTTGATTTGGAGGTACATTTAGAAGACCATTTGAAGATTAGAGCTTGACATCATCTTGAAGAAGGACTTCAAGAATTGAAGAACAACTAGTAGAGAATTTGGACTACAAGGTAAGAATTGGACACTAGAACCCTTCTTTCCTCTTTCTTTTCTATTTTTTTCAAAATTTAACACCCCTTTTTTATTTTTGAGAAATAGGGGCTGACCTTAGGTGATTTTGGAGTTGAACCAAAATTTCCAATTTTTAAGCTTCAACTAGTCTCCAATCACATACTACACAAGGTAAAGTGTAGTCCTTCTCATTTTCTTATCTCCTTCTTTTTTTCTCCTTAATTTTTCTCTCATTTTTCTAACTTCAAAATTTTGATATTTCTTGACTTAGGGGCTGACCTAAGAGGTTCATCAAAAATTGTGAAATTATCCTTTTATTTGACAATTTCCAATTTTAAGGTGGGTGGAAAAATATTTTCCAACTATTAGGTGTTTTTATTAAATTGTATGTAGAAAATATGATCATGAGCCTTAAGATATATATAATCTATGTATTGCATGCCAATTTTATGTATCAAGTCATGAAAATTCTCAAGAGTTGCTCAAAATTACTATTTATTGAATTTTAGGTACATGCATGTGCAATTTAATGTTTTATTTGATGAATTCTTGTATGAATTGGACATGCATGTGTATGATCTTTAAAATCCATATTTTGGATGCCTTATAACCTGGAAAAGTCGAGCATAATTGATTAAATTTCGATTTTGGACTTAAAAATGTAAAAATAGAAAGTTGGTGGACTAAATTGCAAGAAAATAAAAGTTAAAGGACCCTCTGCAAATTTCGATTTTTGGGACTGTACTCAGGTTCAAAAATGACTTTTGGACATTTTAATAAAGTTTTAAGAGTTTTCAGATAAATAGAATCAACTTTTAAAAGCCCAAGGACTTGATTGTAAAATTTTGAAAGTTTAAGGGCTACTTTGCAATTTTTAAAACTGCACCAGATCTAAACTTTAAAATTTGAAATTTTTACTCTTAAGGTACTGGGAATTACATATTTTAAAAGTATTCCAAAAATCCAAGTGGTTAGGGCTTGGAAAGCAATTTTACTAAAATTGAGGGACTAATGTGTAAAATACTAAACTTGAGGACCCAAATGACATTTCTGGGACTTATGCAGCCCATGCACCTGGAAATACTAAATTAACTATAACCTAATTATATTTTGGACCCAAGGTTCAAATTTCATAACAATTGGACCCCTAAAAGCCTTAAAGGCAATTATTTCAAAATAGGACAAAAATGATATTTTCAAAAGTTAAAGGACCTACACTTATTTTTTTAAAAACTGATTTTGTCCCAATATCCCACTAACCTTAGTGACATTTTCCAACTGGAATCACATTAAAATCCCTTCCGGTTTGTGAGTTCCGATTATTTTAAACTTAAGGTCCGAATTGGCAATTTTACAAACTTGGGGCCAATGTGAGAAATTTATAAAAACTCGACCTCAAAACTTTAAAACCTGAATATCTGGACATTTTAGAGAATTTAGTAACTGACCTCATAATTTTTCAAGGTCGGGATATTTATTTATTCAATTTTGAACCCCAAAAGTGTTGGTTTTTACAAAATGGGGCTAAATTACAATTTTTCTTTTATAAAGGACCTAACTCAAATTATTTTCTCTTTTACTAAAATAGCCCTGGACCCTCTGACTTGGATATTTAATTAAAGTATTTTATTTTCCCAAAAACCCTTGACTTGCTCGGATCAATTTGACCGATTAATACCCGATCGCGAGCGACTTCCCGCCTTGCGATTTGAATCTATAACGGGACTTATGTTCCACCTAATCTTTCAAGATATCGAAGGTTGCTTATCCTTCCGATAATCATCTTCATCCAAAAACTCCACCAACGCCAAAATTGCCCTCGCGTTATTTCAAAAATTTTCTGAACTGCTTCCCTGAATCAATAATACTCGACTGTCTGGTTGACTGCCTGTACTTGTATTTACTTTCCCCGCTTTCTGAGTCAACTTGGTGTGTCACCACAATCGGAATGGATACGTCGGGGATGGAACCGGCAGCTCGGCCGCTATTCCACTCTTCCCCCCATCGCCCTAATCCCGCAAATCGAGGGACGGAGTTTGTCCAAGGGACGCGGGTCGTAGTACTTGAGGTATAATCATGATTATGACAGATCCGAGCCTTGCAAGCTTCACTTTGTGGATTTTGTCTTTGCCTATGGAGCGATAAGGTGACCGGTCTTGACCATCCCGCCTGGGAGTTACAAGGAAGAACGAAGGAATCGCTTATCCGATCCACACGATTCCGAGTTATCGGACCCGTTTGGTTGGCGCTACAAATCCGTTCGCAACCGCTACTTGTTTTGCATTGGTTGGCGCTACAAACCGTACGCAACCATTAATTGCCTTGCATGGGATTGGCGTTACATTTCCGCACGCAATCCTACCTGTCTTGATCAATCACATAGTGCATGTGTGACCATTAATCTGTTTTCTCGAATCGTATAAGTATATTATTTAAATATATTTATCACGACGCTTATGAATCGTGTGTGAATTCATGCATCATACTCACGCGTTTTCATATAAGTGTTTTCTCACATTAACTATATATCGCCACACTTGCACACGATCACCTCATCCATCGAGATTTCTGTCTCATCCCCACCTATTTTCTAACCTTAGATGAGGACTTCGTTGAAGATGCTTTGAACCGACCACGGATTGAGCCTTGTACTCCGCTTGTTGGATTTACTACTTCTTCTTGTTGTTTGGACTCTTGTATTTCTTTCCATTCCGGTTTGTAATCAAGGGCGTAGGACCCTTTGACTTTAAGTTGTTATATTTGGTTGATTTTTCGGGTATGTAATTCGGATTATGGATTGTGGACTCGTAAGTTGTATTTGTACTTGTTATTTATTTCCGCCGCTATTTAGACTCTGTTCCATCGGGTTCTCGTTGATATTTGTCTAGCCGCTTTGGTTATTGTATTTAAGTTGTGGATCGTCATCGCGTTCCGTTTGGGGCGTGACAATGATAGTTCATACTTTGAAGAGGAGAAACACATATTGTGGTGAGGAAGAGAGTTAGAAGGCTTGAATCACCATGAAAAGGCGCTAAGGCACAAGGATTGAAGATCGCTTGGAGAGAAAGATGAACACCACCATTTCATCATCATACATCCAAAAGGGGAGTCTTGTGTTAGTTTTGAAAGTTTTAACTTCAAGTATTCATGTCGATTTCAAAATAAATTTCTTGTTTAGTTGTTGTTTCTATTTTCAAATCCATCAAGAGCTAAATTGCTAGTGTTTGAATGTGATGAACCCTAGAACTTATTTGTGATTATTGGTTTGAATGTTTTAATATGCTTTCTTATGCTTCTATGTGATTCGCTTATGTTATGCTTGTTTATTCAAATTAGTATATGTGCAAAAGATTGATTTGAAGTTTATTTTTCACCTGCAATCGGAGATTTATGGTGAAATAGAACCAACATAAGTAAAAGGAGTTGCATGCAATTCTAGATATAGACGACATAAATCTTCCGGATCGTGTCAAACCTAATATGAGAATTTATACATCTTTAATGCAATCTTGGGAATTTTAACTAGAAAGATATTTCGCTTAATCAACTTGAGGTTAGGAGTTATTCACCTCGACAGAGGGTTTAACTTCATTTAGGAATGCCTACGGTCCATGAAGCATAAAAATATGTTAAGGGATGGTTAAAACTTAAGGGTTATGGTTGTATTTATTTTGGTAAAATTACAAAGACGTTTCTGAGAGATTCATATTTAAGAACATTTCTATCCATCGTCTTCCAACTGAAAGTGTATCCGATATCTTTCGTGTACTTAGTTGCCTCTTCCACTTTTATTTATTTTCGGTTTATTTTTATTTTGTAACAAACTATTTGGCGAATTCGTAGGCTAAATAATAGATCTACGTTAATTACTAGTAATCATAGTCCTCGTGGGAATGACACTCGATATTCACTTAACTTTTCTATAAATGATAGGTGCACTTGCCTAGGCTGTTTTTAGGAGTAGCTTTCGAGCCATCAAAAGTGTCATTAAATTGACTAAAATGCTTACGCTTTCTAGTAAATGTTACTAATTTTTATAATTAAAAAATCTTTTTAAAAAGCGTCATTAAATATTTATTTATAATGACGCTTTTTGGTAGCGTCATTAAATTTGTGTTGAAATAGATCATTTTTCTTGTAGTGGTAGTATTTGTTAAACATCTTCAATTACTTTTTATCCTCATTTACCATTAATTCACTACTGAATGATTAATTTATAATTGGATTATTAATTAGAGATCGCAAACCATTCAGTTCCAGAATTAACAAATGAGAGAGTCGTCTTTCTACTCGTCGCGAGAAGGAATGTATTTTATATATGTGAGTTTATATTTGTTCGCCAAAACTATTTGGATCATACAACTGCAAGTGTACAATGTAGTTTATAGAATAATGGCAAGCAAGGTCGTATTCCTCAGGGATTGATATTCGAAACACGAGGCTATAATAACATCGCATTCCAATTTTATTGAAGCGACCGAATATTGAGTATTAATAAAAATCAAAAATTAAAAAGAAAAAAAGAAATAAATTTGCGAACCCCACAAGTATTTTCAATAACTACAGGAGCAACCTTAGACACATAATCTCAACATGTTTATTCAATAGTAAATGCAAGTAAAGTTTTAAAAACTAATTCATGCAATTCTATGAGTTCAATTCCTAAGTTAGTCTATTCCCCCCCTAGGCAAAGATAAACAGAGATTAATAACAATAGTAGGTCTCCGACTCAATATAATTATTATTAACTCCCAAAAGATTTATGAATTGAATGACTCTCCACAAACAATTGTAGATCTCCGACTTGATACACCCGTTTATGTCCGAACTTGATTTAGTCTTTGTTAGAACTCCTCTTCCGAATTTCGCACTAACAAATATGACATGCTAATTATTGACCGGATAAAAAGCAATTAAGAATAAGCACTCGAATTCATAAAATAGAAAGCATAAATTAATTAAGAAAATAAATAATCATATTTAACATGAATCCACAATTTTGATTATGCCCTAAGATCCGAAAGATATGCCAAACATTGATTACAAACTCATAGACAAATTCGAATCAACATTATGACATCATTTAAGCACGAAAAGAGATCTTAAACATAGAAAGAAAATCCCTTCTTGTCGGGATGGATTCCTCTTAAGTCTTCGAACTCATGTGCTCCCGTAGATGCGAAAGCCTTGTGGTGTTCTTCGCGACCTAGCCTTCTTTGCTCAGAAGATCTTCGATTCTTGCGTTGTTGTGTTATTTGATGTGTTTTCTCTGTATGAAGTTGTATATTTTTGTGCAAGCCTTGGGTCCCTTTTATAGATGCTTGGAGAGATCACTTGTAGAGTTGGAATGGGAAGAGAACTCAAAAATGCGTCGTGACAGTCCCACATGGCCTGGCCGTGTGGTCTTGTGCAAAGCCTTTCCCACACGGTTGTGTGATCCTACACGGGTAGGTGGTGCAGTTCTCTACCCTTTCCCACACGGCCGTGTGGGATCACACGGTCCGGCCGTGTGGCCCTGGTTTCGTCCCCTGTTTTTGCCCAACTGCACACGGTTGTGTAGTTTCACACCGGCATTTCCACACGGCCATGACACCACACGGTCCGGCCGTGTGAAGTGTTTTTGTCCATGTTCTTCGTCATTTTGATCTTCTCTTTGCATTCGTCAATCTTAGCCGGGCATTCCAACTACTATTTCTTCGTTTTAAGCTCCGTTTCCTATAAAAATTACAAGAATATGCAGTATCATGCCTTTTTAAGAAAACCAAGTAAAAACATACTAAATATGCATGCAAATGCATTAAATATATATTATTTTAAGCCCTAAAATGCACGTATATTTTACACATCAAAATCCCCAAACTTAAATCATTGCTCGTCCTCGAGCAAATTAAGAAAAATTAATATAAGGGGTAAAAACGAACGAACACCCAAGAACACTATGAACATTTAAATAACATTTGACTTCATACTCAAGGAAACCATGTAATTTATCGTCAAGAAGTCATCATTCATAAACTCGACATAATTAATACTCTCTTGGGTACTTGACATCGCGACTCACAAGTAGATAGTGTATCACTCTACTCTCAAAAGTGTATGGGTAGTGTTTACGCTCAAATTCAATTCGGTGAAAGTAGAACTACCATAGGCTTGCAAATCGTCTAACATCTCTACCACTTTTATGTGACTTGACTTGAGCAAATAGAATTTAAGCATACGAGACTTGCAATTCACCAACCCAATTTCATATAATACTCATTTTCTTTTTCAACTTGATTCCACCTTTATTTCTCCTTTTTCATACTTAGGCCTTTTGCCTTCTTTTCTATTTTCTAGCCTTTAAGCTTTCAATATTTTTTTTTTGCTTTGCTCGATTTTCTCTATGTAATTTTTTTAGAGATTTTCTTTCTTTTTCGAGCTTCATGTATTGTTTTTAATTTACCCGATATCGCTCATCCCTCTTTCTTTTGCCAACTTTCTCCCTTTTTTTTTCATAATTTTTTGCCACTTCTTTCCCAAACTTGTTCATTTTCTATAACCTCAAGAAATTTCAGGATAAAATCATGTTTAAATTTTAAAGATCAATGTGGCTCGGAATAAAAGTTTTGGCCCAAAATTGGCTAAATAGTTCATAGTAGGCTTTTTAGGCTAAGTAGGCTAAACAAAGATGGCCTTAAATCATTTTTAAAAATTGCACACACACATGGTTTCAATGAAGATACTGGGCAAGTTCTAGAGTTCTATCAAACATGAATGACACACTCAAGAAAAAAATAAGTCCGCATAATATAAAGCGCTTTAAGGCACAAAAGGTGACAGTTATTTTTCGAATCGCCAAATACCCAATTTTCTTAACTAATGCCAAGCAAAAACATCTTCCCTATAATTTATCACATTATTCCCACAAGTATGTTATCTCATTCCATAAAATGCTCATAGTAAAATCATACGGGAGCTGGGCATTTAAAAACTTAACTAAAATCACACACAAAAGCAATTAAACGTCTAAAGCGGTAAACGTGCTAATACAAAAAAATAAACAAAAAATCAAAATATTTTTTTCCGAAAAATATTAATGCAAAGTGCTCTACATGCGGTCCTAAATGCAAATGCAAAATGCAAGAAAGTACTAAATTACGCATTCTTGACAACCCCCCCCAAACTTAAAGTATGATTTGTCCCGAACATATGAGGAAATTATCAAAAGAAAGAGGAATACGTAATAAGTACTTACATGGATAGTTCACAAAGAAGATGGTCGAAATTTCTTGCGGAGTTTCCGCCCCTCGCAGTGTTTAATTTTTTTGCCCATTTACGATGAAGGTTAGACCATGTTTTGCTAGTAATTCAATAGCTCCTCCTGGTGATAGCACCTTTTTTTATTACAAATGGACCAGACCACCTTGATTTAAGCTTACCCGGGAATAGTTTCAATCTCGAGTTGTATTGCAGTACTACTTGCCCGGGTAGGAATTCTCGTCTTAGAATCTTTTTGTCATGCCATCTCTTTGTGCGATCTTTGTAGATTTGGGCATTTTCGTATGCATCTTGACGGAATTCTTCCAGTTCGCTTATTTGCAGTTTTCTCTTTTCGCCTACTGCAGTCATGTCAAAGTTAAGCTTTTTCACTGCCCAAGATGCTTTATGTTCTAATTCCACCGGAAGGTGGCATGATTTTCCAAAAACTAATCGATATGGGAACATATTCAGAGGTGTTTTGTATGCCATACGATAAGCCCATAAAGCATCATCGAGCTTTAAAGCCCAATCTTTTCGATTTATGCTAACCATTTTTTCTAAGATCTGCTTAATTTCCCTATTGGATACCTCGGCTAGCCCATTTGACTGATGGGTGGTAAGCGGCCACTCGATGTTTTACTCCGTATTTCTCCATCATATTATTAAACAATTTATTTTAGAAGTGCGACCCTCCATCACCGATTAGGGCCCCCGGAGTGCTAAACCTAGTGAAAATATTCTTTTGCAAAATCTTAACACTATTCTCGCATCATTTGTTTTAGTAGAATAGCTTCTACCCATTTGATACATAATCCATCGCAAGAAGGATGTATAAGTATCCGCTTTGATGCTTGAAATGATCCCATGAAGTCTATACCCCGCACGCGAATAATTCTACTTCCATTATTGGAGTTAATGGCATCTCGTGTCGCCAAAATGTTTCCCATACGTTGATACCTATCGTGACCGCAAAACAAACTTATAGCAATCTTTGAAACTAGAAGGCCAAAAAAAAACTGGACTCAGTAATACCTTAGTCAGCAAGGCGTGTTGGTCCAAAGTGACCCCCACATGGTGATGAATGGCATTGCTCCATAAAGCTTACCCATTCTTCTTGAGGTACACATTTCCTAATAACCGAATCAGACATCTTTTAAATAATAGAGGTTTGTCCCACGTAAAATATCTCACATCATGAAGAAATTTCTTTTTAGCTTGATATGTGATATCCGGTGGTAAAACCCGCTTACTAAGTAATTTACAATATCAACAGCATCAATGGTGGTCATTTCGCCATCGAGATTAGTTCGTTCGGAAATATTTATTTGATTGTTGTGTCCTTTGTGTTTTCATCGCTTGTTTGCTCAAGTCATGAGAGATGATCGGCCTACCACGTTCACACACCCTTTCCGATCCCGAATTTCGATATCAAACTCTTGTAGCAAGAGTATCCATCGAATGAGCCTAGGTTTGCATCTTTCTTTGCGAATAGGTATTTGACGCACGTGGTCCGTATGGACTATTGTCTTTGTTTCCAATCAAGTATGCCCGAAACTTGTCAAATGCAAACACCACCGCCAACAATTCTTTTTCGGTTGTGGTGTAATTTTGATGTGTCGATTCATTGTTCGACTTGTGTAGTAAATAGCACGAAACAACTTTTCACGTTTTTGTCCCAAGGCCCATACGCATATTCGCTATCGCACATTATCTCAAAAGGTTGACTCAACTGGTGTGATCAAAATTGGTGCGATCACCGAGCCTTCTTCATGTTTCAAATGCCTCGTAGACAATCGGGGTAAAAGCAAAAGGTACATCTTTTTCAAGTAAGTGGTAAAAGGGTTTGGTTATTTTTGAAAAATCTCGAATAAAGTGTCTATAAAAACCCGCATGTCCCAAAAAGCTCCTTGATCGCTTTCGCGTTCTTTGAGGTGGAAGTTTTTCGGTTTCCACCACCTTTGCTCGGCCAACTTCTAAACTGCGGAAGAAACACGATGATTGAGTACAATGCCATCTTTTACCATAAAATGGCATTTTTCCCAGTGTTAGTCTAAGTTCGCCTCTCCTCGCATCTCCGCAAAACAAGGGTTAGATTATGCAAGCAATGATCAAACGAACTACCAAAAAACTCGAAGTCGCCCATGAAAACTTTCATGATGTTTTCAATCATTCAATGGAATATCGCCAAAGATATATCTTTGAAATATTGCAGGTGCATTATATAACCCAAATGGTAATCTACGAAATACGAACACACCATAAGGGCATGTAAATGTCTTTTCTTGGTCTTCTAGAGCAATCACAACTGATTATACCCCAAGTACCCATCCGTAAAATAATAGTATTCATAACCTCCAAAGGGAAGGGAAAATTGATCTTTGCGAGTTGCGGCATTTAATTTTCGATAATCAATGCAAATACGCCACCCTCAGAAACAACTCTAGTAGCTAAAATTTCATTGTTTTAACTTTTTATTATTTTCATTTGTCCCTTTTTTGGTACGAATTGTACTCGACTTACCAAATTATCATTAGATATAGCAGAAAGTATTCCATTATCTAACCATTTAAGTACTTCCTTCTTGACGACCTCCCATAATCAAGGGTTAAGTCTTCGTTGATGTTGAATGAAGGTTCACAATCATCTTCCATTCTTATCTTATGCATGCAAATCAAAGGGCTTATACCTTTTAAATTAGAAATAGACCATCCAATTGCGCTTTATGTTCCTTAAGACATGCAATAGTTTTTTCATTTGATTTTCATAAGGAAGAAGAAACTATTACCGAGATAGGTTTTGTTGTTGCCTAAGAATGCATATTTGAGATGGTACGGAAGAGGTTTAAGTTGTGGAGAGCCCGGAGATCGTTTTTGAATTTTCAGCTAAAAACACTTGTCGCACGGTCGGGTTATGTGAAACCACACAACAGTCGTGTGGACTTGGGACATCAAGACTCGATCGCACGGGCTGGTCACGTAGGATCACACGGGCGTGTGAGAAATTGTCCCTTGGTTGCACGGCCTGGGTCGTGTCGTGTCACACGGCCGAGTGACCGAGGTCTTCGAATCACAGCTGTCGCACGGCCCGACCGTGTTGCTCCACATGGGCATGTGCCGGGAGGTGTGCATCGCATGGTTGCACTACACTCCTCTGTAAGTTTCTGTTCCTTTGCGGCCCTGTTATAGCAAGGTTGTGTCCGACACTCAGAGTTGCTATAGCCTTGTTGTCCTACAAAATTTGCTTCCTCCACGATCATTGCTACCTCTTTTGAAGTTACTTGTTGCATCGCATCCAGTTTCATACTTAGCATGGATATTTATTATATGAGTATGGCGATCTTATCCTCATCCCGAATTTCCGTGATACGCCTATCCTCCGATCTCTGATGGCCATTGGTAACTATTGTTCGCCATCTCCTCTAAGAAGTCTAGTGTCTCCTCGTGGATATTTCCTAGTAGTGCACTTACGAGATGCAACATCTATAATTGTTCTTGTGTTGCCACTCAAACCATTATAGAAGTATTGAATCATTGGTAGTCGGGATATCCGTGTTGAGGGCACTTCCTTAGCAATTCCCGAATCTATCTCATGCTTCATATAGTGGCTCAACATCTAATTGCATAAATCAAGCGATCTTAGATTTCATTCTTGCAGCGTCTTTTATCGGGGAAAGTATTTGGCTAGAAACCGTTGACTTAGTTCTCGCCTAATTTGCGGTGGTGGTATTAGAGAGCATAACCATCGGCCTTATTGCGTAGAGAGAATCCGAAAAGGCAAAGATCGAATGATATCCTCGTAAACAGCATTCATTTTAACAAAGTGTCGCAAATTTCTAAAAATGCGCCGGATGCGCGTTTGGATCCTCAACGCTCTACCCCCAAACTCGGTTTTGTGACACCATCCGGATTAATGCTTTGGTTTTAGTTCAAAGTTGTTTGCATTGATCGGTAAACAGCCACACCCCATAAGTTTGACTTACCCGGCCGAAGTAGTCCCTAACTACCCTCCTCGCGAGCCTTTCCACAATTCGGTCTGACGCCGCCCCGTGGGCGCTCCTCATTGTTTCTGCTTCTCTACTATGTTTGGATTTGTCCCATCCGCCATTGCTTTGGCTCTTTTCCTTAGTTGTTTTTCTGTCTTTTCAATTTCCAAATCAATGGGTATTGGTCTGGTCGATCTGAACGTGTGATCATGCACTATCTCGCACTTAACAAAAATAATGTTAGAACCGAACAAATAAAAAAAAAGAATAATTTCGAAAATTTTCAAGATTTTGAAAAAATAAATAAAATATGCTTCAATTAAGATTGTCTTTGCTTATTACTATATCTAAGTAGAATCTAATCAATTCCCCAAAGAATAAATAAAAACTTGTTCGCCAAAAATATTTGGATCATACAACCGCAAGTGTACAGTGTAGTTTATATAAAATAATGGCAAGCAAGATGGCATTCCTCGGGATTGATATTCAAACACTTAGGCTATAACATCGCATTCCAATTTTATTGAAGCGACCAAATATTGAGTATTAATAAAAATCAAAAATTAAAAAAAAAAAAGAAATAAATTTGCGAACCCCACAAGTATTTTCAACAACTACAGGAGCAACCCTAGGCACATAATCTCAACATGTTTCTCCAATATTAAATGCAAGTAAAGTTTTAAAACCAATTAATGCAATTCTATTGGTTCAATTCTGAGTTAGTCTATTCCCCCTCTCGGGCGGCGCATGACAGAGATTAATAACAATCGTAGGTCTCCGACTTGATACAATTATTAACTCCGAAAAGATCTATGAATTGAATGACTCCCCACAAACCGTTATAGGTCTCCCGACTCGATACACTCGTTTATGTCCAACTCGATTTAGTCTTTGTTAGAATTCCTCTTCCAAATTTCTCACTAACAAATATGACATGCTAATTATTGATCGGATAAAAAGCAATTAAGAATAAGCACTCAATTCATAACATAGAAAGCATAAATTAATTAAGAAAATAAATAATCATATTTAATATAAATCCACGCTTTCGATTAAGAACAAATAATCATATTTAACATGAATCCACGCTTTGAATTATACCCCTAAGATCCGAAAGATATGCCAAACATTGATTACAAACTCATAGACAAATTCAATCAACATTATGACATCATTTAAGCACATGCAAGAGATCTTAGACATAGAACGAAAACCCTTCTTGTCGTAATGGATTCCTCTCCTAAGCCTTCAAACTCTTGTGCTCCCGTAGATGCGAAAGCCTTGTGGTGTTCTTCGCGACCTAGCCTTCTTTGCTCGGAAGAAGATCTTCGATTCTTGCATTCATGTGTAATTTGATGTGTTTTCTCCGTATGAAGTTGTATATTTTCGTGCAAGCCTTGGGGTCCCTTTTATAGATGCTTGGAGAGATCACTTGTAGAGTTGGAACGGGAAGAGAACTCTGAAAAATGCGTCGTGACAGAGTCCCACACGGCCTGGCCGTGTGGTCTTGTGCAAAGCCTTTCCCACACGGTTGTGTGATCCTACATGGGCAGGTGGTGTGGTTCTCTACCCTTTCCCACACGGCCGTGTGGGATCACACGGTCCGGCCGTGTGGCCCTAGTTCCGTCCCCTGTTTTTGTCCAACTTCACACGGTTGTGTAGTTTCACAACGGCATTTCCACACGGCCGTGTGACACCACACGGTCCGGCCGCATGAAGTGTTTTTGTCCATTTTCTTCGCCGTTTTGATCTTCTCTTTGCATTCGTCAATCTTAGCGGGACATTCCAACTAATATTTCTTTGTTTTAAGCTCCGTTTCCTGTAAAAATTACAAGAATACACAGTATCATGCCCTTTTAAGGAAACCAAGTAAAAACATACTAAATATGCGTGCAAATGCATTAAATATATATCATTTTAAGCCCCAAAATGCACATATCTTTTACACACATCAATATTTTCATCTATTTAATTCAAATGTGAATATAAAATGTAAGTGTTGGGAATGTCGTAGGACAAACTGAAATGAGCAAATTAAGAAGCACACGTAAATAACACATGAGTCTATAATCACTCAGGATTAAGATTTATCCATATATGATTATCTTGTAATTTAATTTGATTTCCATTGCTACAATGGAATCTGTATGAAAAATTCAATTAAACTGCTCCAAGTCTATATGATTAAATCATATATAAATACTTCCACTAAGATATCTCCCCATCGACGGTACGGATACAACCAGATTCAAAATATTCTGGTCGTAATAGTGATGTTTTAATTCAATATCTCATACATTAATTAATTCATCACATACTTAATTTAGTTTATTATCCATAATCTTAATCCTCTTGTATATAACACTTATATACTAAGATTATGGTCACATTAATTAAACTAGAGATTTTCATGATGCTCAAAAAAATGCATACAATAAGCTCTTCAAAATGAAGAATATTTTTCATTTAAAGAGTCTTTTGGGATGCTCTAAGAGCATCCACAAGAGACTCTTTAAATTTAAAGAGTATCTTTTGTAAACAAAAAAATATTTTTAAATTTAAAGAGTGATATTTTTGACATTTTCCAACACAGTCTTTGTATTTGACTCTTTATTTCAAATTTATGTTACTTTTTGGAAACTATCAGTCAAAAGGCTCATTCAAAATGCAAGAAATCAACAAATTAAATATTAAAAGTAATTAATCAATTAAGCAATTAATTATAGATCGTAGTTGTATTGCTCTTCAAATTTGAAGAATGAAAACTCATTCTCTAAATTTTAAAATTAAAATAAAGAGTTTGTTGGAGATGATTTTTGGTGGTTCACTCTTCAAAATAAAGAGTATTTAAGAGCATCCCCAAAAGACTCTTCAAATTTAAAGAGTGTCTCTTGAAAAACAAAGTGTAATACCCAAACTTATGATTTGATATTTATCGTCTTTTATGTTATTATTACTAATACTATAATTATTATTCTTTTTTTTTTATTATATTAAGATAATATTGTTCATCACCATTAATCCAATTTAATTCAAGTCATTCAATGGTCCAATCCTATATTTTTATTTATTAAAACCCAAATTCATTTAAAAGTTCCACTATATAGGTAATATATGTTAATATTTTTACTATTATTATTACATTGTGTTAATTGTTTTTTTATTCTTCACATCAATGATAAGAATAATAGTTTGTTTATATTTTAATAAAGTATATATATATAGTATAATAGTTTATATCAAGTTGAGAGGAGTTTTTATCCGACCTTTTAAACTCAAATCGATAAGCCTAAATCTCTCGGGGCATAATTCAACTAGTTTGAAATTTATGATAATATTTTCTTCATATTTTTATCCTACGAATAAACAACTATAGATATAACACCCCAAAAATTTTTATATTTGGATTAATAAATTATGGAGTGTAGGATTTTAAGTCTTGGCCCGATAAAGAAAATATTTAGGCTTATTTATCTATTCAAATTTGGCATGATGATTTATTTCTTAAGAAAAAAAAAAAGGGGTCCATTTTATTAAGCCCATGTAAGTATTTCTTCGGATTTTAAAATCATGTAATACTTTATTTATCAATTTCGAGTCTTATCATCTTTTATGATTATTATTAGTAATATTACAATTAAATATCACTATTAGTCTTAATACTTTTCCTTTTATTATATCAAGATAATATTATTGGAGCAATATCAACCCATTTTAAATACAAGCCCATTTTGGTCTAGTCCTATATTTTTATTTATCAAAACTCAAATTTAGTCAAATTCACCAAAATTGAATTAGATAAGCTTAAAACGATGGCAATTTGAAGGGGCCACTCGATACACAGAGCAGCGGTATCCTCGGCTCCGATTTCGTTGCAATCATCCCTGGGTAAATATGATTCTCAGTCGCATAAAGATGAGTACGCCGGAAAAACTAAAAAAAATCGGGATTGACAAGTCTTCAAAATCTTCGATAAAAATTCCAAGAAGGAAAATTCGTTCATAATTTTATCGAGAGGAAGCAATGCGCCCCAGAATCGATCAAGTGTTTCTAAATCCTCTTCTCATCCTACTTGTTAATTATGTCGATTAATTTTTTAACGTGGAATGTGAGGGGTATCGCTAATCCGGTAGTCAACGCTATTTGCACGCATTAATTTCTCGTCATAAATTGCCTTTTGTTGCGCTTTTAGAACCTATGACTTTGCCTGAGTTTAGTTTCTATTGTCGTAGATTTGGCTTTGATGATGGCTTATCTAATTGCTCTAATCAGATTTGGATTATGTCTGCTGCTCACTTGCATTTTGATATTCTTGTTGATCATGCACAATTATTACAGAGTGTAGGTTGTCATCTCGCTTTGTTGCCTCGGCTATTTATTTATTTGACTTTTGTGTATGCTAAATGTGATAGAGTAGCTAGACATGTTTTGTGGGATACCTTTGCGTGAGATTGCGATTAGTATGGAGGGGTTACCCTGGCTTGTTAGTGGTGACTTTAACATTTTTTTGCATGATCACGAGAGGATTGGTAGTATCACCGATAGGTCGGATGAGATGCTTGATTTTGCCTATATGATTGCGGATCGTGAATTATTTGATGCGGGTGTGAGGGCCTATCTTCACGTGGGCTGAGGCGGGCTTCGGAGAGACTTGATAGGGCTTTGTACAATGAACATTGGGCTGATGTGTTTACTTCTTCGTTGTTACGCATTTATCTCGTGTTCGCTCCGATCATGCTCCTTTACTCATATCTTTGTCGTTTGCACCGCATGTGCCTTGTTCTTTTCCGATTTTGAAAGATATGTGGATACGTCACCATACTTTTTTGCAGGTTGTCAAGGAAGCATGGGGGCATCCTAACAGTTGTTTTGGAATGAAAAGCTTGCAAAGACAAGTTGAATAGGGTCAAGCGCAAACTCAAGATTTGGAATCACCACGTTTGGTAATGTTTTTGATCGGATTAGACCGGCCGATGAGGCGGTTTCAGTGGCTCATGTTGTATATGATAGTGATCCGCTTCCACTCATCGAAATGAGTTACATCGTTGTGTGGGCCGAGTATGAGCGTCGTTTGAAAATGGAGGAGGATTTTTGGCGCCGAAAGTCGATTAAGTGGGCGATCGAGGGGAGCGCAACACTAAGTTTTTCCACGATTTGTTAAGCGAAGTGGTGTCACGCTAGATCCACTCGATTGACGATGATGGAGTGACGATCACACAGATTCTCGAGATTCTAAGTCGGCAGCTTCGATTTTTCGGTCTTTATTGACTTCTAACTTGGAGTATCGACTCCTCCTGTCGATGAGTTCTTTCCCGACTTCCGATTCCGTTGATCTTGATGGACTTTGTCTTTATGCCGACGGCTCAGGAGGTTCGCGATGCGGTGTTTGGGATTGATCCGTCTAGTGTTTGGGGCCTGATGGATTCTCATCGTTGTTCTTTCAAAGATCAAGTGGGATTTCGGACCGGATGTCGAGGATGCGGTGGTTGACTTTTTCTCGGGTAATCTCATGCCGCCCACGTTCACGGCTACATCTATAATTCTCATTCCGAAGGTTCCTCACCCTCGGAAGTGGGACCGAGTTTCACCATTAGCCTTGCAACGTGACGAATAAGATTATCTCAAGATTATGAACGCGGTTGGTCTCGATTCTGCCCTTGATTGTGTCATCGAATCGTGAGTGGTTTCACACCCTGGACGTGTCATCTCGGATAACATATTACTCGCGCAGAGCTTATCCATGATATCACCAGCCACGGAGATTCCTAATGTGGTGATGAAGTCGGATATGGCTAAAGCTTATGATAGGGTGCGATGGGATTTCTTGTATACAGACTATGATTCACATGGGCTTCCCTCCGTTCGGTGGATTGATATGGTTGGCAAATGTATTGAGCACTCGCGCTTCTCTGTTTAGTTAATGGTATCCCTTCGATATTTTCCTTCGACTCGGGATCGCGCAGGGAGATCCTCTATCTCCCGCCTTGTTTGTTCTGGCGGCGGAGTATTTATCCCGGGGAGTGGATTCCACTATTAGACGACACCGAGATATGATTTATCTGGACGCGACGAGGTTTTCCTTGGACGACGATCCGCCTATCTTGATGATGTGGTTATCTTCACTAGGGCGTGCCTCGAGGATGGTTTGGTCACGTTGAGACACTTCCTGAGCATTATTCTCGCTACTTGCGCCGGGTCAAGATAGATACGAAGAGTAGTTTCTTTTTGCCCCACGTTACATTGACAGGTGGGAGCATATGGTGCATGAGTGACAGGCTTTGTTCGCGATGACTTGCCGATGACTTATTTGGGTGTCCCTTTGTTCAAGGGGGGCGAATGAAAAAAGAGCTCTTCCTCCCAAGTGATTCGAAGATGTTGGATAGAGTTGCTTTGGGTGGTCGAATCGACATCTCTCCTTTGGTGGTAGGCTCGCTCTTATTCGAGCACGCTAATGGCCACCCCGTTGCATTTTCTTCAGTCATGCACCGCCAAAGACATTCTGCAGCTTGGAGCAGATCATGGCTAGATTCTTCCGGGGATCCTATGCGGGACGATGAAGAAGACTCATTGGATCGATTGGGATATTATCTCGCCATCCTATTTCCGGGTGGGGCTGGGGTTGCGCCGACTTTCGATATTGATGACGCCTTCGATTACAAGTTGTGATGGAGGTTACGCGAGGCCATTCATTGTGGGCTCAATTCTTGATCGCCAAGTCTTGTTACAATGGGCTTCGGTCTCCCCCGTAGAGCCTCTGTAACACATAATCATAGTCATCGGTGGAGGCGCTTGAGGCGGATCGGTATTCGAGCCCGGAGCGGATTTTTACGGTCTATCGCGCGTGGTAGCCGTGTCGGTTTACCGGGATGATACTTGGTTTGGGCATCGCCGCTTGATCATTGTTTGATTGGCCGTTGGGTCATATGACGGTTGATTGGTTCATTCGCGATGGTATGTGGGATAGAGATAGATTGTATCAGTCTTGGTCTCCGATGTGGGCTTCCCGAGAGTCTCATTGAGGATATATCCGGGTTCCGATTTTGGCTTTGGGTCCGAGGATATCATGCGGTGGATGTTTACCTCTCATGGTGGGTTCTCTATGTCTTCTCGCTGGGATTCTCTCCGGGGTAGAAATGCCTAACCTTCAGATGGTGCCATTTGGAATGATGCTCTTATTCCTACTATCTCTATATTCCTTTGGCGCGCCTTCGCATCGTCTTCCTTGGGATATCAAGCTTCGTGCACGTGGCACTTCCCTTGCCTCACGTTGTCTTTGTTGTTGCTTGAATAATCCACATTCTTCTCCTCAGTCGAATCTATCCCTCACCTCTTTTTGATGAATGATACTGTTCAGTCCGTGTGGAATCACTTTCTTCCTTGGTTTGACACTACACTTCCACACACCACTGATATGATCTTGTTCCTTTCATTTTGGAGGAATCGCACACACGGATCACACACAAGGCACTTGAGTTTCTTGGTTCCCTGCTTGATTTTATGGTTTGTCTGGACGGAAAGGAATAGTGTCAAGCATCGACAAATTCCTTTCTTGGCATCTCACATTATTTGGCAGGTGGAGCGGTATCTCTGGATCCTTGTTTCAGGTCGGCGTCTGAGCCCATCAGATTGGTCTGGATGCTTCCCTACTATTGGTTTTTTGCGAGTGGTGCCACCACAGTTCCACGCAGCCGAGGATTGTGATTTGGCGACCCCCTCGCTTTCCTCGGATCGTCGAACACGGATGGTTCATTTGATCGAGACACTTTGATTCTTTGGCGGGGGGATTGATTCGAGATCATTCGGGCAGACTCATGTTGGCATTTCACAGTTCCTTCCAGGCGGTGTCTAGTTTTCATGCCGAGCTACTAGCGCTTGAGATGGGATTGCGGCATGCCCGACAGTTCTCGCTTCAGATTTGGATTGAGTTGGACGCAGCGGCGGTGGTCACCACGATCACTTCGGTGGCCTCGGCTCTTGGCGGTTCAAAGATACTTTGACTCGCATTCGAACATGTTGAGGACCTTCGATTCGATTTCCCACATACAGAGAGGGAATCGACCAGCAGATCACCTAGCGGCTTTGGGGAGCCGCCGCCTGCGCGTACATTTTGTTGAGGAGGGCACGGCTTCTCACCACCTCCTCCGCGCTCATTCGGATGGACCAGTGGGATATCCGAGCTTCGATTTTCATAGATCATTGGCTCTCCTAGTATTTTTTTTAGATACTCATTATGATAGTCTTTCTAGATATCGTAGTGATAGGTTGTTTTGTTGTTTTTGATTTTCTCCCGCCATAACGGACATTACATTGTATGATACTTTGATTACTTGATATACGGTAGGGGATCACGCCTCAATCCCCCACCTCCCGGTGTTATTTTGTTAAAAAAAAAAAAAAATCCCACCAAATCCTCACAACTCCAAATCCCACGTACTCCAGCAGTTAGAATGTAGAGAACCCTTCTAACCCCCTCTATCTCACGTTTCAAGTATTGGAGAAAATAAATTTACCTCATCTCTTTTTCCTCTTCTATTCTTTTCACTCACTTAAAAAAACACAGCAACCTCTTGAATCTCCCTCTCACCAAGGAGTTGAGTCTTACTGAGTGGTACGAGAAATTGCCCACTGTGATTTCACGGTCGGAAACGAGAGAAATCGAATTTCGATTTGATGTGTGTGTGCGCGCTCTGGTGTGGTAATGTGTCCGACGTGTGGTGTGTGTGTCCTAGTGTGTGTGTGTGTGTCTCTAATATGTGTGTAATTGTGATAATTGTGTGTGTGTGTGTGTGCATGATTGGACGGAGCAAATGATGGAGTAAGAAAAGGAGAAAATAAATGAGGTGCTACTGCAATGATTCTTCTTCTACTTTGCATTTTGTATAGAGTGTGTGTTGGTGAAGAATGAGCAGAGGTTGTGTGTGTGTTTATGAGATGGGTGAGTGTGTGTGTGTGTGTGTGTGTGTGTGTGTGTGTGTGTGTGCCCACGTGAGTAGTGTGTATGAGGGTACACATGAGGCTTGGAGTTTCCCCGGAATTCATCGCCGGTGGCCGCTCGGAGGGAGAAGAGTCAGTCTGAGGACTTGAGGACTTTGGTGTGATGGGAATTTTGCAATTGGGAGTCAGGGGCTTCACTTAGAGAATTAGATGAAGAGTTATTCCTATATGCAATTTCTGAAATTCCAATTCAGACCCCTAAAGTTTCAATTAGACCCTTTTCTTCAAATTGAAGTTTCAATATCTTTCAACTGAGTCCCAGACCTTTTTCATTTAAACCCAAATCATATTTAATTTTTTTGAAATTATATTTCAGTCCTAGGGACTAAGTTAGATTTTCTGAAAATTTCATTTCAACCCCACCACTTTTCAGTTTGATCCAAAAACCCAAATTTATTTCTGTTTTCTTTCAAATTAGCCTTGAAACTTATATTTTTGGTTAAATTTCACCTATTAGGAGCTTTAGCTTATTTCATAAGCACTTTTACTTTGAATTAGAGATAGAATTTATTTTCAATCACTTAAATATACCAATATTTATTGTAGGTGACGAAGAACTAGACGTTTAGGCTTTCTAACTTCAAAGCTTAAGCGACTATCAACTGCATTTGAGGTAAGGATTTTTCTTTACACTTTTAAGTGCGAAGTTTAATTGTCTTTATTAAATACGTACTTGTATAATTTGATGAATTCTATACTTGACAATGTGATTATAATTGTTGAACTTGATGTGCATATTATATGTGAAGAATTTATGTTTATTTATGTGAAATGGCAAAGTATGACTTGGCAACGGGCAAAGTAGGCTTTCGCCAATGGCAAAGTATATGTGTGGTTTCGCCAATGTCAAAGTATATGTGTGGCTTCGCCAATGGCAAAGTATGTAAGTCCAAGCGGCTACGATAATCTGAGGGGGTGAATAGATTATCTCCATCTTTTCGATTTTGCCCTCTTTTTCGAACCGAATGCTCAAAGACAATAATAAAGGTGCGGAATATAAACAACACACGCCGTTTTCTTCATTGATGCCCATAAAACAATATTCAACTTCTTCACAATTGGAAGTTGTAAGAGGCTTGTTCCTTAGATTTGAACTTGTATCCCTTTGAGAAGTAGATGATTTTGTTTGACTCCTTTCATTTGCAACTACTCCATAGATGGCTTCTAATTTTTGCCATACTTCATGTGCCGATTTTATTCCTACAATATGTTCATATTCCAAATTAGTAAATGAACAATACAAAATATTGAGAGTTTTACCGTTTAAGGAGATGATTTTCTTCTTTCATCATTGAGCTTTTTGAAGCCTTTTGAGGTGTGTGGTGTATCTTTCGTCGGAATGGATTCTCCGCTTATGACGGTGTTCCAAATGTCGAACCCGCAACCTTGTAAGTAGCATTCCATTCTTTCTTTCCAAAAATAAAATTTTTGGAATCAAATAGTGGTGGCTTGGTGGTGGAGGTGCCGGAAAGATGAGCTTCGTCAGAGTCGACGATCGTTTCTCTTCACTCGCGATGTGAAACGAGCTTGCCAAAGAGTTTTGCTTTGATACCACTTGTAAGTCCAAGCGCTACGATAATCTAGAGGGGGTGAATAGATTATCTCCATCTTTTCAATTTTGCCCTCTTTTTCGAACCGAATGCTCAAAGACAATAATAAAGGTGCGGAATGTAAACAACACACGCGATTTAAAGAGGTTCAACTCACCTACGGCCTAATCCTCTACCACCCCAAAGATATCCGGATGGATTTCAAAGAAAAAGAATTTTATTAATTACCACAATTAATACAAATTCAACTTACAACACCTTGAAGAGCACCACACTCTTCTTCAACAACACCTTTGGAGATTACCACAATCTCCCTTTGAAGATTACCACAATCTTCCTTCAACGCACCTTGTGAAGATTACCACAATCTTCAACCTTGAAGAATACCAAATTCTTCAACACCTCAATAAGAAGATCACCAAAATCTTCTTGCACCTATCACCTAGATCATCCAAGTGTGTTCTTACCACAAGAAAACTCACAAGGATATCTTGTGTTGAATGATAACCAAAAATCAAGATTACAACTCAATAATGAATAATACAATTTGAGTGCAAAGTGTAATCAAGAATAGCCTAGACCTCAAGGATGTGAAAGTGATAAGCTAGGCAAATTTACAACAAGAATAATAACAATGAAAGACCAAGTATTTGCTTGAAGTGTATCTTGTTGTGTTGTGTCTCAATTATTGTATTGGTTGCTCCAAAACTTCCTCTATTTATAGGAGATTATTGATCAAGCATAGGCTCCTCTTGGGGATTGAAAATCTACAGAAAAATACAATTAAAATCAAGAATATAGCTGTTAGAAATCAATCCCACAATTTAAGGAAATGTGTCTCACAAAACGGTCATATTTTTTATGTCAATGCACAGATGCACCGGTCGCACGAAAATAAGAGAATTAAGAACACTTTGAAAATTTCAACAGGCGACCTGGTCGACATAGGCTTCGACCGGTCGACCCTGTCTCAACCGGTCCACCTTAATGAAAAATCGAAGAAGATTTGTTCTTTTCAAAACGAAACATGCAGGTACCGGTCGACCGGTCGACTGCCGATTTTACTTCCGTCTCATTTTCTATTTCAAAATCATCTTCATTATGGGTTACCCTATAGGCGACCGGCCGACCACGAGACAAAATGTTGTCCAATTTTTGTCGAAAATAAAACTCAAGAAATACTCCGAAAATTTAGTAAAAACATTTTAAACCAATTGGGAGTATTTAGACAACATTTAGAAATCTTGTTTTAGGAGTAAAAGCCCATTGACATAAAATCATTAAAAGTGTTGTCCATTATTATCAAAAATAAACTTGAGGAAATACTCCTAAAATATTAAAACCATTTTAAATCATTTAGGAGTATTTGGACAACCTTTAAAAACATTGTTTTGGTGACAAAATAAAATCATCAAAATTAAGATAAAAACATGTATCAAACAATCTCCCCTTTTTGATGATTACAAACCAAAACAATTTTTACACAAACTAAGAGAGCAATTTTAGAAATGATTTTCCGGTAAAAAATATTTGACCGTTTGGAAGCAACCAAAATTTCCAAAAATATTAAAGCAACCAAGTAGGAGTAAATATTTTCAATAATAAGCACAAGTTCCCCTATCAACAAGCATATCAAGAATAATGTAAAAATAATTTTCCATAAGCTAAAAGCTTTAGCTTTTACAATTTGTTCAAGAGCTTATAAGCTCCCCTGTCACAAAACATCATTAAACAATTATATAAGTCCATCAAGCAACAATTGGACTAAAAAAGAATCACAACTTATGGCTTTTATGAGCCATAGCTTATAGCTTTTATGACAAGCTTTTATTAGCTACTTTGAGCTAATGAGCCAATATCCTGTTTCTCCCCTTTGGAATCATCAAAAGAATGTTAGGATGATAAAAACATCATACAAATATATCAAAGTGCGCAACCGAGACAAATTATCAACCATCGAGCAATTTAAACTTAAAGTCCAAGGAAAATGGGAGAATTGTAACATAAGAGATCCATAAGCTCATTAGTAAGCTAAAAACATGATTTCAAAAAGATTTTAAGACATTTTGAGGCAAGAGAATCATGTAGAAGTAGAAAGTTTCATTGCGACATTTCATCGAACACCTTGTGTGCGTAAAAATAAAAGAGGTTGTATATAGTCCTTGTAAAAGTTCCAAGCCAAAAATTTTCATAACATTATCAATCAACCTCATTTCAAAGCTCAATAAGATCATATGTAACATATGCAACATTTGTTCATCAAATAAGAGGCTCAACAAAGTAGATTCTCAATGGTTCAACCCAATTGAGATAATATAAGCTAAGAAGGATCAAGGCATTACAAATGCCAAAGATTAGAGCATCCATCAAATAATACAAGTCATGCCTTAAACAATACATGTATGATATATCAAAAGTCCCAACATATCCAACTAAGCATAATTATCAAAGCATTAAAAGAAGCACTTTTACCATCAAGTACTTCATACCAATTATCAAACAATATGCTAAATTAGAGTATTTTTACCATCGAATACTCCACCAATACCATGATCATCAACAAGTCATTATCAACTTGTAATTTTCACCCTTTCAATAAGACAAGCAAATATTATTAAGACGAGAGAGTTTTACAAAGTTCACAAAAATACAAAGCAACGAAAATGCTAGAAAGTAAAGGGGTGGGGACATCATTCCTCATCCGAGGAGAAGCAAGATCCGGAATAAAATCCTTGATAAACTTCTTCAACTTGCCGATAGACTTTTGCATTTTGGAGGTCTTTTGCTCCAAAGCCTCATACCTCGTCTCATGAAAAGCCCTCATCTCATCAAATTCGGCTTGAGTATACCTCCTAGGCGGTTGAGCACCCAGATACCCTCCGTATTGCTCGGTTCGCCCTCTTCCGCCAATCTTGCGGCCTCGGCGTCATCAAAGAAGTCATTAGGATCGGGGACTCTTGACCTCTTCCTCTAGCCATTTTAGTTGGCCTGGATGTCCATATTCTTGCGATCGTGACCATTTGGGAGATGTTATCAATGTCGGTCATTTTGAAATACCTCCGAGTTACACTCCGACGAAGGTAGTCCCGATTGAATAAGAAGTTTACAAATCCAATTCCCCATAACCAACTTCTTATTACCTTGAGTGATGGACTCTATTAGACATTGAATAAGTATGGCACCAAAGTTAAGTGGTTCCCTCCTAGCAATCTTATAAGTCAAAAAGTAATCCATGTTGCTAGGCATCTTTCCCGACTTACCACAAATGCAATATGAGACAATGACCGACAAAATACGATGCTCAAGTGTCATTGCCAACAAGGAATACTTCGGCCATACTCCCAAATACGTCTTAACTTCTTTCATCGACACCCCCAACATTTCATTATTCCAAGTCCCACAAGAGAAATAATCCCAACCACCTTCTCTAACATGTAAGAGCCTAAAAATATCATTGGGAGTCCATCTAAAATGACGACCCTTTACAAGCGAATTAACGGCAATCGGCTTCCTTTCATTATCATATTGCACCCACATATTAGCATAAAAATGTTGGATAATATCATCATCATACAAAACATAAGCATGCTCCCATAGATACATCCAACCTTGCTCCTCAAAAAATCCTCTAATAGTAGGATACTCATTTGTAAATGAACTAAAATGACACATTTTAGTCCGAGCAATAGATTTTCCTCCCATTCCCGAATCCTCATAATACCATTCCGCATACTTATTGATGAAATTAAGAACATTGTGGGAATTAGGAGCTTGAGTAACAAAGGATTTTTTACCTTTCGCCCAACGGCAATTTTGGAGCGAAATTGTTCCGCGTAGCTCGGTAATTTGGGCCCGAGAGAGAATGGGATTTTGAACATCATCACCTTCTTGAGCCACGTTTCTTTGAGCGGCTCGAATATCCCTTTGTTCGGCTTCCTCTTGCCGATTTCTTGAAGAACCCTCTCCGCCCCTTCTACGCTTGGAGATGGGATTTCGACCGGTGGAATTCTTTGGGGGAGCCATATAAGTAAGATTCTTGTAAAAATAAGAAGATTAGTAACAAGAATCGTGAAAAATGATGAAGAATTGAGGAATATAAGAAAAGGGGGAAAGATGTCGCTGTTAAGGGTTTTGAGGAAGTTTTCTCTCGTTTTGAAACGAAGAACAGAGAGATATTAAAAAGAGCTTATGCTATAAGATATCATAAGAGATAATAAGCCACATAAGTCTAATTAAATGCACAAGAATTTTAGAAAATCATGCAAGGTCTTCTTTTAAAAATTTTGAAACTGGTAAATATATAAAAGACCTACATTAAAAATAAATACTTGAAGACTCATTTTGCAATTAATACACAATTAAAAACATGCATAGAATTAAAATAAAATGCATATATAAATGGGGAGATACGGTTTACCAATTACGCCGTTTCCATGGGTTGTGTCTTTCCCATTGTTGATGATATCTTCCCATTGAGAAGTCACTTTGTTGATGATGACTTCTTTGATTACTCCATTTCCAAGGTTTGTTACCTTCCCGTTGTTGATGGTCTCTTCTTCTTTGAGAGTCATCTTGTTGATGATGTCTTTGCCATTTCCAAGGATTATGTTCTTCCCAATTTTGATTATATCCTCTTCTTGAAAATTGGCTTTTTCGAAAATAGTTTCTCCTTCTTTGATCAAATGAAACGGTCATTTGATGTCTTCTTCTTGCGTATGAATTTTCTTCGATCATTGTTTCGCCGGGTACCTAATAACACATTATTTTGTGGTACCCTATGTGTTTGGGTCCTTTAGGATTAGTCTTGAGACTTTTAGGTCTCCAACAATAATTAGAGCTATTTCTAGCCCGACAAGTATTTACCGTATGACCCTTTTTACCGCAATAAAAGCATGTAATAATTCTAGGAGCATAATGGCCAATATGCTTAGAGACTTGATTCTTATTCATATGATTGACAACATTAAGCTTATGATCAAGTTCTAGTTTCAATTATCACAACAATCAACAATTTCGCAGACTAAGTCGGATTTAGATAAATCCTTTTTCATGCAATTAATATCCTCAACGAGAGTACTATTTTCTTTTTCAAGGTTTCTAACCTTGTCAAGAGTGGTAGTGTGAGAACATGATAGTGATTCATAGGAAGTAAATAAACTATCCTTATCATTTTTCAAAATATTGAATTCCTTTTTCAAATTTTTGTATTTAACAAGTAAGCTTTGGAATTCATTTTGAAGTTCATCATAATCATTTTGCAAATCACTATAATCATTTTGAATGACAATATCATAGGAAGTAGAGGGTTTAAGACACACCTTGTTTTCTTCATTGATGCCCATAAAACAATATTCAACTTCTTCATAATTGGAAGTTGTAAGAGAGCTTGTTCCTTAGATTTGAACTTGTATCCCTTTGAGAAGTAGATGTTTTTGTTTGACTCCTTTCATTTGCAACTACTCCATAGATGGCTTCTACTTTTTGCCATACTTCATGTGCCGATTTTATTCCTACAATATGTTCATATTCCAAATTAGTAAATGAACAATACAAAATATTGAGAGCTTTACCGTTTAAGGAGATGATTTTCTTCTCTTCATCATTGAGCTTTTGAAGCCTTTTGAGGTGTGTGGTGTATCTTTCGTCGGAATGGATTCTCCGTTTATGACGGTGTTCCAAATGTCGAACCCGCAACCTTGTAAGTAGCATTCCATTCTTTCTTTCCAAAAATAAAATTTTTGCAATCAAATAGTGGTGGCTTGGTGGTGGAGGTGCCGAAAGATGAGCTTCGTCAGTAGTCGACGATCGTTTCAAAGAAAAAGAATTTTATTAATTACCACAATTAATACAAATTCAACTTACAACACCTTGAAGAGCACCACACTCTTCTTCAACAACACCTTTGGAGATTACCACAATCTCCCTTTGAAGATTACCACAATCTTCCTTCAACGGCACCTTGTGAAGATTACCACAATCTTCAACCTTGAAGAATACCAAATTCTTCAACACCTCAATAAGAAGATCACCACAATCTTCTTGCACCTATCACCTAGATCATCCAAGTGTGTTCTTACCACAAGAACACTCACAAGGATATCTTGTGTTGAATGATAACCAAAAATCAAGATTACAACTCAATAATGAATAATACAATTTGAGTGCAAAGTGTAATCAAGAATAGCCTAGACCTCAAGGATGTGAAAGTGATAAGCTAGGCAAATTTACAACAAGAATAATAACAATGAAAGACCAAATATTTGCTTGAAGTGTATCTTGTTGTGTTGTGTCTCAATTGTTGTATTGGTTGCTCCAAAACTTCCTCTATCTATAGGAGATGATTGATCAAGCATAGGCTCCTCTTGGGGATTGAAAATCTACAGAAAAATACAATTAAAATCAAGAATATAGTCATAGAAATCAATCCACAATTTAAGGAAATGTGTCTCATTGTCAAACGGTCATATTTTTTTTGTAATGCAATGCACAGGCGACCGCCGCACGTAAATAAGAGAATTAAGAACACTTTGAAAATTTCAACAGGCGACCGGCCGACATAGGCTTCGACCGCCGACTGCCTCAACCGGTCCACCTTAATGAAAAATCGAAGAAGATTTGTTCTGTTTCAAAACGAAACATGCAAGTACCTGGCCGACCACGGGAAAGTATACTTCATAGATTAGGAGGTTTCCAATGAGCTCATCAAACTTGAGTGTCTCAAGATTTTGAGCTTCCGTAATTGCCGTCACCTTTTCGACCATGAGCCGAAGGGCATTTAAGACTTTGGTCACCTTATCTTCTTCTGAGATGACCTTTCCAAGAGCCACAAGAGGATTGACAATGTTGTCAAGCCTTTCCACCATTTTTGATATGCTTTCACCATCATGCATATTGAAATTTTCAAAGTCTTTTACAAGCATTGTTTTTCTTGCTTGTTTCACTTTCTTTGTGCCCTCATAAATGGTTTCTAATTTTTCCCAAACTTCATGTGCCGACCGTATCCCTCTTATGCGATTATATTCGGTGGCGGTAAGAGAGCAATGTAAAATATTTAAGGTCTTACCATTTAGAGAGAAAGCCTTTTTGTCATTTTCATCATACTCCTTGAATGGCTTGGGAGTAGTGGTACCAACCTCCAATTTTGTTGTTGGTTGAGCAACTCCTTCAATGACCACATTCCAAATATCAAATCCGCATCCTCAGTAGAAAGCACTCCATGCGGTCTTTCCAAAATGCGTAGTTGTTGGCGTCGAATAGTGGTGGCTTGTTGGTGGAGGCGCCGGTGGTGAGATAAGCTTCATTCGTAGCTACGGATCTTTCCTCTTTACTCGGAACGAGCTTAGCCAAAGAGTTTGGCTTTGATACCACTTGTTAGTCCAAGTGGCTACGATAATCTGTAGGGGGTGAATAGATTATGCCGATTTTTCGCAAATCACCCTCTTTTTCGAATCAACAAGTAAAAGACAAGAATGTAAATGCGGAAATTAAACAACACTCGTTGATTTAAAGAGGTTCAACCCACCTAGGGCCTAATCCTCTACCACCCCAAGATTCTCCTGGATGGATTTCAAAAAGAAAAAGATTTTATTAATTACCACAATTAATACAACACCTTGAGGATCACCACAATCCTCTTACAACACCTTCTTCAAGGAGATTACCACAATATATATGTGGCTTCGCCAATGGCAAAGTATATGTGATGGCAAAGTATATACGCTCGATTCATTAAATTATGCTATCTTATATTTAATTTGGACAATTAGAATCCCTACTGAGTATGCGTTACTCACCCCTATTATTCAAATTATTTTCAGATTAAATGGGGGAATGCGCCGCGATGATGGGGATAGCCAAGATTTACACTTTAATTATTTAACTTTTTGAATTGTTGACTCGGTTTTCCAAATCCAAACAAATGTGACGTACTATCTCTTATTTATTGTAATATTATTAATATTTATTTTTAATCTTAGCTAATACTCTAAGATTGGTTATTTTAAATAAGTTTTAGTAATTTATATTAGCCTTCATTATTGCTTCTCGCCGAAAGTTATCTATTTTATTTTTTTTTTTAAAAAAGGATAAGTGGCGCAAAGAAAATTTTATAATTAGACTATGTTTCATAAAATAAGAGTAGCGCAATGAAAGTGTGATGGATTTTTGGATTTATTAATAAAATAGTTCCATCTCGCTTTTTTTTGATGTGTCTTATTTGTGCGCATTTAAATATACTTTCTTATTATATTAGTTTTAAAAAAAATTGCATTCTTTATTTTAGTAACGCTAAAAAAGTCCTTTATAAAAAGTGGGCGTTACACAAAGAGCATCTTTAAATTTAAAGAGTAATATTTCTTTGCATTTTCCAACACACTTTTTGTAGTTGGCTCTTTATTTCAATTTTTTTGTGGTTTTTGGAAATTGCCTTAAAAAATGTTGATTATGAGTACAAGAAAACAACAAATATGGTATTGGAAGTAATTGATCAATTAATATAATCAATTATAAAGAGTTATTTTGACTCTCCAAATTTGGAGAGTGAAAACTCATTCTTTAAATTTAAAAGTTAAAAGAGAGAATATGTTGGAGATGATTTTTGATGTATTGCTCTTCAAAATAAAGAGTATTTTTCAATTAGAGAGTCTCTTGGGAAAATGAATAATTGGTTTTATTGCCAAAAAACCTATTCTTTTATTGGGAGTGAGAAGCAAGAACACGAAAAGTTTTGAGTATTCTGGACAATAACAAATAACAATCACATTTATGACACAATTGTACTCGGGAAAAAAATGTCATTGAAAATTCTAACGTTGATTCACCTCATTCTAAAATATTAATAAGTCAATTATAATTCCATTATAATTCAAGGACACGAATCCTTAAGTTTAATTTATTTACAAAAAGAAATATCAATCAATCTCAATGACAATTTGGAACCACGAATGATGTTTTTAGCCCTAAACGCACTTTACAACTCACCCACAAGAACAACAATACAGAAGTGGGCAATAAAGTGATTTAAACGCACAACTCTTATCGCACATAAATACTAAAAGACATGTTAGGGATGACGCTAAAATGAGTCAAGATTAGGTCAAGGTTTTTCTTGAAGCGGATTTTTAAAATTATAAATAGGTTTGGGGTCACTCTTGATTTTTTATTTCTAAACTCATTCTACCCCATTTAAAATTTATTTTCTGTAAGTATATTTATGCAATTCTTTCCAAAAATATTTATGCAATACTATTTTTTGAAATATAGACTTTCAAAGAGGTTTTAATAGTGTTAATTTACCACATACCACACAAATGCGTGCAAAAAAGACATTCTAAAAGACAGAACAAACATGCAGGGTTTGAGCAACCCACGTGGCCACCTGTTAGTGGATTGGACGGCTAGGTTTGCTAATCATTGGTTGAAAATTGAAATTTGTAGCTTAAAAAAATATGTACAAAAAATAAAAATAAAAATAAAAATAAAAATTGTGATGGTGGTGGAGTGGGTGTGGTGGACAAAATTCCATTACTTGAATTCAACATTGAAATCTTTTATTCTTTACATTATTCACATGATTCAGTATGGGGTCCCAAGTGGGAGATTGTAAGAATAAACACATGATATGGGGCCATTTGCTATTATGAGTTGCCATAATTTATTTTGCAATAAAAAATTTCCTTTTGGGTCGATAGTGTTTTTAATATGTTGGGAGTAGTGGTTGGAGTTGGAGGTGAGGGATAAGTTTGAAAGAAAAGAAAGATCTGAACCCTGAGCCAACACCCTTACAAAGAGTTAATGATATCACTGAAATATGCTCTGCTGTTTTTGGGTCCATAGTTTTAAAAATTGAATTAATGAGCAAATCAATATTTAACGATTCACAATTGAACCGGTTGAATTGACTGTTGATTCACTTTAATATGTCGGATCGATCAATCGACGTCCAACCCACCTAACAAATAACGAACATTGTAATTTTAGGTATAACTTCTAGAAATCAATTATTCTATATTAAATTTGAATAAATTGTTTTTTTTGTAGAACCATTTATTCCAAAGATGTTATATATAACTTGATTTGTTATTATTCACATGCTGAATCTATTTTCTAATATTTTGAATCATCTGTTTTAATTCGTATATTAATTACTATATATTTTAATTCATAAATAAGGGATGCATCTATGTAATTTGTGATTAAGTGCTTATTATTATTATTATTATTATTTAAATGAATGAAATATAAATTTAAATATAAATAATATAAAATTCGTTTTTCATATATTAAATCGTTGAAAAGTAGGGAATTTTGAAAACTAGAGTCCAACCAAAACAACAATCCTTGTAGTATCACAACTCACCTGGTTCCTACCCAACTTCTCTTGTCTATTTGAGTTTATTGGCCATAATCATGCTTACACCTAAATACTATATCCCTAGTCTCAATTAGGGTGGGGGGAGTGGGGGACGGAGTACTATGAAATAACTAGTAAGATAAGATATTATAATTAATAAATTATAGTAAGCCACCTATTGGTAAAAAGGCATATTGTTTTGTAGATGCAATGAGCTGTCCCCAAAAAATAAAAATAATAAAAAAATAATAACTGGGGGATTCTAGCCGCTTTTAATGCAATTTTGTTCTTTTTTTTTTTTGGAAAAAAGAGTCTACTTTCATATTACATTTCAAACTTAACATAATAGTCATATATTTTAGTTTTCTTATATGTTATATTATCACAAACAATTTTAATTCCTAATGACTTAATAGCATTAAATATTTATTCCCTAAAAAAGTTTTTGAAATAAATGGGAAGTTGGGGTTCATATATCATGAGTAGTCCGTGACACGTGCACCGGTGGCTTTTTATATGCTAACGTCTCTATTCTTTTGATTCTTTTGAGGCGGGTCATTTTCGTTTAACGGTCCTAAAAGCCGTCAAGCCCACGCTATCCACATCTTTATTTTTATTTTATTTTCACATTCGTCCTTTACTTTTTTATTCTTTCGATTTCTAACATCTCAGTATCTCACCTCCATGAAAACTATTATTACAACTATTTAAATTGTTGCAAAATGAGTCATATGGCATCGAGTACGTCTATGTTTTTATCTTTAAATATTTAATATAAAAAATTTACTTGCATGATGATAAAGAAGATATGTAAATTTGGGGCTCACACAAAGTGGACAGTAGAATAAATTATACAGATTAGTATTTTATGTTAAAAAAAAGAAAAAAAAAGTAGAATGTAAGTAATCCATCCTTTATCATCGCCTAATTTATTAAACTAAACTACTTTTAAATTCTATTTAAATAATTAATGCCATAAAAAGAAACCTTAATCATATAGGTAAAAACAGAGTTCACAACTCGTTTTTCTAATTTATTTATTTTTAATTATTTTTTTTGAGAAAATTTATTTATTTTAGTACTTTCTTAAAATTAATTTTCAGAAATAATTTTCTATTTCAAAAACTTGAACTTAAATGAATATTTTACTTTACAAATTGAAAATACATACACCATTTTTAAGATAAGTGCAACTGGTTTTGCTCAAAATTTGAAAAAATGCTAGAATTTAGAATGAATTTAGAAACACGTCTAGAATAGGAAACACGATTACTAATGCCAGGTGTTATCGACTTTGGACCATTATCGGGCCGACCCAATAAGAACAATAAGAAATTGATTCATATCGGCCAACCCGATAAGCCTCGTTAAAACCGTAACTTAAATAATATCTTTTTTTAAACATATTTTCTGCTTTCTAATTCTAACTTCCTAAGTGGCTTTATATGTGATAAGTATTTGAAGAAAAAATAACATGATACTATGTTAGTAAATGATATAACGAGCCAAATGCTCTAAATTGTTCAAATAAGCCAAAATAATAATAATAAATAAATAAATAAATATAAAAAAATTTGTTTATCGGGCTTAATGGGTCGTGTTTGGGCTATTGTGTTTTTACCGTGTCGTGTTAGGCTACTATTTCCAGTCCGTTAATCTTATCTGGCCGTGTTCAAGTTAGTTCAAGTTTTTTTTTAAATAGAAAATAATTTCTGAAAATTAAAAATAATAAAATAAATAAATTTTCTAAAAAAAATTAAAAAAATAATAAATTAGAAAACAGAGTTCATAACTCTGTTTTCAAAATTTTCAGAAAAGAAAAGGAAAGCTGATAAAACAGAGTTATGAACTCTATTTTCACCTATATTATTAATGCTTTTTTTTGCATTAATTAGTTAAATAGATTTTAAAACTACTTTAGTTTAATAAATTTAGCCTTTATCATCTCTAAGAGTTGCTTAAAAAAAATCATCTATAGTTTGTCAGTAGTATATAAAATTATTTATTTTACTGTTTTAATTTGACTGAAATTTATAAATTATAGCTCAAAGTATATAAGTCTTACATAGTTTTTACAATATATATATTTTTTTTATCGGTATAGTTTTTACAATATTGTTCTTGAAAGCGGTAGTTGAAAGTTAGTAATATATATTATATTATATTATATTGATTTAATTATGAATGCATGTATGGAGAATAATAATTTTTATTTAAAAAATGGGATTTTATTTTGTAACAACCTAAAAGAGAAATATATTTAACAAAATTCGTAGAAAAGGTATAGAGGAAGAACATTATCTCCTATTCAAAAGTTTCTCCTATTCAAAAGTTTTGTAGTATTTTTTTAGGGGAATAGGAAATAAGATGTTTTGGGAGGGGAGAGAATGAGATTCGAACATGAGTATGCTCGTCTAGTAGCATTCCAATTCCAAACGGTAAATTGGACGGAAAAATAATTCCAGAGGGTAAAGTGTATTTTATTTAATTACGACATAGAGAAATATGAATATGAATTTAAATACGAAAAAGCAAAAGACAGCACATCTTATTGGCTATCATTTGTCTTCTCTAGCTTTTTTCCAGAAACATCTTGTCTCATATAATTTTCGGGGAAATTAAATTTCACCCCTTTTATTTGGAGATTATACATCTTAGTCCGTACATTTGAATTTGAAAGATAACAATAAATTTGTGAAACCATACAAATTTACAAAGACGAACCCTTCAAACCTTATAATATATCTGCAAGTATATAAATAAATGCATACACAAAAACTGTCTGAAAAACTTCTCGATTTGAGGTTAAAATTAACAATGTTTTAATTTTCTTTTAACTAACATGAAAAACTAAATTATAATTATGAGTTAGCTCATTGGTCCAAAAGTAGTTCAATATTTTTCATTTATTCATAAGAATTAACATATTCAACTTTGATTAAAAACAAATATACAACTTACGCTGCGTTGCACCAACATACAAAAAGGAAAGGGAAAAATCACAACCTCCAAGTTAAAAACCAAATTGCAAGAACGGGAAGGATAACTTTAGGAATAGCAATCAAATTGAGTCGAGCGAACCGAGCTTTTGGGTGTTTAAGCTTGACTTGTTATTTATCGAGTTGAGCTCAAGTTTAATTTATCGAATATATTGATGGTTCATCAATATATTCATTAAATATCAATTTCAAAAACTATTCATCAATTTATTACAAAAATAAAATTATATATATATATATATCTAAAAGCACAATATTTGTCTACTAAAATTTGCAATTTTATTCAAATGAATAAAATTATTTAAATATTTTTATATCTATCATAAGCAAACATATAAAAATTAAAGTCAAACTATTAGTTTAAATTATACGAGCTAAATTAACTCACGAGCTTACTAACTGTCTCGCTCACAAATTAACGAGTCAAATATTATTAAACTTGACTTTGGTATATTTTAACGAAGCTCATTAAACGAGCTTTTATCGAATCCAATTCTATATAGCTCGTAAGGGTTAGCTTTATTTGCAAACCATAGAATAATTTACATACCCACTTATAGGGCACGAGCCTCCATACCTTTTTTTTCATATTTACTATTTTCTCTTTTTCTGTTTATTATATATTTATTTTTTCTTTTTTATATTTATAATTTTTCTTTTTTTTACCAATTATTATATTTTCTTTTTTTACTATTTTTTACTAAATTATTTCTCAATGTTTGTATTGTTAGTGGTGTTGGGACTTGGGAGCCATATGACATGGCTTCGCCAGATATTAGCGGACTTGGACCACGCTGTATCACTCATCTTTGGAGATCCCAGTGTCCTCTCATTAACTACGCTATTGTGGAGATTCGCCACCCAGAGCGAGTGATGAGACAGTTCGGCATGCGACAGCATATTCCTGATGTTGTATCAGAGACACATGCATCGCTACATTCCATTACTCGTCGGGGCCAACTAGGGTTTGATTGGCCTACTTTTCATGCTAATTGGGTGCGATTGGGCCATGGCGCGCCGCGACTCTATCGTCACAACAAAACTTATTGGTGGTGGCCCCAAACAGAGAGCATGGTTATCATGTATGGTATAATAACATTACCCGATGACTTATATCGCGCCAAACTTGCATACGGCATATAAAAGGATACTAAATGCATCGACACATCATCTCGTGATGCTATGGTAAGATATTTGTGATTTTAGTATTATTCACTCTTAAAATACTTATATTGCATAGTGTAATGATACGGTCAAACATGTATTTTTATATAGTGTACCTTGCTCGATCGATTAACGATCGTGTTCGAGATGTTAGTGCGATGACCTCGGTCGGTGGATCACCTACGACCCGAGTTTTGTGATGGAATGGCCAACATGAGACGTGTTCTTGGATTGCCTGCAGAGCAGCCACCTGATCCATCCACGAGAAGCTTCAGCAGACCCTACTGTGAGCTACCGAGCCGAGGAGGATGATTATAGGGAGGACCTATACCACTGGGGATCCCCCCACATATTCGGCAGGTCCGTCCACCTTAACATATCATACATTTTTGTCTCCTCCACCATATCCAGCAGGGCTGTCCACATCGGCGTATCATATATCTCGGGGTATGGACCACACCGCAGCGATATGTGCGCAGAGCGTGTTGCGAGTTATGACGGTTTATTACTCATCAGTTCACTTCTTTTACATCATTGCTCGATACGGGTATAGGCACCTCTTACCCACCTACACAGCAGTATCCATCCGACTTCATGCGTCCGCATTTTCAGACGTCACTTGTTCCATTTCCGAGTGGACACGACTGGGGTCACAGAGATGGAGAGAGAGTTCATCATCTGCAGCAGATCAGCATGATGATGATTATCAGTATCATGACCGGAGGAGGAACACACGAGTGAGATATCCACCCAGATATGGCACCGGAGGACATCGAATTTAGGATTATGTTATTAATGTAGTTTATTTTGTTTTTTAAACTAATACATTTTAAATTAATCATAATTACATTTAAATTGCTATTATATATCATTTTTTTTTCGGGATGTGAAGAGGTTTAATCGGTAAAACTCGAAAATTTTTTTTGAAAAAACCAACAAAGCACAACCTCAAGTTGCGCTTCATTTTTGCAGAAATTAAAGAAAAAATGATATGAAGCGCATGAGCTTGTTGTGCCTTTTCTAAAAGCACAATTTGCTCATGCGCTTCATTTGTATAACGGGCAAAATAAAAATAAAAATTAAAAAAAGGCATGAAGCACATGATGTTCATGAGCCTTTTGTAAAGGCAAGCTCCGCGCCTATGCTTAAAAAGAAAAGAGGATAAAATTTCACTACATTTTGTCAATTGTTTTTAAATTGACAATATTTTGTCAAAAAACCCTATATATTATGTAGGCTAAAAATAACAAAGTGTGTCCATTCGTCCATGTTTGCAGCCCCAAGTATAAGGGTGTTAATGACAATATAGAGAAAACCCAAGGGCATCCCATGATATTACTGTACAGCTGTTCCACTTATCTTTTCTTTGATAGTATAAAGCAGTCTCCCATCTCCCACTATCCTCACTACTACCACCTTTTGAGAAAAAAAAAGCAGAAAAATTAGAGTCTAGAGAGAGAAGAAGCTAAGAATGGAGGGGAAAGAGGAAGACGTTAGGCTAGGAGCAAACAAGTTTTCAGAGAGGCAGCCATTGGGGACCTCAGCACAGACTAAGGACTACAAGGAGGCGCCACCGGCGCCGCTGTTCGAGCCCGGCGAGCTTCATTCATGGTCCTTCTGGAGAGCTGGCATTGCTGAGTTCATGGCGACATTTTTGTTTCTTTACATCACAATATTGACTGTGATGGGGGTTTCAAGGTCTGGAAGCAAGTGTTCCACTGTTGGGATTCAGGGAATTGCTTGGGCTTTTGGTGGGATGATTTTTGCCCTTGTTTACTGCACTGCTGGAATTTCTGGTACCTCTCGCTACTCCAGTGTGTGTCTGTGTGTTTATTATTTTTTTTTGTTACTGTAAGGAAATCTTAATAGTGCTACTGGTAATCCTTTGGTTTTTCGTTGATGGTTGAGCTTGGATTCTGTTTCTTTTGGTACTCTGGTGTAGTTTTTTGAAGGTTTTTATTTTATTTTATAATATTCATGCTTGGGCTTAAGTTTCTATTACAGGCATTCTTTAAAATCTAATTATGATTTAAGTTATTCCTCCTGTTTCTGCTTATTAAATTTAAACCTTGTAACTTCAGTTTATCTTCTTTACTTATTTGTTACTTATATGAGTTCTAATTCTGAAGTTTCGCGCTGTACTGTTTCAATTACCACTAAGGATAAGTACAAAAACTACCCAGAAAAACAGAGGTTTTTGAAAATTATAAAAATCGTGTGATTTTGTATTATGCTTTAGCCCTTCATAATCAAAAACATTTCAAACACCTCTTTTACAATTACCTCATTTAAGATAGATTTCAGGTGTTTTTTGTAAGTTTGAAAATTCTTTGGGTTTTTTGAGTTTCAATTTTCGTGTACTGATCTGTTAATGGTGTGATTATTTCAGGTGGGCACATAAACCCTGCTGTGACATTTGGTCTGTTCCTAGCAAGGAAATTGTCTCTAACCAGGGCAATTTTCTACATTGTGATGCAATGCCTTGGTGCCATCTGTGGTGCTGGTGTTGTCAAGGGCTTCCAGCCTTCTTTCTACCAGACATTAGGTGGAGGTGCCAATGTTGTTGCTCATGGTTACACCAAGGGTAGTGGCCTTGGTGCTGAGATTATCGGCACTTTTGTCCTCGTTTACACCGTCTTTTCGGCTACTGATGCCAAGAGAAATGCCAGAGACTCTCATGTCCCTGTATGTACTTTATTACCCATAACATTTGGCTTTTTATTCATCATTTATCAAAAGAATAGGATGCAGTCGTGGTTTTTTGGTCTTGGCTTAGTATAATTCAATTTTGGTGGTGGTTAATTGCAGATTTTGGCTCCACTTCCCATCGGATTTGCGGTTTTTCTGGTTCACTTGGCAACCATCCCCATTACTGAACCGCATCAACCCTGCTCGCAGCCTTGGTGCAGCCATCATTTACAACAAAGATCATTCTTGGGACGACCACGTAAGTTCATATCTACTACATTTCCTCTAAAAATAGTTTTATTTGTTCGACAATACCTACAATATTTTGTTTACATGCCCTCCTTGTAGTAGTAGGGTGATGGAGTGCAAAATCGAAATAGTTGTTGCTAATAACTTGAGAAACATGATACGTGGATCGACTAATTGTTTGCGTTGCTTGTGGGTTTTATTTCAGTGGATCTTCTGGGTTGGACCGTTCATTGGAGCTGCACTTGCTGCCCTCTATCACCAGGTCATCATTAGAGCCATCCCATTCAAGAGTGGCCACTGAATTTATAGCCTTTCTTGTGTGTTTTTAGCTTGTTAGCATTTGGGGTTGCTGCTTAAGTGTGAAAAAAACTTGTGATTTTCTTGCTTATTGTCTTAACCTAGAGAACTCTGTTTATTGTAGTCAGTCACTTTTGTCTATTTATGTATTTTCCGGGATTTAGCCAAATTGGGTGTGTTGGAGCTCTGTTGGTTCACTGAGATTTTCTATTCCAAATCACAGATCATCTCGTAAAGTTCCAAATACCACCCCTACACGAAGAAGTGTATTGATGACATCATTAATTTACACTTGATATTTAAGATACTTTGAATACGAGATGAAACACATTTGGAATAAATTTAGATCCTATCCGCTGTTGGTTCATTGTGTAAAGATGATGGATGAGTTGGAATTGTAGTTATTTGGCCTTCTTTGGTTCTTTCGAAATGATAATCCCCTCATAAATTGCAATCCACACACACACACACACATAGGAAAATAAAGTAAAAATGTAAAAATAAAGAATTTATTGTAACACCATAAAAGAAGATAGACAAATATGTTAAACGAACACAAAATGTGGCAATTCGGAATTTGTACTTCCGAATTGAAATAGAAAGCGAGTGTTACTTAATGTCTCTTTTGTAAAATTTCCCGTCTAGCCCCGATTAATCCCGCTTTAGCGCTAGGTCCCCTTGTCTGCTTATGATTTTTTTTTTTTCCGATTAGACCCGCCTAATCCCGCCTCAGTCCCGCTAACCCTCGTTTCCTCTAGCCCGCCAGCGCTAGGCCCTGGGCCTGTCGCCTAGCGAGCGCCTAGCGCTTTTTATAATAATAAAAAAAAAACATACCGCGCAAATTTATGCCGATTATTATAAGGATGTGTGAGTGTGACCGCATTTAGTTAAGGTTGTGCTCAATTTTCGATATTCAAGCTCTATAATTCAAAGGGAAATTTGGCAAAATAACACGAACAATTTTTTTACAAAATCTTACTCAACCTAAATCTTTATAATTATACCCCCTCACCTCCGTAAATGACCAACATATCCCTTTAGAATGAAAAGGGGGGGCAAATCATTTTCCTCTCGCCTCACGTGCCCCTGACAAAAAAGGGTTTTTGGGTATCCTTCCGACTTCTGTGCTCGATTTTTCCCATTTTCCGGCCTCCCTCCACGAATCGACGGTGATCAACTCTTCTATTCTGGTGTCCCTCTGTTTTCTCTCTTTGGTGTCCCTCTGTTACACGCCTAGTGGAGTGAATGTATCCCCTGAAAGGCTACTATTACTCTTCCGATCGTGCTCCGACAGAGATCGGTGCATCCTTCTTTTTCCCGCGTCCATTAATCAAGCCGGGCTTTAGATAAGTTCGATTTTGGCTCATTGCTCAGAATCGTAGGTTTTCTAGATTGTTCCTCGCATTTGTGTATGATTTTTTTTTATAATTTTTTTCCAGAAAATGTGTTGTTCTATATCTTTAATTTTTCATTTTGTTCATGCATGCATTGATTTTTTTTTCCTCAGATTTTTGGACATTCATGGGTTTAAGATTGATGGGTTTTGGTCAAATATATCTCCATTTTGCAAAATGTGTTTTTGTTTTTTTCAGAAAATATTTTTATGCTCTGAAAGCATCATATTATTTTTTTTTTTTTTGATGTTTTTCAGTTTTTTCAGTGATATTATGTTGGTTTTTTTTTCTTCCATTTTTTGTGTTTCTGAAAACATGTTAAATATCTGAGTTAGTTTCCGACGATATGGCTTTTCAATGCATTTTCGACCATATTCTCGAATGTATGCCGACCATCATTTGTTCTGTTTGAGTACTGACTATGTTTTCGACCGCATTTCGACTAGCATTTCGACCTTATATTCTTTTTTTGTTGTGAAACATAGACAATATGACTCTCGTTCCAAATGAAAATGATCAATTTAAAGGAAGGCTCTCCTACAGGTCTTGTTTCAATGCGATTGATGTTATTAGATATCGGTTAAATGGGGATAATATTGATAAATTCAAGAGTTCTTGTTTCGGAAATTTCCTTGAGATTTTACAACTTGTGTTACACTTATTTTTCTGACAAGACCGTGGGCTTTACAGGAAGAATATTGATATATCTTTTGCTTCATAAGAGGAACATTGAGCCATATGCTTTTTTGCCTCGGTGGATATGCACTGATTTATTATTTTGGGTATTAATTCATTTTTTGTTTGAGTCATTGTGCTAGTTTTTTTAATCAATGTGGTATTTTTGTAACCATTGTGGTATTTTATTAGTGCATGTCACTAGCAAAGAGCTAATTCATTGGGGAAACGACCGGAGAAAGCACATAAGAAGAATGAAGAATGAGATTGGGAAAAGGAACATGAGATTGTTTTGCACTATGTCTCCCGCCGGTACCTCGTGAACAACTTGGGATCGAATTGGGCAGAATGTGATAAAGTCTACGGTTTTTGACCCATGTTTTTGGTAATCATTGGGTACTATATGAGTTGCACTTCAACACGTTGATGATAATGGTGTATGACTCTGTGTCCACTATTTCAATGTTTTTAAAGACGAAAAGGGAGTCCGCTCCATTAGCTCAGATACTTTCCACTATATGATAGATGGGAAATGTTTGGGCCAACCGGGAACCCCCAAGGATATCAATGCTGATTGGAATTTCATTAGAATGGAGCACTTTTTGTGTGTTTTTGTTAGTATTTTGTGTGGTTATTTTAATTTTATTTCTATATTTTTCATAGTATATTTCGTGTTTTTGTTTGTGTGTTTGCGTGTTTTGTTATTGAGTCTATTTTTGTGTGTGTTATGCTTGTTTTTGGTGGAAAAGTGTAGGTAGAACGAAGAAAAAACGAAGAGTGGGCTAAGAGAAGTGAACAAGGAAGAAACTTGGAAAAACGGGGGAACAACGGCCGTTCAATGGCCGCTCATGTTGGAAAAAACAAAGGAACGGGAACCGTTCCCCTGGCCGCTTCCGGCGTAAAATGTTGTCCGATGCCCGCTCCCCTGCCATTCCCGGTAGTATGTCGTCGGTGACAATTCAAGACAAAATATCGGAACGTATATATCGCTGATTTTATCGATTTTTAGTAGACTTCTTTTAGGATTTGAACTCTTCCAAGTTGGTAGGGCCTTTGGGCTATATAAGGAGTCTAGGCTTTAGATTTTGATATATTCAAGCTAGATACAAGATTTGGATTTATCTCTTTTCTCTTCTTCTTCTTCTTCCTCACGTTAATTTAGGTTTTTTCTTGGGAGATCTCTCTACAACTTAAAAAAGTGCAATTCTTCTCCACCTTTATTTATCTATTTGATTTTTTTTTGATATTAATTGCTTCATGATAATGTTTGTGATTATTATCTCTTGTTTAATTTGAATTGATGAATTTCTCCATGAGCTAATTTCTTTGTTCTAGGGTTAGGATGAGTTGAATCAAACAAACAAGCATGCGTATTGACTAATTGATTTGCTTTCCTGAATGAATTGCTTTATTTGATAATTGATTGTCTGATCAACTTTTGATTGTTTTGAGAGAATAATTGAGATCGAGAGAATGTATTATTCCTGGACTAAATTTATTCAGGGGGTTAGATATGAATCATAAATGTATTATCTAACTTGGCTTAATGAAAATAGCAAATTATGTAGGGATAGCCCTAATCTGTGAATACGTGAGTTATTAGATCTAGGCCTAGTTTTTACCTATTTGTTATATTTGTTAATCGCATGATCAATTAGTTGATATTCTGCTTGCAAGTTTGATGAGATGATTCCGAAACCTTAGATGTTTTATCATTCATATTTCTTTTATCCAGATCTCGTGTGTTAGTTTTGAATATTCATTTTAATAATTAATTTAGTTATTTACAAACCTTAAAAATTGAGTTAGAGTGTTTTAGGTTCTATTTTCTGTCAATTGTGTGCATAATAATTATTTGCCGGCTAAGTCTTCTTTGAGAGACGACTTGTGGTCAACTTGCTACCCTACGATTGATCTCGTTCTCTTGCGAGGATTGCTAGATTTATTTTAGGTGTTTAACGGTCGAACAAATTTTGGCGCCGTTGTTTGGGGATGACAAAGCTTTAGGCGAAATAATTATTGTGTTTATTTTTTTGTATTTCTAGATTATGATTCCTTTTGTTTATTTTTTTAGTTTAAGTCTCTCTATTTGTTTCTTTTGATTTTTACTTTATTCTAATGGTGCATTTGATCTATTTTTCTTGTATTGTTTATGCAAGGACGTAGAAATCTCAATCGGGACCTTGCGCCTTTCGTGGACGACATTCATCGCGTTACAAGACGTACAAGGAACGAAGGGGACGATTCTACAGATAGTAGCGAGGATTCTCGCGATCACATTCCGAAAGAAGAACAAATGCGAATCGAGAGATGCGTGATAATCAAAATGAAAACAACGTGAAGCGCACGCCACCTTCGATGCGTGAGTTCGCACGCCCGTCATTGGGATCGCGACCTCTTGCATCACTTTGGGACAAACAACACGAAACTATAAGCTCAAAACCATACACTTTAATCGCTTGTCGTCATTCTAATCGATGCCCAATGAAGATCTTCTTAACTTCATTCGGGAATTCTATTCATCATTCAAACTTTTCCTCTATAAGGTTTGGATGAGGACCCGCCTTAGGTGCTACTGCTTTTTCCATACACTTTGAAGGACCAGGCAAAAACTTGGCTTATGTCTCTACCTCCTAACTCTCATACAAATTGGGAGGCGGTGTACAATAAGTTCATGGGTAGATACTACTCTCATCGTAAAAACTTGGATCTGCGAGGTAAAATAGCTACTTTTAGTCAAATGGAAGACGAGCCTTTTCATAAGGTCCGGGATCGCTTTAAGGATATACAGATTAAATACCCACATCATCACTACCCATTGAATTGTTAAACCATTTATTCTATAATGGCTTATCTCATAATTATCAATATATGTGTTAGGAAATTTATTATTAGATTTTGATGATACCATGTAAAACTTAGAGTAGAAAATTGGCACCCCATTTTTCTTGTATTTCTTCTTGTAATAGATAGATCGCATGAGCCGAGTGCGATCGGCTATGGTGAAGAATACAAGAGTCAATCAACATTGAAGTGAAGACCAACTGTGTGTCAATTGTGTGTAGTCAAGATGGAAGTTTCGGACCCGATCAATAAGAGACCCAACTCGAGACAAATTGAGTAAGGATGAAGAAGTGGCGCAAGTCGATTAAGAGCCAAGTGTGCCATTGATGACACATTGAGTCATTCCTAAAAGGTTGAGCCGACTCAAGTCAAAGGGGTAAAGGCACCGCTGCAAGTCAAGTCGATCGATATTAATCCATTGCACGTAAGTCAAGGATATTACTTAATATAGTAATACATCTATGCTTTGCCATGTCTAAAAGTGCTCATCCATGGAAGCGTGCAAATATATAAATCAATGGGAAGCACTCGAGCTTGTGTCGACCTCGAAAAGTTGTAAACATCATATAACACGAGGAAATGTCACCATCACAAGTCGCAGATGAAGAAAAGACAAGCCAACGACCAAGAAATGTTATTTGAAAATTACCTATCTCTTCAATGGACAAATTTTCAAATAAGCACTATAAAAGGCTGAGGAAGCAAGTGAGAGAAGGTTACGAATTTCACAGATTTTACAAGCAATACAAGCAAGCAAACCTGCAAGATTACTCCAAGCTTTCATAGACATTCCTCAAGCCTAAAATCGAAGGAACTCAATCCAACACATTCAGTGAAGGAAATAATACTTCATCAAGTTGAAGAGGAAGCAGTTTAAAGAACTAAATGGGTCTACTCTTCAAGGTTGAAGGATCTGTAGTAAGGTTCAAGGTCGAACCGTAAGATTTGAGCTCGTTGGAAGGTCGTGGTGATTAATTCCAAGAGTTCAAAGGAATCAAGTAGCAAGACAACTGTCTTGTGAAGAAACTAAGTCCCGGAGTACCACCGTGTGATCAAGGCCGACTCGGATCGATAACTACTTTGTAACCGGATCATTTTTAGTGGATTCCTCCAGGAGTTGGAGAAGAGTGGATTAGAGGAATTACCCCATCCTCGAACCACTATAAAATTTGCTTGTGTCATTTTACTTACAATACTTTACTTTCCCGCATATGTTTGATATCTGTCATGTCAAGTTAAAATTGCTAAACTTAGTTATAATAACATTGCTAAAAACAAGTGTTAAAAACAAGTTTAAAATAACAAGGGTGATAAGTCTTCCCGCTTTGAACAAAACCAAATCAATCAGAAATCTCGGTGTTAGTTGATCCCAACTAAGTTATACTATCAACACTCAATGAAAGTGTTGAGTGGGTAACTTTGTCAAGTAAGTCAACCTAGTCAGTTGTCTCAAGGACTTAGCCGATTTGAGTAAACTCGTTAAATTATTTAAAAGGACTAAATTCAAAATTTGGTAAGGTTCATTCAACCCCTCCCCTCTTCTAAACCTTGCAACTCACCCCTTGGGACCTACAAGTGGTATCGTGAGCGGTTGGTTCATTGAGCCTTCCGCATCGACCGTAATCGAACAAGATCTCAATCTTTTCAAAAGATACAACACTTGTGTTTTCAAAGCTTTTATTTCAAAAGTAAAGTTATTATCATGGAAGCAAATCTAACTCGTATTGCCATGTTTACTGTGGAAGAGTTTGATGATTGGAAAATTCGTATGCAGACTCATCTATCAACCTTACATGATGAAATGTGGCTAGTGATAGAAGATGGGCCACTGCAAATCTTAAAGGTCAACACTGCACTAAGAAGAAGCAGCTCAATCGAATGAGAAGATGTTTGCGGCCAAGAGCCCAACACTGCTTTGGTTAAAAAACCACGATGTGAATGGACAAATGAAGATAGAAAAAGATATAACCTTGACAATGTTGCCAAGGACATCCTCTACAAAACCTTGGACAAGGTTATGTTCAGCAAAGGCAAATCATGCAAATAAGCCAAAGAAATCTGGGATAAGCTAACCCTGATTTGTGAAGGATCTGAACAAATTAAAGAGAATAAATTAACTGTTGCAGTCCAAAAATTTTAAAATGCTTACAGGTGAGAGTCTGGATCAGCTGGATGCCAGATTCACAAAAATTACAAATGAGTTTTCACTCTTGAAATGAGTACACTCAAAAAGAGATGTGCATGAAGATCCTATGAGCCCTCCCACGGTGAGTGGGAAATGAAGGTCATGGCCCTGAGACACTCCATAGAACTTTCCAAAACATCAAATCATAAGCTATTCTCAGATCTCAAAGCTTATGAGTTTGAGCTGAGAAGAAAAGAGCAAGAGGAAATAGTTGTGCCCAAGACAAACGACCTTTTTGGGTGAAGGGAAGAAAGCTGAGCCAAAGGAAACTATTGACCAGGAGGAAATTGCTCTTATGGTGAAAAGGTTCAACAAGTTCTTCAACAAGAACTATAAGAGAAACAAGGGTGAAACCTCCAGAAGACATTCACCACCCTCCAAAGCAAGGGAGGACAGGCCACCCAAAAGAGCTGAACATCAAAGAGCTGACTATCAGAGAGCTTATAATCAGAGAGCTGAGAGAGCTGACATACAGAGAGCTGAAAAACTGTGTTGGAACTGCAGACAACCAGAACACTTTGTTGTTGACTATTCTTATCCACCAGTCAACAAATACAGAAATGAAGAGGATAAAAGAGTCTTCAGAGAAAGAAAACATGAAAAGAAGAAAGCCATGTTGGCTGTTGAGGCCCTTGAACCATCCAAGTGCAAAGAACCAGCAGACTCAAATAGTAGTGAAGCAGACTACTCAATTGACACTGAAGAAGAGGCCTTGATTTGCCTCATGGCCAAAGAACAAGATTCAAAAGACCAAGAAGATGAGGTACACTCTAACTCATCTCATTCAGATTCTAGTGATAGTGATTATGACACAAACACTTCATCACCCACAGATCTTTATGATTCAATTGGCAAAATGATGAAAGACTTTGAGCACATCAAAACCTCACACACACTATTAAATGAGGAAAACAGCCAGCTTAAATGCTAAAAACACACAAATGACTAAAGAGTTGAGTACTCTAAGTCACATAGCTGATGAAAATACCAAGCTGAGGGCTGAAAATGCCAAGATCCAAGCAGAATTAGCTACTACTGAAAAGAGAGAAAAAGATCTTAAAAATGTGATTGCTTCATTTACAAAGGCATCCAAATCATTGGATGAACTTATAATGAGTCAAAAAGAGTGTGGAGATAAGACATGCATATGATTCAATTTCTTTGTGCTTGCTCAAGCTCCTAGAATGATTTTGGAAAAAGGATCCTCAAGTAATGAGGGAGTCCAAAAGTCCAAAACACCATATGTTGCACCAACACCCACACCAAAACACAAGCACAACCATACTGGCCTTGGTTATAAGGGTAAAAGAAAGCAACCAATAGAGTATGCTGAAAGGACAGCTGAAACAAAATTCAGAAAAGTCCATCAGCAGACTCCAAACAGAAAATACTCTGTGAAAGCTAAGCAGAGCTACCAAAAGCCCCAAAAATTTAAGCAAAGAAATTCATATGAAGGGAATGGTAGAAACTATCTAAACCAAGCTGATTGGAATAACCAAGTGAGATATTAGCAAAGACCTATGGGATACAAGCCAAAATGGCAAAAACCTCAACCTCAACAAAGGTCATTCCCAAGGCAAAAGAGCTATTACCAGCACACATATGCACCCAGGCACAAAACTCATCAAGCACAAAAATTCCACTATTACCCTAAGAAAGCAAATGCTCAGACAAACACACAGGCATACAGACAAAAGAGACAACTGTATGATCCTAAAACCCTCAAGCAATTTGCTAATGTGCACTATGATTATGGAACTGATAGATGGAAACCTCTTACAGTCAGATCATCTAGCTATAGGTTGGTTGGAGCATCTTATAGTATTAACCCCCAAGGACCCATACAAGTATGGGTACCTAAAAACTAATTTCCTTGATTGCAGGTTCAAGGAACATCTGAGTGCCAATGAACTAGTTACATGGATAGTGGCTGTTCCAGACATATGACAGTGAACAAGAAAAATTTGTCAAAGTTCAAGGAAATCAAAGGTGCAAAAGTCATATTTGGAGGAAATGAAGCTCCAGGGGAGATTAAAGGCACAGGGTCCATAAAGAAAAATGGATTATAGATCACATATGTTGCATATGCTGAAGGTCTCAATTTCAATCTCGAGCATCAACAACTCGTGACAAAAGGATACAATGTGGGATTCAACATGGGAGTTTGTCGGATCAAGGATACTGAATCAAATGAAATAGTGCTTCAAGGAACAAGGTAGAAAAATATATATGTAGTGGATTGGTTAACTGCTACACCAAGCACATGTCTGCTAGCAAAGAGTACAACCGAATCAAGTTGGCTGTGGCACAAGTTGAGTAACTCAATTTCAAGACAATCAACAAGCTTGCAAGGAGTCATCTTGTGGAAGGATTGCCTGACTCAGTATACAAAAAAGAAAGCATTTGTGATGCATGCCAGATGGGAAAGCAAATCAAGTCATCCTTCAAGGATAAACCAAGTCCTTCTTCAACAAGGATACCCATCTGTTGCATATGGACTTATTTGGTCATGTTGAATCAGCCAACATTAGTGGAAAGAAATACACACCTTAGTGGTGGTGGATGATTACTCAAGATATACATGGACTATCTTCATGTGTAAAAAGAAGGAAACATGCGCAGAAGTTGCCTCGGTGATGAGAAGAGTTCAAAATGAGAAAAGTCAAACCGTTATAAAGATAAGATCGGACAGGGAACCGAGTTTCTCAATGGAATTATACTCAGTATTGTGTTGAAAATGATATTGCTCATGAGTTGTCACCGCAAGATTTCCACAATGAGAATGGAGTAGCTGAAAGAAGGAACAAAACTCTCAAGGAGGCTGCTAGGACAATGTTAGCTGAAGATGGATTGCTAAGAGATTTTGGGTGAAGCTATAAATATTGCATGCTATACTCAAAATAGATGCATGATAAACAGGCAATTGACTAAGACTCCCTACGAGATTTGGATGGAGAAAAGCCAAATGTTGGATACTTCAAGATCTTTGGATGTAAGTGCTTCATCCACAACAATGACAAGGACAACTTGAAAGCTTTTGATGCTAAAGTCGGTGAAGGTATCTTTTGGGATAATCGGTGAAAGCAAAGCTTATAGAGTGCTAAACAAGAGGAATATGGTCACGAAAGAGTCTATCCATGTAGTGTTTGATGAACTAAATGTAAATAGAGAAGACATAGATGAGTTAGGCGAGAAGCAAAATCACCAACTATGCGAAAAAGTCCCTATGTTGATGCGATGTGAGAGCACTCAATCTCGAAGAAGATGAGATAGTTGAATCTTAAAGACAATGGAAGGTTTGCAAACCAATGATGATGAAGTAGTGTTCAAGACAACTTAGTCGCAAGACGGTGAATCCAACAGACTTACTCCAACCAGGATGTGAGATGGCCGAGAGACCATCCACGTGAGTTAATTATTAGAGATGTTAGAGATGGAATAAGAACCGCAGATCCAAAGCTCAATATGAAGCCATGTTTTTTGTTTCATTTCCTAGATAGAGCCTAAATATATGATACACATTGGATTCAAGCTATGCATGAAGAGCTAAATCGAGTTTGAAAGAAACAAAGTATGAGAATTAGTTCAAAGGCCTACCCACCAAAATATTATTGGTACTAAGTGGGTATTCAGAACAAGATGAATGAGGAAGGATCTGTTGTAAGAAACAAAGCAAGACTCGGTAGCCAAAGGGTATTGCCAAGAGGAAAGAATAGATTTTGATGAAACTTTTGCTCTTGTTGCTGGGCGAAGCAATAAGGATGTTTCTTGCTTATGATGCACACAAGAACTTCACTGTGTATCAAATGGATGTGAACAGTGCATTTTTAAATGGACTTTAGAGGAAGAAGTCTATGTTGAACAACCTCCGCTTTTGAGCGTAAAAACTATTGGAGATAAAGTCTACAAGCTCAAGAAAGCATTGTATGGATTGAAACAAGCATCAAGAGCACTGTATAACACATTGTCACAATTCCTAATCGACAATGGATTCAAAGCAAAGTTAAGTTGAGAACACTCTTCAGAATTCAAGATGGGGAGAGTTACTGCTTGTTCAAATATATGTGGATGATATCATCTTTGGATCCACAAACAAAGAGCTATGTGATAAGTTTTCAAACCTCATGCCAGGGAAGTTTGAAATGAGAATGATGGGAGAGCTGACTTTCTTTCTAGGTCTTCAAGTCAAGCAATTGAAGGATGGAACCTTCATAAGTCAAACTAAATATACCAGAGATTTGATGAAGAAATTTGGTATGGAAGAGAAATCTTCAGTGAAGATTCCAATGAACACATCAGTCAAGATGTATATGGATGTAGATGGCAAAGATGTTGATCAAACTAGATATAGAGCCCTCATTGGATCATTGCTCTATTTAACAGCAAGTAGGCCAGACATCACCTTTGTTGTAGGTGTATGTGCTAGATTTCAATCTGCACCAAAAGAGAGTCACATGACTGCAGCTAAGAGAATCCTAAGGTATTTGAAGGGATGCCAAGAAGTTGGTTTTATGGTATCCAAAGGATGGATGATTCAAGCTGGTAGGCTACTGAGACTCATATTATGCTTTGGATGTAGAGTGGACAGAAAAGTACTTCGTGCACTGTCAAATGCTTGAAATAGATTGGTTTCTTGGTTCAAGAAAAAAACAATTCAATAGCTACATCCACAAATGGTGAGTACATAGTTGCGGCAAATTTGTTGTGCCCAAGTTCTATGGATGAGGCAACAACTGAGAGACTATGATATAGAAGAAAAAGAAATTCCAATAATGTGTGATAACACAAGTACTATTGCAATTACTCAGAATCCAGTATTGCATTCAAGAATAAAGCACATTGATGTCTGATATCATTTTATAAGAGATCATGTTGAAATGAAAGACATCACTTTGGAATACATCTCAACTGATAAGCAGTTAGCTATCATATTCACTAAGCCTCTATGTGAATCAAGATTTGAAGAGCTTAAGAATGAGCTAGGTTTGATTGAGTTGAGTTAGGAGACTTAGAAGACTCAATTAGCAGATTCAAAGAAGAGAGAAATGAAAATCAGCAAAGTTTCACATTTCAACCAAGTGAAACAGCCGAGACGGGAAATTAGTTGTATCGAGTTAGCTGACAGCTGAGTAACCATATGTGAAGAGAGAAGCAGAGTTGAGTCACTTTTGGATGATAACTGAGTTATTTATGAGCTAAGTGACAAAATGCAGTCATTTTCTGCAAGCGGGAATGTTTTTGGGCATTACGTCAGCGTAATTATGATGTCAGAACAAAAGCTGCACACGTTTAGCCTATGAATGTTGCTACATTTAATGCGGTTTCAAAGGTTTAATCCTAACCGTTGATTTTGATCAAACTTTTCAAATTCCAAAAACCGTCCTCTCACGTCCCATAAAAACCAAAACCCATTTTTCTCTCTCCTCACAACACTCGTCTTCAGCAAGCAAGTGCAAACTTTTCTCTGCAAAGCTTCAAAAACCCTAGTTCTTCAAGCAAGATTCTGGGACTATTTCACCGTTTATTTTTTGAGATAATGGATGTTTCATATGATTTCATCAAACTATCCGAGAAAATCCACTCAGGGTCAACTGTGGATTTCGATGGTATGCTGAAACAGGAAGCTTATAAGGCCCTGGTTCAAAAGATCGCTGAGAAGTTAGAGAAGTCCAGCCTGAAGGGCTTTCTCACAATGGAGTTCTCTCACTTACTTACTCCGAGGAGGTAACTATGTTCTATGTTAATACGCACGCGAGGTTAATGATGGGGAGATCGGATCATCCGTCACACAACAAGGACATCAAAATCACTGCTTGCGGACTTAGTTGAGCACATGTCTCCTTTCGTAGGGCCGTCATGAGATAGCCGAGAAAGATGTCAACTTAGTGCGGCTTGGAATGAGATTGCCAAGCCTGAGTCACCGGGTAAAAACACATCCAAGAATTCCTTGATAAAAGAAGATTATCATAAGGTCGATGGACATCATGTCCAAATGCAATGCCATTAAATTCGGCGGCTTTAATCGGTTGTCTCGAGACAAAGCCGATCGTGATGGGTCGCGATCATGGAGGAAAAGAAGATCAACTGGGCCGAGTTTGTTTTTCACCGCATCGCCAGAATGTAATTAACAAGACCATTACACATGGTGGTCTTTTCGTGAGCTCGTTGGGATATGGCCTGGTCATTGGCCATCTTATGGAGGTGAAGGGGATTGCTCTTAGGCATGGAAAGCCTTTCCATGTCAATAAGAAAATGTTCAAGGCGAATCTATTTGGTGCTCATATGCAAGAGCATGCACGAAGAGCTGACACTGTGAAGGTGAATCAGCTGATCCAGTTCCAGAAGACATAGTCTGCAACCGTTCCAGCTCCTTCTCCGAAGCCGACTCAGAAGAAGAAGAGAGCTACTGCAGCTAAGCCAACACCTACCCCAGCAGCCAAGTCAACCTCAACACCTGCCCCAACAGCCAAGTCCACCCAAGCACCTGCTCCTGTAGCCGTGCCAGAGGTTGCACCTGCCCCTGCAGTCGAGACTGAGAAGGAACCTCTAATACCTTCTCCAGTCGTGAAGAAGAGGCGCACTGCTGTGCCTAGAAAGGCAGCTGCGTCCAAGAAACAACAAACATGAGAAAAGGCTTTCACATCCGATGAGCCTGAAAATGTGGAGCCAGAAGTTCCTCTGGTTCCAACCAAAAGAAGAAGGCTGGTCAAGAAGTCCGAGCTGGAGAAGCCAGCTGAGTCCGGCACCTAGCCTGCATAGATAGTAGAGACTGCTGAAACTCAAGAAGAGCAGTCGAAGGAAGTTGCTGGTGGTGAAGTGGTCACCATGGAAGTCGAGAAGACTGCTGATGCGGATCAGCAGACTGTTGAATACCCAGATGCTCGAGAGACAGTTGTGGAACATGGAGCTGAGACAACTGAGCACACTGAAGAAACAGATGTTCAGTCCCCTCAGACGGATGCTAGAGAACCTGAGGAGGAACATGCTCCGATTCAGGAAGAGGAGGATGATGATGTAGTGATGTTGTCTCCTGTTTATCCTGATATCCAGGAGAGATTGAGGGTATGGAGAAGTTGGAAGTTGAGTTACTCAAGATATCAATTCCAGAGCCCTGAGTTTATTGAAGAAGAAGAGGAGCTCTTAAGTTTCTTGGGTGACATAGCTATTAGCTCTGCCCTTGATCTTGATTTCTGCATGACCATTCTTTATCAACGGAGGGATGAAGAGAAACCAAGGGGCTTGGAGAAGGCAAAGGCCATTGAAGAGTCAAAGAAGCCCCACTCTCGTCCTTTCTCAGATGTACCTAAATTTGCCATGGACTCAACTGACAGCAGCGACAAAGATGTTGAGGAGATCAACCCTGTTGTTGCAGCCGAGAAAGCAGAGTTCAAGCAAGCTATCAAGGAATCAAAAGAGATGCATGAGCAGCAGAAACAAGAAGGTCCAGGAGAGTCCTCTCAAATCTCTTATGTTCCTGATATTATGGATGTGGTGCGAACCATTGCTGCTACCACATCCCCTGTGCACTATGAAGATGGCACCAGGAAAACTGGTGATGAAGCTAAGGAAGGTGGCGAAGCAGGTGCCTTAGCCAAACCAATTCCTACAGAAGGTGTTGAGACACCTGCTCGGACGGCTGAATACTCAACTGAATAACAAAATGAGTCTCGGTGTTAAGTAACCCCTCTACTCAAGACTCAGTTGGTGCGCCAGCTGAGGGGAAACTCACACCACCACAGCTAGGTCGGAGGATGCTGTGGGAGACCAACCATCCATGGAGTTTGGAGGCGAAGGAGAGAACCTCAATGTTCAGCAGAGTGAAGTTAACGAAGCTCAAATGGTTCAGACTGTCTCAGCTAAAACTTCACCGCATCCGCATCGATGATGTCGATGCGGCTAAGGCATAGGATGGAAGCGAGGCCATGGGAGTTGAGACTCCTGGCCCTGAAAGTGCAATCCTAGGAGTTGAGACTCCGACGGATGCCATTGAAGATCCCAAAGCGCCCCATCTCGGAGGGGACAAACGTAAAAGACCTGCTGCGGTTGAGACTGCACACAAGGATGAACAAGGCCCATCAGTAATTGAGACTACTGAGGGTAAAGAAGGCCTAGAGGAGGTTGAGACTTCCCTAGGTAAAAAGGTTGTTGAGAATGAGCCTGCTCCTCATGTGGAGGTTGTTGAAGGAGATGAAGAGATCATCATCCTTCATGATTCCCAGGAGAATATGGACACTGAATTCCTGGAATCAGATGACGAAGCCGAGTCCACTCCTGTTGATACATCCAACAAGGACACAAATGATGAGGATGTTCGAGCCACACGGAGCCAAGTCGGTGACAAAGTCATCGCCCGATGAGATTTATATTGGTTGATGGGCCACCTCAAATGGCACCATCACACTCGATGAAACCGATAAGTCGACGAGAACAGACGACTCAACATGAAGCCATAACTAATGCCGAGGAAGCTACTAAGACAGTGAGGATCGATCGGCTCAATGAACACAATCGCTCAAGATGTCGATGACGCTGAAACAGCTAAGGCATATAGAGCTGAAGAAATTTTGAAAGAAAAGGGAAAGGCTCCACAAACTCAATATGTGGAGATACCTATCTTCCCTGAAGATCTATTCGCGGAATACTTTCCGTTTGAAGCCCAGATTCCTTTCGAAGCCGAATCAGCTGTCGAATGAGCCAGATACAACGTCCAAGTACCCCCATAAGAACTCAGAGCTCCAGGTGAAACTGCAATAGTACCTATTGGTTTCGACTTTGATGTTTTATGGCCAGAGGATCAGTCTGCTGAGACAACCGACTTCCGGAAAGCCTTTAAATCCATTTGTGCTGAGATAGAGAAGATGGAGCACGGCTTTGCATCATTGGACCAAAGGCTAGATACCAGAGATGCCACCATCACTAGAGATATCGGAGGATCAGATGCGTATTCGAGAATGGGTTGGACAAGTTAAGGCTTTGAGGCGTGAGCAGGTCACCTACTTCAAGTCTTTATTCGCGAAAATGGTGATTTAGAGCTCAGACAACCTCAAGTTCCAGCAGAGGCAACGGGACCACATATTCAGGATGGATGAGTCACATAGGTCTGACATGGAGTTGCTTAAGCTGCAATACAAGTCTGAAATTGCAAGAATGGAGGCCAACGTCGAACAACAGATTAAGGTTCTCCGGGACAAAATGAAGGCGATAGCAAAATGAGTCCAAGGCTCGAGGTCGGACCATTGAGCGACTTACTCCAAGACCCATGACAAGCATGACTCTACGAACAACAAGCTAGATTTTCTCCTGAGTGGTATTTTCCCAAACCTGGCTCTACCCCTTGGTGATGATGCCAAAAAGGGGAAAGATGAAGTTATGAAGGAATTAAAGGAAAGGCAAACGAGTGATAAGGAGGGAAGCAAAGGGGAAGCAAGCAAGGGGAAGAAGGTTCTATGAAGAAACCTCCATTGAAAATAATGTTTGTTAAAACCCCACAACAAAGTGGTAATAGATGTTTTGCTCAATGACCCACCATGATTTTATCGATTCATGATCGTCAAGCTAATGACGTTAAAAGAGCGCTTCTTGGGAGGAAACCCACACATTTTACTATTTTTGTCGTAAAAAAAAATCGAAAAAAATAAAAAATATAGGAACAATGGCGAAACGACGTTCACTAAGCACCTCTACGCCGTTCGGTGCCTGGTCGGCCTAGCCCGTCGTGCGCAAGCTCGCACGCCCGTTCAAAAAACATTGGCCTCTGTCGATGCACGCGTTCGACACTCTTCACTAATAAAAAATAATTTTTTTTTGAAAAATCTGCATTTTCATTTTTTTTTCGAGTTTATCTTTTTGGGTATTTTTGTTCTCCTTCGCATGTCTTTTGCAGGATTGTCGGCATGCGTTTTTGGACTTAACTACCTTGCCATTATCACATTTATCGGGGGCGTCTCTTTTTCCTTCTTTTTTATTTTTACGCATTGAGGTCATTGCGTGATTTAAGTGTGGGAGCGATTGGTTGTTGTCTAGGTATTATAGTTGCATGTGGTTGTTTCTTTTCCTAGCCATTTGATTGTTTAAGCTTTATAATATTATTGTTTAGCTAACTTGAAATAGATGTAGCAATTTGAGTTTTGATTATAACATAACACCGTGAATTTGATACTTAGGATTTGACTAAATTGTGAATCAACCCTTGTGATAGAAAATAAGACGATGGTTAAATGATAGTTTAGGTTGTGGGGCTTGAATTACGAAGTTTCATCGATGTGAATTAAGTTGAAACCCTGTTTTGATTTGTGTATGTACACAATATTTCTAGCCTTGCGAACGGGAAAAAAAAAAGAAAAGAAAAACACCTAATCGAAAAAAAGGTGTGCCAAAACAAATGAAAAAAAAGAGCAAAGAAAAAAAAATAGAGCAATCAAGATTATACTTCATTGGTTCAGTCTCTTAGTAACTAGAAGCATTCATGGCCCTATGTTTGTCTTTTACGTAAAACGGCTGCTCAAACATGAGTATAGGAAACCACCCTAGGAGCCTTTGGAAAAAATCTACCTAGTGGAAGAATATCTCAAGAGTTCTAGTGAAAAAAAATATATATCGAAAAAAAATGGTTCATGGCTAGTAATTACGTGATTTGTTGTGTATGACAGGGTTGTAACTTTTGACACGGATTTGAAACCAAGTAAGGAGGATCGAACACCTTAACTAACTATTAACCTTAGCCGAGTGAGTCTATTGTAAACGTTGGGGATCAATGCAGGATAATCCGAGGTGGATAAGACATAGTGTGATGGATGAATTGACTCTCAAATTGGACATAATATTTCTTGTTGGATTTATAGGCGTTATTATTTGCTTGAGGACAAGCAAAAGGCTAAGTGTGGGGGAGTTATTTTGTGTGTTTTTGTTAGTATTTTGTGTGGTTATCTTAATTTCATTTCTATATTTTTCATAGTATATTTCGTGTTCTTGCTTGTGTGTCTGCGTATTTTGTTGTTGAGTCTATTTTTGTGTGTGTTATGCTTGTTTTTGGTGGAAAAGTGTAGGTAGAACAAAGAAGAAACAAAGAGTGGGCTAAGAGAAGTGAATAAGGAAGAAACTAGGTAGCCCGCGAATGACCATTCAATGGCCGTTCATGTTGAAAAAAAAGAACGGCCGTTCCTTAAGAAGAATGTCGTTCGTGTTGGGAAAAATAAAGGAACGGCTATTCCCAAAGTAGAATGTCGTTCAATGACCGTTCCCCTGGCTTTTCCCAAAGTAGTATGCCGTTCGGTGACCGTTCAAGACAGAACATTTGAACGTATATATCAGTGATTTTATCGACTTTTAGTAGACTTCTTTTAGGATTTGGAATCTTCCAAGTTGTTAGGGCCTTTGGGTTATATAAGGGGAGTCTAGGCTTTAGATTTTGATACATTCAAGCTAGATACAAGATTTGGATTTCTCTCTTTTCTCTTCTTCTTCTTCTTCTTCACGTTATTTTAGAGTTTTTTCTTGGGAGATCTCTCTACAACTTGAAAAAGTGTAATTCTTCTCCACCTTTATTAATTGAATTGATGAATTTCTCCATGAGCTATTTTCTTTGTTCTACGGTTAGGATGAGTTGGATCAAACAAATAAGCATGATTATTGACTAATAGATTGATTTCCTGAATGAATTGCTTTATTTGATAATTGATTGTCTGATCAACTTTTGATTGTTTTGAGGAATAATTGAGATCGAGAGAAAATATTATTCCCGGACTAATTTATTCAAGGGGTTAGATATGAATCAAATATATTATCTAACTTGGCTTAGTGAAAATAGTATATTCAGGGGTTATGTAGGGATAGCAAATTTGTTAATCGCATGATCAATTAGTTGATATTCTGCTTGCAAGTATGATGAGATGATTCTCAAACCTTAGACGTTTTATCATTCATATTTCTTTTATCCGGATCTCGTGTGTGAGTTTTGAATATTCGCTTTAATAATTAATTTAGTTATTTACAAACCTTAAAAATTGAGTTAGAGTGTTTATGTTTTATTTTCTGTCAATTGTGTGCATAATAATTGATGCCAGCTAAGTCTTCCTTGAGAGACGACTTGTGGTCAACTTGCTACCCTACGATTGATCTCATTCTCTTGCGAGGATTGCTACATTTATTTTAGGTGTTTAGCGGCCGAACAACCACCCGCCACAACAAACAAATGATAGTGATTTTGGAGTGATGACCATTAAGTTCATGTAGTCATTGGCAGCGGGAGGAGGTGTGGCTGCAATAGATCATGTGATGTGCATCCAATTTAGACTTAGATTTTGTTTGGAGCTTTTTAGAAGTGAAAACATTGTTTATTATTAGTATGTTATATATGATTAGCATAGTACTTATTCTAATATTATATATATGTGAACTTTACTAGATTAGTAATTATGTTTATATTGTATGTATGTGAACTTTATTAGATTGTCACCTAAGTTACTATATTAAATTTTTCATAGCATACAGTTGCATAAAAAAAATAGACCTTAAGTAAAACAAAAAAATATCCGTACAACATAATTAAAATTACAAGAACAACCAAATAAACGAAAACATAAATTGTCCATGGCATTTTTAGCGACCACTCACTCAATCGACCTATAATGACCAAACAACAACAAAGACCCGAGCACACACCCAACCAACAGAGTTCTCGACATCAAGTCAACCATATACCCCACCCTCCAATCGTCCATCAATTGTACCCACCATAAGTTTCGACCAATAAACTAATCATTCATAAAGGCTAGGTTTTTACATGTCCTATGGTTATGGCATGTCCGTTTACAACATTTACTTTTTTTTGGGTAGTGCTTCATCCCCGTGTGATGCTATCCTAGCTTTATGTGGCCTACCACTTGGTCTCATGGATAATTGGAGCCAAAATGATCGTGTTGGATATTTCCTCCGGAGTATGCCAATAGTCCTCATGCCCGACATGATATATCGGCTCTGCATATGCTTGTACCAAATATTCAGTTGTGTAATATGCAAATTGTAATAACGAAAGATATATATATATATATATAAATAGATTAATTTGTAGTGGAGCACTAATTAGACAATAACCTAACACATAACAAAAAGGAGTGGATGAAAATTTTAGCCAACCACCCATTAATCCAAGTGCCCTAATCATGTATAAAAAAAAATACATTTCCATTAGATCTTGTTTGCCTATAAATAGGAGGTATGTTGTTAGCATTTTTATCAAAGAAAAATTCCTAAGAGCTACATAGTTAAATATTGCAAATTTGAGAGAATTTTATAAAATTGTGTGAGTAAAGTTTGAGTGTGTTTTCTAAAATTGTATTTTGATGAGATTATATTTTAGTGAGCATATATAGAAAACGAAGGGGTCGAAGATTAAGAGTTTTATTGTTCATTTTTCTACATCGAATATCTGCGAATATTAAGGTAGGGATTTCTATATTATTTGTCTTTATTTAATGTTTCATGATTGTATTTTATTAATTGCAATATATGTCAAGAGAAAGTAAATTCATATAAGCTAGGGTCCGGGATCAAACGTATCTTGGGTCAACCCGCAATGCTATATGCGATCGCCGATCGAGAGGAAAAATAGGAAATTAATGAATTTATTGTTGTAATTATGTGAATGCTTTTCATGTTATATTAAATATTGACAGATATATCCCTACTGAGCGAGATGAAGCTCACCCTATTATTATCATGACTTTCGGGTTGAGGAATCCTATGAAGATATGATGATGTGGATGGTGGAATAAATTATGATATATTTAAATTTTAAATAATTACGATCGGACTAAATTTTTGGATTTATGTCTTTAAATTTTTTTCCGATTTATGCTTGGAATAATTGTTGGATATTTAATTTGGAAGATGTAATATTATTATTATTATTATTATTATTATTATTATTATTATTACTACCATCATTATATTGTTTTTTAAGAATTAAAATTCTAAATCAACATTTTTATAATTATTGGGATCACTTTAATTTATAAAATTTAGTTTTTCTTAATAATATTTTTTTGAGTACTTTAATTTCATAAAATTGGGTCATTACAAATGGTATCCAAAGTCTACGTTTACAAGGCTTGTAAAAAAGAATTGAAAAAATTAAAATGTACGTTTTGCTTAAAAAATATATATAATAAAAGTCAAACTTTGTATAAGATAAAATAGTATAATAACATCCACCTCCATCATATCTTGTCGGTCTCCTCAAGGTATGAGAATTTTTAATGCAAGTTACATTATACAATTGCACCAAAGTATGCTCATTTATGTCATGATGTATTCCATGTTATTTTATTCTGCTTAAACATAATACCAATTTATATGTTAAATGAATAAAAATCTTGTATTTCTTTTATAAAAAAAATATATATATATAAAAATAGACTTATGGTTGAAAATGCACATATATATAGATGGCGGGAACTCGCACTCGTCACCGCAAGAAAGAATAATAATAATAATAATAATCGGGATCCGAACCATCCCATTAACCGACTCAATCATTATTTCAACTATCAAATTGAGGAGGAGATAGTATTGGAGAATATATAGTTAAAATTCACCATTGTTGGTACAATGTGAGCAATGTCATTAGCGCTCCAAACGAACGCTTGCGCCTCCGTGAGAGTGATTGATAGCTTACCCGTTTTGGAACGTCAAGGCCGAAAAGCTTTATGCCTCATTATTGGAGTATGACGGGCATGAAGATCGACCCAAAATCAACTACGGGACATTTACTGCCAGGTTATATTGTAAATGGATTGAGTTTTTGAACAATGAGGCTATGGCAGAAGATGAGGAACCGGAAGGAAACCTGGAAGAAGACCCAGAAGAAGATCCGGAAGAAGATCCGGAGGAAGATGAAGACATGGATCAGTAGAAATGGATGGGTCTATGTATTTCAATAATTGATAAATAAATCCTTATCATATATAAAACTTAGTTGTCCTTTAATTGATATTAATTTAACTGACCATTATGTTATGATATTTAGATTTTAAGTTAGATATTTCATGCAAAATCCATTAATAACTTGGGATAATAATAATAATAAATACATTATGTATGACCTTAGGAATATGGCTCCCCGTCGTGGAAATCAAGTCAACGGTGAGAACTCCACTAACACAGGAAATCAAACCACTGCTACTGCTGGAGATATAATTGCTGAGTTCCTCAGAGGTGTGCAGAACAACGGAAACAACAACAACAACGCACGAGTCGTGGAACAATTTTGCCACTATCGTCCACCCACATTCAATGGACGTGATGGCCCGACGCAAGATAGAAGAATGGTTTCGATCGCTAGAGAGAATTTTTCGACTTATTGGTTGCACGATGAACAGAGTCGTATGTCTTTGCCTTCCAACTCACCAAGATGCCGATCATTGGTGGGAAGGATATTGGAGGACTAAGATCAAGAAAAGCGGAATGATTTAACATGGAATGAGTTCAAAGTGATTGTAATGGAAAAGTTTTTTCCACAATCATATCGGGACAAAAAGGAGACAAAATTCCTTAATTTTAAACAAAGAAACTTGACTCGTCACAGTATGAGAGACATTCAATCAACTAAGTCGGTTTGCTCCACACCTAGTGGATACTTGATTTGAAAAAGGCTCGAGGTTCGAAGGGGACTTGAGCATAATTATCGGGAATATTATCCGCTCAAGGAGATTTGGAGTACTTGGTGATGGTGAGAAGGGCTCATGAGGTGGAGGCAAGTATTGTCTTTGGGACGAAGAGGAGCTCAAGTTGGTTGTTTTACCCGAGAAAAGAAAATGGGACGGGGCAAAACATAATAAAAATGAAAATCAAAATAAACAGATAAAGACCGATGGAAATGCACGCCCAACTATGCAAGCAGACAGCCAACTTGCCCACGCAATGCAAGAAGAATCATTTTGGAGAATGTTTAGGCCGGACAAGGAAAATGCTTCAAGTGTAAGAAGCCGAGGACATGAAGTCTCTAATTGTCCTCTTTTAAAAGCCGAGCGGAAAGAAAAGAACAAACATCCGGAGGTAGAGCTCGAATGTATGCTATGACTCAAGAAGAAGGTCGATCGAGAACCCGGTACAATGTCGGGTATGCTAACCATCTCTCGGAATACTGCTTGTACTTTTCGACACCGTGCCACACATTCGTTTTTATCCGCCAAATTTCATGCTATATTAGAACATAAGAGTGCTTTGAGTAAATGAACCCCTGAAATTGGCTTGCCATCCGGAAATTCGATAACTACGACTCAAAATAAGGATGTTGAAGTGAATATAGGGGAAAATATCTTAAAGCGATCTATACATAATTAAGATGGAGGATTTTGATGTAATCTTAGGTATAAATTGGCTTAGTAGATATCGAGCGGACATTAAGTGTCACGAGAAAGAGATAATATTCAAACCGCCAGAAATGATGAGATAAAATTTTATGGGATTAAGTCTAAGGCCCACTACAACATAAATGATATTAGGTAACACTCAAAAAATGTTACCTAATGGCCATAAAATGTTACTATAGACAATAGGTAGCACTTTTATGGTGTCAAGACTTGCCCTGTGCTACCTATAGTCTAAGGTATCACTTTTATTAGCTTTTGGTAACACTTTTTCTAAGTGTTACATTAAGTTTTCTATTGGTAACACTTTGAAGCAATATTTCTAAAGTGTTACATATGAATCTTATGTAACACTTTTTGTAACACCTTTTATATTTGTAACACTCTGAAAAAAAATACTTCTACAATGTTAGATATGAATCTTATGTAACACTTTTTTTGTAGCACTTCGTAGAAATACTATTTTTTGCCACCAAGTAGATTCGAACCCACGACCTGTTATGTGTGGAAGTGACAATTTGCCACTAAACTAAGTTGATTCTTATTACAGCTTTTGCTTTGTTTTATATATACCCATACACACACACACACACATATATATATATATAAATTATATTATATATATAATATATTTTATATAATAAAGATTATATTATATAATATATGTATTAAATTATATACACTGTATATATCAAATTTTATATTATATAGTATATAGTTTGAAAATCATATTATGTTATCTATTAAAGGACACAACAAATTAAAAATATCAAAAATATATAAAATAAATTTATTGACTAATAAAGATTCAATCAGTAACAATAAAAAATATATAAAAATATAAAATTAATTTACCGACAGATAAAAAAGTTCTAACGGTAAAAAAATAAAACAAATAATGAAAAAATAATTTACCGATGGAAAAAATTCCTAAGTAATTACCGACAACCTCAATTTTCAATGGTAATTATTTTTTAAAAAAGTAAAAAAATAAAAACGGTTTACGATAAAATTGGTATCCATTAGTAAAGGATATCTAGTGAGTTTAGTAGATACCTCGGCAGGTTGAAGTGACACCTAATGACGTACCAATTGTACAAGAATTTTTGGATGTATTCCCAAAGGATTTGCCGGGAATTCCTCCAGATCGTCAGGTTGAATTTGGAATAGATTTGGTACCTGGGGCAACACCTATATCTAAGGCACCCTATAGGATGGCGCCAAAGGAGTTACAAGAGTTAAAGGCGCAAATACAAGAACTTTTGGATTTGGGATTTATTAGACCTAGTGTGTCACCGTGGGGAGCACCAGTTCTGTTTGTAAAGAAAAAAGACGGGTCACTTAGAACGTGTATCGATTATAGAGAACTTAATCGACTCACAAAGAAGAACAAGTACATTACCAAGGATTGAAGATTTGTTCGATCGGTTGAGAGGTGCCAAGACTTTCTCTAAGATTGACTTGAGATCCTGATATCATCGATTAAAAATTAAAGAGAGTGATATCCCAAAAACGGCATTTAGAACTCGATATGGACATTATGAGTTTGTAGTAATGCCATTTTGGGTTAAGTAATGCACCAAAGAAGTATACATGGATTCGATGAATAGAGTGTTTCATCCGTATCTAGACCAATTAAATCATAGTCTTTATAGATGATATACTTGTATATTCAAAGAATAGAGAACAACATACCGAGCACTTAAGAATAGTGCTAGAAACGCTTCGCAAGGAAAAATTATATGCGAAATTCAAGAAATGCGAGTTTTGGCTAGATCGAGTGGTGTTTCTTGGACATGTAATCACCGCTCAAGGAATTGAAGTGGACCGGTTAAAGTTGAAGCAATCAACAAATGGAGTGCACCCAAGAATGCGAATGAAGTTCGCATTTTCTAGGTTTGCGGCTATTATCGAAGATTTATTGAAGGATTTTCAAAGATAGTGCGCCTATGACTCGATCGACAAGAAAAGGGGAGAAGTTCCAATGGAATGAGAAATGCCAAGAAAGCTTTCGAGTTGAAGCAAAGGCTAACTTCGCATCGATTAACAATTCCCGACCCCACTAAAGACTTTGTTATTTATAGTGATGCATCAAAACAAGGCTTGGGGATGCGTACTAATGCAACATGGTAAAGTGGTTGCCTACGTCTCAAGACAACTAAAGCCACATGAGTTAAATTATCCTACTCATGACCTAGAGTTAGTTGTAGTGCATGCATTAAAGATCCGCGCCATTACCTATATGGAGGAAAATGTGAAATCTTTACCGACCACAAAAGCTTGAAATATTTGTTTACTCAGAAAGAGCTAAACATGAGGCAAAGAAGGTGGTTGGAATTGGTGAATGACTACGATTGCACTATCGGCTATCATCCCAGGTAAAGCTAATGTTGTAGCCGATGCATTAAGTCGTAAAACAAAAGGAGAAATGTCAAGCTTGATATCTGAACAAGAACATCTTGTGAGAGAATTTGCCAGGATGAGAATTGAAGCAGTGGTACCACCAAAAAGTACAGAGATAGCACTATCATCTTTGGTGGTGCAACCTACTTTGAGAGAGAAGATAAAAGAAGCTCAACCTCGAGATAAATTTTTGAGCAAAATGAAAGAAAAAGCTCGGGAAGGGAATGTAAAAGGATTTGTTATAACAAATGATGGTACCTTGACATATGAAGGAGATTATGCGTTCCTAAAGAGGAAGGGCTTAGAAAAGAAATTCTTGAAGAAGCTCACTCATACCGTACAAATTTCACCCTGGAGGCACAAAAATGTATCGAGATTTAAGAGAAGTATTTTGGTGGCGAAGTATGAAAAGAGATATTGGAACTTTTGTTGAAAAATATTTGACTTGTCAACAAGTCAAAGCCGAACACCAAAGACCATCTGGTTTGCTCAAACCACTTAACATCCCGAATGGAAATGGGAACACATAACTATGGATTTTGTGGTAGGGCTTCCATCATCGATTAAGGGTAACAAGGTTGTTTGGGTTGTAGTAGACCGGTTAACAAAGTCACTCATTTTTTACCTCGTTAAGATGACGTTCGATATGGAGCGATATGCACAAATTTATATTGAAGAGATAGTGAGACTTCATGGAGTTCTTGTGTCAATTGTTTCGCACAGAGATACACGTTTTACTTCTAAGTTTTGGAAAAGTCTACAAAGTGCTTTGGGAACAAAGCTAAACTTTAGTACGGCTTATCACCCGCAAAAGATGGACAATGCGAAAGGACCATACAAATATTGGAAGATATGTTGAGAGCGTGTGTGCTCGACTTAGGAAGTAATTGGGAAACATTATTACCCTTGGTAGAATTCGCTTATAACAACGATTATCAAATGACTATCGGGATGGCTCCATAAGGTATTGTACGGAAGAAAATGTAGATCACCATTATATTGGAGCGAAGTTGGTGAAAGAAATATTTTGGGAACTGAATTAATTATGCAAATGTTGAGAAGATAGCCATGATACAAGATTGAATCAAGATGGCTCAAGATAGACAAAAGTCATATCTTTGATAGACGGAGAAAACATATATAGTTTGATGAAGGAGAAAAAGTATTTACGAAAGTAGCTCCTATTAAAGGTGTTATTTGATTTGGCGAAAAGGAAAGTTGAAACCGAGATATATCGGACCATTTGAAATCCTTACACGAGTTGGAGATTTAGCTTAGCGGCTAGCATTACCACCGAGTCTATCAAGTGTGCACAATGTTTTTCACGTCTCTATGCTAAGAAAGTGCGTTTACGATCCAAGTCACATCGTGAATTATAAAGATTTGATAATCAACAATGACTTAACTTACGAGGAGGCACCGAAAGTCGTTTTGGAACGCAAGATTCACCATTTGAGAAATAAAGATATTGCTCGATCAAAGTACAATGGAGACGTCATGGCGAGAAATGAAGCTACTTGGGAGCGTGAAGAGGATATTCGTGTCAAGTACCCAAGTTTTCAATTCCGGATAAGATATCGAATTTCGAGGACGAAATTTTATTTAAGGAGAGTAGAATGTAATAACGAAAAAAAAAATATATATAAAAAAATAGATTAATTTGTAGTGGAGCACTAATTAGACAATAACCTAACACATAACAAAAAGGAGTGGATGAAAATTTTAGCCAACTACCCATTAATCCAAGTGCCCTAATCATGTATAAAAAAATACATTTCCATTAGATCTTGTTTGCCTATAAATAGGAGGTATGTTGTTATCATTTTTATCAAAGAAAAATTCCTAAGAGCTACATAGTTAAATCTTAAATTTGAGATAATTTTATAAAATTGTGAGCAAAGTTTGAGTGTGTTCTCTAAAATTGTATTTTGATGAGATTATATTTTAGTGAGCATATATAGAAAACGAAGGGGTCGAAGATTAAGAGTTTTATTGTTCATTTTTCTACATCGAATATCTGCGAATATTAAGGTAGGGATTTCTATATTATTTGTCTTTATTTAATGTTTCATGATTTGTATTTTATTAATTGCAATATATGTCAAGAGAAAGTAAATTCATATAAGCTAGGGACCAGGAAAAGGGTCCGGGATCAAACGTATCTTCGGGGTGAACCCGCAATGCTATATCATGAATCGGCCGATCGAGAGGAAAAAGAGAAATTAATTAATTTATTGTTGTAATTATGTGAATGCTTTTCATGTTATATTAAATATTGACAGATATATCCCTACTTGAGCGAGATGAAGCTTACCCCTATTATTATCATGACTTTCGTGTTGAGGAATTCATTCGGAGATATGATGATGTCGATGATGGAATAAATTATGCTATATTTAAATTTTAAATAATTACAATCGGACTAAATTTTTGGATTTATGTCTTTAATTTTTTTTCTTCGATTTATGCTTGGAATAATTGTTGGATATTTAATTTGGAAGATGTAATATTATTATTATTATTATTATTTTTATTATTATTATTATTATTATTATTATATTTATTATTATTATTATTATTATTATTACCGTCATTATATTGTTTTTTTAAGAATTAAAATTCTAAATAAACCTTTTTATAATTATTGGGATCACTTTAATTTATAAAATTTAGTTTTTCTTAATAATATTTTTTTTGAGTACTTTAATTTCATAAAATTGGGTCATTACACAAATGCCATTCCATACTTCGAGAAATTAAATTTTGAAGCTGCTTTGCCAAAGCATGAGAACATGCCAGTTGATCAAGCCAACAACTGCAATCTTCTGACCATCTAATCTGCATACTTATAATGATGTAGTGTTCGGACATAAAACCTCTAGCCAACTCGTCGCTTCAACACTTATTTTTCAGCCCGTGTTGTAAGGGGACCATTCATCTTACAAGCAACATCACGACTCTTGCAAAACCAATCTGCCAACTTTGTGACTATAGTATCCAAAAGCGACACTCGGGTGTACTCTCTCACATCTCTAAGAACCGAATTAATTCTTTCGGCGATGCTAATAGTCATGATACTATATAGTTGTCCAGGAAAGTACACACGAGCCAACTATTCCACCTTAGCGTCATAGGTAAGATAGTTGTGCACTATATAGCTAAGATTTGGCTCATACAAGAGAGATGTCTTTGCTAATCGTAAGTCTTTGCCACACAATATATCAATGTAAACACGTCAACTTTTTTGAATTTTGCTACAACATTCTGTCTCAAGTGATACATGCAAACTCACGATGTACATTTGGGGGAAATTGTTTATTTATTGTAAAATTGAAACCAAATTATCGAAATAGGGTGGAAATGGGGGGCATGTTTTTTTTACTCGGTGGCGCAGTAGGTGGACGCGCTTGAGAAATGGTTGGCGTATTCCACTGCTGCGCCAGTGATTTAATTTTTTTTTTGATTTTCGAAGGGCTGGCGCAATGTATGTATGCGTCAGCAAGCTTTTTTTTTTAAAAAAAAATAAATTAAAGAAAATATTGTATGTATAAATCATTGGTGTGATAAAAAAATAAAAGTGGCTCTTTCTCCTTCATACTTTCGAACCAGAACAAAAATGGCCGATTTCAACACTGCTCCGCTCTTGCTCACCCTCACCGTCCTCTGCTGTTTTCTACCTTCTCCACCATTTCTCTCTGCCACTGCCGCTAAGAAAACTCAATTAGCCATCGAAGTCTGCAAAAAGACCACAGACTTCGATTTTAGTCGGTAGTCTATCTACTAAGATCCATGTGCCGCCACCACCATAACCTTCATTAATGTATATTTCAACGCAACTGATACCAAAAATTACATCGCCTCACAGATAAAATCGATCGGAGGTGGTGGAAATCCCAATATCGTAAAAGGTATAAAAAACTACATGCACATTCACAACAAGGCGGTTCGCGCCATCAATGAGGTATTGGGCGACTTGAATGATGAAACATATTATGATTTTGATAAACTGTCTCTTGATGCCGAAAGAAATTCATGCGCCTGCGAGAGTGGTTTCCACGAACGGTCACTGATAACTCAGAGGAATGTCATCTCGATCAAGCTTGCGAATATTTTTATGTTGTTTCTAAGCTCTTTCAATATAACGATTAAGCCAATTAATTTATAGTTATCATTTCTTTCCTTTTTCTATTTTTTCTTTTTTTATGTGTTTATTTCTTTCTGTTAAGTTGTTTGAGTGCACCTAAGACATTATTTAAAAAAACAAAAAAGTGTATTCAACTTTGATGATGATGATGGGTAATAAATTATTAAATGAAAAAAGTTTTTTTTTATTTAAAAGGGGTTGGCGCACACCATACCTGTGCCAGCCAGTGGAAATTTTAATTTTTTTTAATGTTGGCGCACTTGTGGTGTGCCGTGTGTGCCAACCATTGCTCAGGCGCAACACCCTAGTGCGCCAACAAACAATATAACGAATCCTCCCCAAATCACCAATTTCAGCCAAAAAAAATCGAATTTTGCCTTACTTAGGCAAATTCTGCATTTGGGAACACATCATTAAATCGTTTTTAGATGGCTTCATACATATCAGAGATTATAACAAGGTCAACCATATGACTAACGTTGGCATACATTTTTCCAAAGAATAGTTCCATGAATCATATTTTCAAAATCAACAATTGCAAAGGCCAATGGATAAATCTGTTTGTTCCCATCCATTCTAGTAGCTATGAGCAACATATCGTGATACTTCCCTTTCAAATGTGTTCCATCAACAGCTAAAACAGGTCGGATAGTCGTCCAAAAGCCATGTAATGATTGACCAAGGCATATGTAACTATATTTGAAGTGCCCGTCTGCATCTGTTTGAATATGCGTAATAGTGTCGAGGTTCTCTTCATTTAGTGTATTGAAAGTAGGTAGACAACTTATGAAATGAGTCATCAGGTATATCCCTCTAACCAATTTCAATGCCTCTTCCCTAGCCTCCATGCTTTGTCGTACCTATGTCAACTCCGAGTACTTGCTTCACTTCAGTAATCACCGCCACCGGTAGGTACACGTGTAGGATTCTTGAAACTGTATTTAATAAGATCACCCAACACATAAGATTTACCATTATGGTGTTCATGATCCATTAAGTCCCCCAAGCACGTGTGGATGTTGTGGTATTTCTTGATAGCCTATATATTGCCAACACTCAACTTGCTTTCACGTAGTCTCCATTGGTACTTCATATCAGTGCAGGCGACAATGAATCTCACTTGATCTGATGACTTCGTCTTGTACTCTATCTTTCATCATAGATATTATTTGCAACCGCCGAATTATCTCGTCCTTACTCTGAAAAACCTCATCCACATGAAGATCATTATCAACTAGAATCGAGTTACATGTCACACCAGGGGTTGTGGTTGTGGAGTCGCTGCCAACGCAACTATGGCCAGTCCCAACAAAGTTTTTCTGGGACTTGCAAATACGTTTCTAAACAAAACTTGGTCTACTTTCATACCCATTATCAATCACAGTTTGGTTCAATGGTGTAGATAAATCATTGTCATGTATCGGAACACCACGTCATGTCGCGGTGGTGATTCAATAGGAGGCTCTTCTTGTTTTGGTCCGCTCCACTTATAGAAAGTGCCATCTAGGTCATCATAGAAAAATGGGTATGTCGGCTCCAATTTAGCCTCTTTTTCGTAGTTGTAGAAATGTTCAACCTTGTCATTATCATCGAAAGGAAGATCGTTATTCGAATTAATGCTTGCACCTTGTTTACCTACAACACATGGAAGGGTTAATGCTGGCTATATTAAATAAAAATGAAGTAGAAGAACCCAGATTCCAAATGAACAAATTCAAACTTGAAAAGGACCTTTCTGATTCTCGAAGAATGAGGGGCAAGGGGATTGATCAAGAAAGATATCTTGTCCGTATTCAAAATTCCTCGAATTGGTTTACAATTTCCATAAAGGATATAATTGACAACTCGAAGTTGCACATTATCGCTTTTATGCAACATCATCCAGGGGAAAAGCGTTGCTCAATGAATCCAATTTGAAATTGGATTCATTGATTTAGATAGGGATAAAAAAAGAGTTGGTACATTTTCGTATAAAAGAATTTGACTTGAGACTTAAAATGAAGAAGGTTCTATGGTTCTATTGATTCATTTCGAGATCTAATTGAGATATTAATGAAATGTGAGACAAGACATGTGATCCGTGTATTTGTTTGCTTTCATATACCCTATATTATAATAGGCTATAGGATATATAGAAAAAGTGTATTATCCACAAATTTTCAATCGTGGATACAGATGTATCCTTAACATACTGAAACGACTACCATTATTGGTATCAGACCAATACAATTCATATAAGCTAAATCTTCTAATCGATAATTAGGCCAAAGAAAGAGCTTGAATTTTATTAATTGATTTTCCTCTCTATCAAGATGGTTATTGTCATGTGAAACTTTGCTGATTGGCTAACTTGATGTGTCCGTCGATAATAGAATCTTTTTCTCCGCAGTTGAGGACAAAAATCTCTACTTTCCACAAGCGGGCTGATGAGGCCTTCTATGACAAGGGATATATAGGCACTACCTCTAACAAGGTACTCTTATGGAAATATACACGCCCTCTGGATACGTGGATATGACTCAAGAATCAACCATTATATATCTTCCTAGTCCCTTTGTCGAGCACAAGTGACTTACTCTTTCAAGGGTGGCTGCTTCTAGGCAAACCTCATGGTTGTCTCTGCACCCCTACCTCCTTTATCACTGAGCGATAATTTAGGGGCCTTAGTTGGTGATTCGGGTTGTTTCCTCTCGACGTTAAAGCTTATCCCCCATCGTCTCATTGGCCGAAAACACGATGTTTAGGTATTATAGGTATGAGATGTGGTTGACTTTATGGAAATATAGTGCCTATGTAATCAAAAGGTTCTGCAAAACGATTACTGCTTTTTGACTCATTTTGTTCCCTTTTAGATTGTGTAGATACTTGGGAGCCCCTCAGCTTTGTCACCAGACAAAGTGGAGCTGACAAAAACTTGTTTGTGTTCACACGAATTAAAAATTGTACATCATCTCATTTATTACGAGACAAGGTGGCAATGAATCTTTACATTGGTAGGTCAACCAACTTGTCATCTCAATATCAAAATCATTCTGACTCACTTTGGTGACTAGATATGTCTTTTCTAATAATTATGAAAATGTGACACCGCGGGTATAACAACAAGCATTGTTTGCTTCCCACTTGTTGGGGACAAAAATGGTATTTCATTAATTAAATATAATTTATTTTATATTTGTATATTTAATATTAATTGCTCAATGGGCTCTTAATAAATAAACCAGCCAAAAGGAGTCCGGGTTTGGCCCAAGCGGCCGTTTTCTTCTACGTGGACTGGCCCGTAGGTCAAATTCTCCTACGCGGCCCACGGGGCCCATCTTCCAAGTATAAAAAGGTCTCTCTTATTATCTGTAAGTAATTAACTCATAATTAATTCATAGTCCTCCTACGCATTACTTTACAGTATTCGATTACTATTTTTTCTCTCGTTCACCGTGCTAACTTGAGCGTCAGAGGGGCCTCCCTGGGACAACCTCTGGGGGCTCTCTAGCATTTTGCGCGTGTGTGCGGGCAAGTTCCCAAACAAAGGAGTTACCGATTCAATGAGCGAGAAGACGAAAGACTTCCTCTCGGGAAAAGGACTAGCGTGAAGACTTCCCCTCTCTCGGGAAGAGGATTTGAGTCAACTTCGATTAACTTGGGTGATATGCCTTAAAAAACAGATCATTTTTGTGCCATCTGTGGGAATTCTTCACGCTAGCACGAAGTACACGAAGATGCAAACAACATCGATTAACTTGGGTGATATGCCTTAAAAAGCGCCAAAGTACACGAAGATGCAAACTCAATCGCCAAAGACGGAAAGTCGGACCTCAAGGCTGCGCAGTTGTGGGGCGGGAGACCAAGATGAAGGAAGACCATCAAGGCAATGAGAGGCTGCGACCATTCCATCGGAAGTGCACGCCCACCCCGGAGGTGCTCACCAATGAATAAATTTGTCTAACCAAGGAGACTCTCGAATTATGTTCAAGAAACTACATGGAATGCCTTGAAACACCAACTGCGATCGGAAGCTATCCCAAACTCCGCCCGCCGGTGAAGACCTTAACCTGGAAGGGAAAGGAAAAGGAGATGAAGGACGCGGAAAAAATAAAGAAGTGGCGCTGTTGTAAAAGGAACTCAAGCAATACCATCCCCATACTCATTCACAAGCTACGACTTGAAGAAGGAGTCCATTGAGCTTTGATATTCGGGTAGAAGCGGCTACCCCGAGAGTTACAATATCTAATCTCCCAGTATGATGGAACCGAGATCCCGGGAGCATTTGAACAAATTCTATGCAGAGGCAGACTTATATGAGATGACAGATGCTCCCTACTGCAAAGCTTTTTTGAGTACCCTAACCAAGCAAGCCCGGGTTTGGTTCGATCAGCTCCCGGAGGACTCCATCACCATGATGCACAAGTTCGCGGAGGCTTTCATACAACAGTTTTCCACTAACATGAAGAACCACGAGACCATCACAAACCTATTCCAGCGTGAGGTGGGAGAGCCGTTACGCAATCTCATGAGACAACTCGTGGAGGATGTAAATGAAGTAACCAACGTCCAACAAGAGACATTGACAAAGATGCAACGACTCCCCACTCCAGGACAAAACACCCATTCCGGAAGGGCACCCGGTAAGGGAGATGAAGCATTAAAGCCACCACGAGGAGCAAGCGCAAGGCAGAGGAGGATCTTAAGAGCCGACCTAGAAGCCGCGAGAAGAAATTAGGGCAGATAACAATTCCATTGAACGCACCTCTATTAGAAATACTAGTCACTGCTCGGAGATGGAAAATCATAGAACCTCTGTGTGAGATGAGAGACAATTACGGATGATGTCGGTCCAAATATTTTTGTTACTTCCATTACGACAAAGGACACACCACAGAGGCTTGCATCCAGTTGAGAGCCTCTATTAAAAATTTAATTCAGAAAAGGCCACCTACAAGAGTACATGGATTACTCGGACCATGATCGGACTCGGGAAGACAACAGTTGAGGACGCCCTACATCACACGGGAAGGACAGTCCGACTCGCCACTTTGAAAATACTTTGCCCTCGTGACATGAAATCCGACAACACCTCCTGGATTAGCTTTGGATCACCTCACCAACACTTCCTTTTAGCCAAAGCTCGTCAAAAAGTAAGAGACAAATGACACTCTTCAGGGGCATAGGGACTATCCAGAAACATTGACCGATGGCACTGAAGACAAAGTGAATTCTCCCAGCCAACCAACAGACACATCACGCTCCCATGAAAGTCATAGATCTCCTTAGCTTCAGCCTACACCAGCTCTCATCAGCCTTCCGTAGGCCTTAGTAATTTTTAATTTATTTTACCGTTAGCAGTTTATCTCCGCCCAAGAGGCGTTAAAAATTTATTTATATTTTAGTCATGTTTCCGCCCACAGGGCGTAAAGCTTTTCATTATAATGAATAAAATCCCTTTCACTTTTCTACTTTGATGTTGTGAATGTAGTTAATGGCCACACATGGCCAGGGTGCAATTAATGGCCACACATGGCCAAGGTCAATGACCAGTTAGACGCTCTCCTCAACAAACCCCATCTTTTCGGCCAAGGCCCCGGATGGGAGGGGCCTTCTCATGGGGGTCCTCATAAATAACCTTCTCTGGCTAAGACCCTGGAGGGGATGGCCTCACCTGACTAAGACCCTGGGTAGGATGACCCCTTCCAACTAAGACCCCAGATGGGAGGGGCCTCCTCACAGAAGTCCTACTAACTTACCTCCTCCGGCTAAGACCCTGAAGGGGATGGCCTCACCCTGCTAAGACCATGAAGGGGATGGCCTCACCCGGCTAAGACCATGAAGGGGATGGCCTCACCCGGCTAAGACCCCAGATGGGAAGGGCCTCCTCATGGAGGTCCTAGTAATTTAGCTCCTCCGGCTAAGACCCTGGAGGGGATGGCCTCACCCGGCTAAGACCCCAGGTGGGATGACCCCTTCTGGCTAAAACCCCGGATGGGAGGGGCCTCTTCACAAGGAGATCCTAGTAAAAATTATTTTCCTCCAACTAAGACCCGGGGAAAAGGGGCATCCTCACAAGAGTCCCGATGAATTCTTCTCCACGATGAAAATGTGCAAGAAAAAGAAGGTGAAAAAATCCAACACATATGGAGAAAGGATCAAAAGCCTAAAACAAAAATTATGGTGGAAGCTCCAGAAGGGTTCCCCTTCCAAGCTTAGGAAAGGCGCCCGTGAACTCCAGGCTCGGAAGAGCATCCCTCAAAATATTACTCCCTGGCGAAAGAAGAAATAAAAACTCTAACACCTGGGGAAGACATCAAAAGCGATAAAGGAAAGCTAGAGAAGAGTGCTAGAAAAGAGCCCCTTCCAAGCCCCGGAAGGGCGCCCACTCTGAATTCCGGAAGGGTGCCCATTGGGCTTCGGAAGGGCACCCTTAAGGACTCATGGGATGACACATATTAACCTTGAACACTAATATCCCCGGCTATTCCAAAAAATCAAGACTTTCCTCCGAAGAGAAGATCCACCTCAACGTGGAAATAAACAAGTCTTCTACAGAAAGAAGTTATATCAAATCACTACGTAGAGCAATGACTTTGGGAAAATCCAAGGGAAAAGCTTCTTCTGGGCTCAGGAAGGGCGCCCCGGGAACCCCAAGGGGGGCGCCCTCCTCTGAGCTTTAGAAGGGCGCCCCGGGAACCCCAAGGGGTGCCCTCCTCCGAGTTTTGGAAGAGCGCCCCGGGACCCCAAGGGGAGCGCCCTCCTACGAATTCCGAAAGGGCGCCCCTTGATGGGAAAATGAAACGTAAAATCTAATCTCCCACAAGAAGTCATACTCAGATATCACAAGTAAAGAATGACAAAGGAAAACTAATATGCATAAAAAAATGAAAGAATCATCCAGCCTTATAGGGCAAAATCAAACATCTCAAGACTAGAAGAGGGGAAGAAATATCCAAGTGCGGAAGATGAAACATCCAAGTACGTACAGTGGAATATCCAAATGAGTAAAGCAAGCCTTAAACATGTGGGCAGAAAGAAAAAACTATCACTGCTATCATCTCCATCATCAGCATCTCCATCGCCACCAATATCATCGGGAAGATCCATCAAGGCCTCGACCTCTTCATCCTACCCCTCCTCAGAAACACCACAATCCAGGATGGCGATCAGCTCACTAGAAACCTTTTCACTCTACCATAAAAGTTTTCGGCAGTGGCGTACCACCTTTTCATAATAAGAGCAAGACTCTATCATCATGTCGGAGCGATAGGACAAGGAACCTCTATAGGCCTTAACTGAATTGGACCTCTCCTTGGCCAACAAATCAACTCTGATGGGAGAATAGAAGAACAACTCACCCGTCTTAGTCTCGTGGGCAAGCTCACTCTTCGACCAGGCACACTGTTTCGACAAATTTGACATCTCGCACTTGTGATGGCTAGCTGCAGATTTGAGTGCCTTCACCTCACCTCGAAGCTGACGGTTCTCCGCCTCGATTACCTCACCTAGATGGTTTGAAGCCGCTGCGAGGTTCAGGGCCTACAATATAATTTGTAAAAGTCTTAGCCGAGTAGAGAGACAAAACATGAAGAATGGAAATGCGAAGAAACTATGGAAGCTTATCCGAGCAAGGTCCCCGTAAAGGTAAGTCTCATTGTCCCATTGTCCTTGAAAGACAAAGACCCAAGACGAGACTAGTCATCAGCCGATATAGCTCCTTGGTACTGGCGTAGCCAAAGCCAGAATCAGTGTAGTCCCAATGGGACTGGATCCCTTTGCGACAGTTCACTCTACCGGAGAAGAGAGCTCGGGGACCAACAGTCTCAGAAGCAGCAACTCTGGGCTCCATCCTCGGCCTCTTCCCTCCCGAAGGGCCAACAGAAAAACGAGGAGCTAGAGCAACATCAACACGATCACTGGAGCGTGAGCCAGGGCGCCTATCACCCTCCTGGCCGGAAGGGCGCCTCTCACTCTCCTGGGGAGAAGGGCGCGACCTAACACTTCGAGGCGGGACGCTCGAGCTCCCTTGGCAGCAGACTTCCCTTGGCTTTCTCCTTCTCATTTTTCTTGAAAGCCATCAACTCTGCAATGATGTAACTCTCCTAACCTGAAAATCAAGTAGAAGCACTATCAGAAAAGGAAGCAGTCAAAATATTTAAGTAAAGCGGGAAACAATGTAAAGTAAAGCAAGATGGGATACGCAATAACTCCCTAACATTGAGAAGATTTTTAAATAAGCCTCGAGACCTATAAGCTTCCGCCATCTCCTTCCGGGAGCGGGAGTGCCTCGGCGATCTTAACCTCGAAACCCACTCATGAGGAAGCTCCTAACCATTATCCCTCACATAAAAGAAATCTTCCTTCCACAGCCCACCAGGAGAAGGAAATCTATCTAGGAACTTGCGGTGAGGACGGGGGAAGAAGTAGAAGAAGGTGTCACCCGGAGACTTCCAGGCATAGAACAAGGAATGAAACCCGTCTACGGTTGGAATCAAGCCCAACTGATGTATAACATGCTGATATCTTTGTATACATGCATAGGTCCGGGAATCATCGACCAACTCATGCTCCCACCGACTTAAGGATCGAGATGAGGAAAGTATCGGTGGAAGCGCAAAGCCAACTGAGAAACTGTAAAGGTACATCGTGATGAAGTCCTCAGGTGGATGACTTAGCCTGTCACTTGGAACCGAGGTCAACATCACAAAAGCCGAAGGAAGCTCCAACCGCTCACGCAGTCTACAAAGACAAGTGGAAGTCACTCGACTGGCCAACTCTCCCAGGACAACTGCTCGACTCTGGGAAGGAGGCCTATGCTAATACTTGGTGGGGCGAACCTCTTGAGGACTATCTCTTTTGGACTCCACCTCAGAAGACTAATCACTTGAGCTGGAATCCGGCTCAAGCTCTACCTCCCCATCACCATCAAAAACAAGTCTGGAGCAAGGACAGGAATATCAAACTTTGTGAAGAAACGTGGACATGGAATAACTAACTAGAAGCAGATCTCCCGGTAACACCTCGGCCTTCAAGTGGGATGGAAGAAGTACCAGAATTCAGGATATGGCTTGAAACATATGGAAACTCGGGGGAAGACGGAGAAAAATGGGAAGAAAAATGGCCCGGGAGGCTCGGGACGCCCCATGGCGCGCCTTGTTGTTCGCCCGAGGAGGGTGCTAAAGGAGAGCCCTTACCCACTCCGGGGAGGTACCTCGGGGCGCCTTCTATGGCTCTCATCTCCCTCTGTACGTCAAGCACTCCACCTCTCCATCAACTCTCAACTCAAGTCTCACCTCAACTCTCACTTGTAAGAAATTTCCTAAGTCTTCGACAAAGCAAAAAAATCAAAAGTTGAGAGGTAGAGAGAGAGAATTTACCTTTGGAAGACATGGTCACAAGCCTCCACTTCAAAGTTTCCTTGAGCAAAGTGGTCAAAGATTCTCCAAAGACAAGGCATCATATACTACAAGACAAGCCGGATATTTCTACAGGATTAGCTCCCGCATGCTTCGCTTCATCCCTCCGCAACATCTAAGTGGGGCTTATGTTGGAGACAAAAACGGTATTTCATTAATTAAATATAATTCATTTGATATTTGTTTATTGAATACTAATTGCCCAATGGGCTCTTAATAATTATCGGCCCAAAGGAGTCCGGGTTTGGCCCAAGCGGCCGTTTTCTCCTACGTGGACTGGCCGTTTTCTCCTACGCAGCCCATGGGGCCCATCTCCCAGGTATAAAAAGGTCCATTCTATGATTTGTAAGTAATTAACTCATAATTAATTCATAATCCTCCTACGCATTACTTTTACAGTATTCGATTACTATATATTTTCTCATTCACCGTCTTGACTTGAGAACGTCGGAGGGCCTCCCGGGACAATCCCGAGCCCTCTAAAATTTGCACGTGTGTGCAAGCAAGTTCCCAAAAGAAGGAGTTACCAGTTCAAGGAGCAGAAGACGAGAAGACTTCCCCCTCAGGAAGAGGACTAGCGTGAAGACTTCCCTCCCGGGAAGAAGATTTTAGTCAACTCAGTTGACTTGGGTGATCTGCTTTTAAAAAGCAGCATCACCACTGAAACACCAATGATAATTATTTGAATCAAACTCCCACGCACCATCCCAAAGAATTAGTATTGAGCATGAACTAGGACCTGAAATAATAGAGTAACAAACTGAAATTACAAATTTACAAATCCAACAATCACACGGTCGACTACAAATGACCCAGAGAATCAACTGCATCCACAGACTGACCACAAATACCCACCATACAACGACCATGAAAATCATTATATACCAGACAACACATACCAAACAACTGCTTTACAGGACCCAAACATAAATTTCAAAAAAATTGACTTAATTATATAGTATCATCACATTTTCAACTTCCAAACCATTACATGTGCTAAAATTTAAATAATTACAAATTATCTAGTTCGTAACACTAACTACACTGCGTATTTAACAAGTTTTTACAAATGAAAATTGACCAAATTAACAGAAAACATTAGTTAAAAAATAAGATTGACCTCTTTCCGTATTTTCGAACTTAAACCAGCTGTAAAGTAAGACAAAAGGAAACAAGTCATCTCCAAGAACGAATCAACTGGAAATGAGCTCGCGAAAAAAATCAGAAATGTTGCTCTGGTAGACACCTCTACTCGAACTCTTCCATAAAGAATTTCTGAGATGGGAACAATGTTGTCAACACTGGCCGAAAACGAGAGGATTTCAGAAGAGAAGAAGGTATGTGAAGGAATTTTTGAGAGGAGGAATAATGTGGGTCAAAAAATTAAAAAAATATTGAGCAAAGGGGTATATTAGTCATTTCACAGTGGTCATGGCGATATAATTATAAGGATTTAGGTTGATATTTTTTAAACAAATTGCTCTTAAGGTGGTATTTTTCAAAATTTTCCTAGTTCAAATAAGGTCATATAAATGTAAACATACCAATGATAGTAGACGAAGATGTTAGTCCAAGTACCACAAAAATCCGAGAGGAGGTGAATAAATTTTCCTCGATTTTTCTCTTTTTTTCGAAAAATGGACGATGAAGCTTAATCACGGAAATATAAGTGCGATAAATCAAAATACACCAGGATGACTTATAGTGGTTCAACTTACCTAGAGCCTAATCCACTACCACCTAATCCTCGAGTGGATTTCATAACAACTAGTTTATTGATGAAAAACTTGTTACAACTTTGAAGAGCACGAAACTCTTCCGACAACAACCGGAAGAGCACCAAACTCTTCCAACTCGAAGGGCACCAAAAAACACCAAACTTTTCAACCAATTAACTCTAATCAACCAAACGTGTTCTTGCCAAAAGAACCCTAACAAGGATTTCTTGTTTTGGATGATGTTACAAATAAAATTGTTAGGAAATTTATTGTATAGATTTTGATGATGCTTAGAAAATTTTGTATTAGGAAGTTGGCACGCTATTTTCTATGTAATTTCTACTTTGTAATAGAGAGGATGAACGCCGACTTAAAAAGCAGCCAAGTAGAATTGCAGAAGACTTGCTGAAGAAATCATCAGAAGACTCGCAGCTGAGTGGTGAGAAGAACCAACTGACTTATACCTGAGTAAACTTCAGAAGACTCTCAGCCAAGTACGATAGCCAAGTCTTTCAGAAGACTGACAGCAGAGCCTCTCAAAAGAATATGTCAGAAGACTCAATCCTAAGTCAAAAGGGGTAAAGCAGCTGAAGGACTAAGACATCTGAAGAAGTCTGTTGCACCAAGTCCAATGAAGTTACTTATTTTTGTATCAAGGACATGTCTGAAACCTTAAAGTGCTCAAGCTATAAGGATGCAAAAGGAATGAGCAAATGGGAAGCAAGCAGGTGCTGACACCTTTTCAGAAAGCCTGCAAAAAGCCCGAGAACAAGGTTGGGTCAACATCTAAAGCTGCATGATAAGACAAACCAACAAATAAAATAGAGTTTGAAATTTTGTCTATATCTTCAACGGACAAAATTCAAACTCCTACTATAAAAACTGAGGAGTTTTCAGAGAGTGAAAAAAATATATATGTACAACACAAGAGAGACGAACCAAGAGATATCTGCAAGCAATTAGACATAAGAGAATTCGAGCAAGTAATTTGAAAATTCTCTCTCAAGTTTTGTTGGACCTCTAGCGCTACTCGGATTGGCGACGTCCCCACAAACCAACATGAGTCTTTTCTAGCGCTTTGTCCTCACTCACGCGCACCCTAGAAAACTTCCCGGGGGTCACCCATCCCATGTCTACTCCGGCCAAGCACGTTTAACCTCGGAGTTTGAGTTTCTATGTAATGGGCACCGAGAAAAGAAGATGCATCTGTTGGTATAGGTAGTCCAAATCATACCCTTTAAGCTATCCTTTAACTATGCAATCCGAGCGCTCACGAGTTCGAATCGCGGGCGCGCGCCTCGCGCCTCTTTTAAAGCCCATTGCGGGCGGGATGTTGGACCAAATCCCAACAATCCCCCTCCCGACTGCCGATATCTCGGCTCGATTCTTGGCAACCTCCGCCGCTCACCGGAGGAAGGTGGGGATGACGTCAATCGCATGGCCCTTATGGGTGGGCCACCACACGTCTTCAATAAGCAATTACAATGGGAAGCAAGGTCACGTAAAGCGGAGCGAATCCGGAAAGATTGCCTCGGTTCGGATTGTTCTCTGCAACTCGGGAACATGAAGTTGGAATCGCTAGTAATCGCGGATCGATGCCGCCGCGGTGAATATGTACTCGGGCCTGTACACACCGCCCGTCACACCACAGGAATTGGTTTCGCCCGAAGCATCGGACCAATGATCACCCATGACTTCTGTCGTCACACTAGTGCCACAAAGGCTTTTGGTGGGCTTATTGGCGCATCGCCAAACTTCCCCGATTCTAACGCCAACTTCTTTCAAGCGTTGCGTCACGCAAGCCTCTCGATTCCCACCACCCGAAGAACCTACACCTTCGATTCGATCTGTTTACCTCGATTCGGCCACCTGGCAACTTACCCTTCAATTACTGGTCCACCCAAAGAACCTACACCTTCGATTCGATCTATTTTACCTCGATTCTGGACATCGGCAACCTACCCCCGATTCGGTCCACCCGGAACCTACACCTTCAGCTCCGATCCATTTTTACCTCGATTACGGCCACCCTGGCAACCTACCCTTGATTACGGTCCGTTTACCTCCATTGCGCCAAAGCATCTCGGTTCCACCGCTCCTGGCAACCTCCACTGCAGCGTGCTTCCAAGGAAATTCGAACTCGTGATCTGCTCGATACCGGTTGTTGGACCTCTAGCGCTACTCGGATTGGGACGATCCCCCCAAAAACCAACATGAGTCTTTTCTAGCGCTTTGTCCTCACTCACGCGCACCCTGGAAAACTTCCCGGGGTCACCCATCCCATGTCTACTCCAGGCCAAAGACGCTTAACCCGAGTTTTATGTAATGGGCACCGAGAAAAGAAGATGCATCTGTTGGTATAGGTAGTCAAATCATATCCTTTAAGCTATCCTTTAACTATGCAATCCAGTACTCACGAGTTCGAATCGCGGGCGCGCCTCGCGCCTCTTTTAAAGCCCATTGCGGGCGGGATCTTTGGACCAAATCCCAACAAGTTTAATCGCAAATCCTCAAGCTTACTCAAAGACATTTCACCCAATATATATCTTGTGAGTGGAGTAGAGGAATTACCCCATCATTGAATCACTATAAATTGTTGTCATTACATTTACTTTTATATTTACGCCTTTATATTTTTGCTTTAAATTTGCTATCCAATCAACTACAAACTTTTTAAAACACTAAGTGCTGATAACTAAAATATTAAAGGGTGTAAGTCTTCCGCTGACTTAAAAGAAAACTGAATTTGTAAATCAGTTGATTATCTTTAGTTGAGTTACTCTATCAATATATTTCTCAAGAAAATTGTTGAGTGGTTAACTACTTTGCTTGATTTTTAACCCAACTCGAAAAAGGTTGAAATTTGTGTTCTTTAACTCTTATTTAAAGAATCAAGAAAATCTCTAAAGTCTATTCAACCCCCCTTCTAGATTTTACTCTACACCCATTAGGACCTACAAGTGGTATCAGAGCGGTTGGTTCAAATAACCTTCCACACTGGTTATTGAACTAGGTCTCTATTTTTCAAAAAACATCAAAAAACATCAACACTTAAGTCTTTCAAAGCTTTTAAGAGTTATTATCATGGAAGCAAATCTAACTCGTATTCCCCTGCTTTCTATTGAAGCATTTGATGATTGAAAAATATACATGTGGGCACATCTCTTTGCATTGCGCGATGAAATGTGGTTTGTCATTAAAGATGAACCCATTAAAATCACTAAGATGAATACAAAGTGTGGCTAGAGTAGCGAGTGCGGGGAGAAGAAGGCTGAAAGCGAAGCGGTGAGGTTAACATGTCCGCGAAATGTTAATAGTATTGTAGAAAAATGACAAATTCATGGACTCAATAAGCATCTAGTATTTGTCTATATAATGATGTAATTTGAGGAATGAAAGATTCACGGTTTTCATTGCAAACACAATTTCCTTATCACAATTAACTTGTAAACTTTGCTTCTGCGTATATATATGTATATATTTCATCTTTCGTAATAACATGTAGCAACAATAATGTTCATATAAACAAAGACTATTCACAACAATTACAAAATTATTGTTTGCACTATGCACTTATAATTCATTTTATGTTTCCTTTTTTAACATTTTGGCCTTTCGTGACACTTTCACATATCCTGGGGAACGGGGAGGGGCTTATTAATAAATTAACAATCTACACCATCCATGTCGATTTTCCAAATCCACCCTCGTCGAAACCTCTGACTTTCAGTGTCCACTCTACAACTAGTCGAATCTACAAACGGGGACATTATCGTAGTTTCGTCATAACGAAGATGATGTGACGTGTCACTCTGTCAGCCCCTCTCTCACAATTTCCCGCTTTTTGAAAAATAAAAAAGAATAAATTGCAGAAAATAAATCTGAGCTGAAAAATTCGTTGAGCAACTATGGCTTCCAGATATTATCCATTTTAGAGTGAGAAAGATTGAAAAAATTAACTTTAATACTAAATATCTATTCATTCTACATCTGGAGACTGGAAATATGAAAGTATAGATAAAAAAATCCAGTGCAGGAATTTTCGGGTGAGAATGGCAATCGGCGCCGTCGTTTCGCACCGGAATTTCGGCTCTTTCATCGGTTCTGGTAAACTTTGCTAATTATGGCACTGTTAAGTTAAATTCGTTGCTTAGAGTAGTTTTGGTTGTTTAACATTGCTTTTACTCATAAGACTGTTGAGCACTCTTTGCGTGATTACTATTTTGAACTGTGATGAGAGATTAATTGAAGAAAATTATAATTCTGGGCTTAAATTTCATTCTGAAATAATTCCTTTTGACACTGTCTGAAAAAAATTCGAATTACTGAATGCATTATGCATTTCAGAAATGCATATTTCACAAGACTAATTAGCAATGAGTAAGGTGCTTGTCAGTTTGTCTAAGCTGGTGTATTGGTTTGGAAAGCTTAGTTCTAGTGGATATTTGCAGAATCTTTTATTGTCCGTGTACCTGAGAGGCTGAGAGCCCTTCATGCACATGTGAAGATGTGAAGTGAGGCCTAACTTGCGTGCATTTTGGAAGCAAGAACGAAGTTTAACTTTTGTTCACAATTCAGAACAACGCTATAATGATATGGAGGAAAGATTGCTAAATTATCCATCAGTAGCTTTGGATTTTCTTACCTTTTATTCGTTACCTTTTGGAGTTAACCTTATATGGAGCTTGTATTACAATTTGATCCAAATTATATGAACTACATGGCAATGTAGTTCAACAATGAGCATGTGGACGAGCAACATGAGTTATCTTGAGCACTGGAGGAAACATCTCATACTTCCTTATATGTCCAATAACTGTTGCTAACTGCTAAGTGATAGCAAGGTCGCCTCAAAATTCTCTCTAGGGCAGCCCGGATTGGAAAGTTGCATGCAGGAGTCATGGTTGATGCTGGAGATACAAGTCCCTTTAATGTGAAGTGAAGGCTATGAGATGATGGCTATCGTTCTCCAAAAATCTAGGGTTACCAATGTTTTAATAACTAAGCCTGGTGTAAAGAGCTGAGAGGTTGGATACTGTGTAGGACGTCCTGTATGAGCTTGAGCATGGGAAACCTCTTATATCCAATTATTGCCGATTATTTTAAAACCAATTATTGTTGCTTTATTCCATCTATTTATTCGTTTAGGATTGTGCATATAAATTTTATGAATCTTGGACTTAGCACAGTACCATGAACTAAGTTACTTCGATGACTATAGCGAGTAAATGATGTGAGCCCCTGATATCTGCTTGATATTCATTTCTCAAATATCAAAATCTATCAACAATTATGATGCTAATCGTTCTTTCGTGTTTCTTTCTTCCTTTATCTATTTACTGGGTTGTATAATTTCTTAAACCATAGAAATAATACATAATATTTGTAAGTTAAAGTCATCAAGTTACTTGACATCAGGACTAATTTTCCACTTCATATGAAATCCATTCATTGCTACAGAAAGGTTGGTACACTGGAAACTGTAGGACAAGAATATAAATTATTTGGTCTATAGGATGTCCATTTGTTGATTGTCTTTTTGGCTGATAGATGCATCCTCTTATTTGGTCATGTTACCAGGACTATGTCATGGAGAAGCAGCTACAGATCATAAAAGAGGTGAGCACTTGAGTGTTGCTGCTGCAAGGTATGTAAATAGAAAGTTGATTGACAGCAAGCTATATCTCCCGTGGGGAAGCTTTCCATCCGGCTATGCTGCATATCGGTCATCTCTTCATGCTAGAGATCTATCAAAGAGAGAATCTTACCGATCAAATTCAACCTATCATGTTAAAGTAGATCCACCTCTCTCAATATCCCACCAACTGAGCAAAAGTTTAAGGCCATAAATACAAGGAGAAGAATTAGAGGTTATATCAATGCTGCCTCTCTTCGGCTCACTCTGATGGCAATTGGGTTCAACCAAGGAAGTTAAATAACCTTGGCTTTATCGACGACCAAAAACTTACGTCAAAGCATTCAATAATAACGAAAACCAGAGCCGACTTCAAATCTGAAGAGCATGACATAACAGGAACCGTATCAACTGAGGGAGCAAGTGAAGCGGTTTTACTTGAAGGAGTTGAGCAAACAAAACCTTGGGGAGGCAGTTTCAAAGCGCTGGGTGATGGTGCTCCTTTGTTTTGCTGCATTTCTGTTGTGCAACATGGATCGTGTAATGTTCTTTATCGATTATATTTCTTGTAATGACCATTGTTTGCTTTGACGTATTTATTGCTGATACTATATGCAGCCTGCTTAAGTTTGTAGATTTCCTGGCCAAATTAATATTTGAGTCAGGTGCTTGTGCATGCACTTTTAACTGGCTTAATGAGATATGATAACTGCTATCTCTGCTAATAGTTTGATGCTTTCTGCCTTTAGGTGAACATGAGTATAGCAATACTCCCAATGTCAAAGGAATTCAACTGGAACAGTGCGACAGTTGGTCTAATTCAGTCTTCTTTCTTCTGGGGTTATTTGCTTACACAGGTTTTTCTCATGTTACATCCTAGACCCATTTAAAAGTCTTGAGTTTATCTCCACTTCAGCACAAGTGTTTGAGCTAGCCTTTTACACCTTTGCAAATTATCAATTGAAATTGTGTTCCATTATGCAGGTTGTCTTTCTGTTTTTATGAATTCTTCTATGATTTTTGTATGACTTGCAAACCAAGGGCCAATAGTTATTGTTGTAACTTGTAATTGCTTATTGTTTGCTGTCTAGTGAAACTCAGAGTTGTATAATTATCTAAGTGCCTCAGGTACAATTTATGGTACTCCTACAAACTTAACATATTTTTCCTAGACCAAAATAGAAAAGTCAAGCACAGCAGAGTGTCAAAGCAGTATTTGAACAAAGAAACAATCATTTCACGCCGTTTTAAGGTCCAGCAATCACGTGTTTTCTTATAAAATATATAGCTTAATTGTTGTCCTCTTTTCAAAATTATGCCTATAAACATTTTCATCCGAAAAATTGAATGCGTGCTGAATTAAGGCCTCACTGGTCATTTCGAGACATTTATATTTTTGTCTTGTAGCTGAAGTTTCTCTACATTTGCTGTGGGCGTAGATTGTTGGAGGCATATGGGCTGATAAAATAGGCGGGAAGCGAGTACTTGGTTTTGGAGTAGTTTGGTGGTCCATCGCAACAGTTTTGACACCTATTGCTGCCAAAATTGGGCTTCCATTCTTACTCATTATGCGTGCCTTCATGGGAATTGGTGAGGTTAGCTGCTCGTACCTTCTGCATAGATTGCCACCCCAGCAAATGTATTTTTCCTCATTATGATTTCACTAGAAGAAACTGCTAGATAACTTCAAATATAAAGGTCAATTGATTAGATGTTTATATTGATAATTTGAACTAAATGTTGCTTTTCATGATAATTCCTATAATATTCTAAATTATGCCAGTCATACAATTGATTTCCACCTATACAAGGATGTTATGGATGAAATTAGCCCTTACATGACAAAGTCCTGTGATCAGTTTAACCCAAATGGTTGCTTGAAGTTATATTTGAACACTTGGAATCAACCTTGTGCTTCAGTGGTAGAAGCTTGTGTTGTCAGGGCGTATGACCCGGATTCGATCCCATATAAGTGTGTGTGTCCTCCCTTACTATCCCCTACATCCTAAAAAAAATAAGAAGTTAAATTTTGAACACTTTAAGATGCAAGGTTTAAGAACCTTACTTTCGTTGACATGGTTTTCTTTTCTAATGAGTTTTATTTTGTAAATCAGGGTGTTGCTATGCCTGCTATGAATAATTTGTTATCAAAGTGGATTCCTGTCTCTGAGAGAAGCAGATCTCTTGCGCTAGTATACAGCGGGATGTATCTTGGATCAGTTACTGGTTTGGCGTTTTCACCCATATTGATCCACAAATTTGGGTGGCCATCTGTTTTCTATTCTTTTGGATCCCTTGGAAGTATCTGGTTTGCGCTTTGGTTGAGCAAAGTAAGGCCCACTTCTTTCTGCTGAAATTTTTATGACAACAGATGTTTTTAGCAACCAGAAAAGGAGAAGCCTTAGACAGGATATATTAATATTTCTTCACCAATCCCCTGCATATGCACCCTAGCATCAATCTAAATGGTTTGAGCATATACAATTTTTTTAATGGATGGTGGAAAAGATAAATTCCAGACCCTTCTCCGCATAATGTACGAGAATACCATCTGAGAGTACTGGCTCTTACTGAAGCAAAAAGTTGGATTTTATTTATGTCTTTAGCATGCTGCATGACTTCTATTCTCCTTTTTTATTCAATGATTGCTAAATAAAGTTTATACGTTGAATGTAACTCCAGGTTCTGTCTGTTCCATTGTATTATCAAAATGTGCTTTTGAAATTTCACAAGTTCGATGTTAGAATGTAACTCCAGGTGTCTTGTTACAAATGTCATTTAAAAATCCTTGAATTTACTTATTCCAGGCATACAGCTCACCGAAAGACGACCCAACTCTCAGTCTGGAGGAAAAGGAATTGATTTTGGGAGGCAGCATATCGAAGGAACCTGTTACGGAAATTCCATGGAAGAGAATTCTATCAAAGGCTCCTGTCTGGGCTCTCATTATCTCCCATTTCTGCCATAACTGGGGAACATTTATTCTTTTGACATGGATGCCTACTTATTATAACCAGGTATTCTTAAACAATATGGAATTGATGATGACTTTTTTCACTTGATTTTCCTTTGATTCTACATCGAGATGACACGGCTGCAGTGTAATTGAATATTTTAGCTAATTGAGCAGACATTTTAGTTTTTCCCCTTTTGCGATTTTTGTTGCTTTCTTAGGTTTTGAAGTTCAACCTCACGGAATCTGGACTGCTCTGTGTGCTTCCATGGCTGACTATGGCTGTGTTTGCGAATATCGGTGGTTGGATTGCTGATACCCTTGTGAGCAAAGGTCTTTCTATCACCACTGTTCGTAAGGCAAGCTCAAGCCCTTTATTTTTCTCCTTCCATTCAATTGAGTTAGGAAGACAGCTATTATGTTGTTCATTGTGCACATATAGTTTCCGAATGGAGTTTTGGCCAATTATTACTTCCGATTATTTTTATTGTCAAACTGGCTTCACAGACTTATATAATCTTGTCCGATTCCTTGTGGTCACAGATAATGCAGTCGATCGGGTTCTTAGGCCCTGCTTTCTTCCTAACACAACTCAGTAATGTGAAGACACCTGCTTTAGCGGTGCTATGCATGGCATGCAGTCAGGTTTGATATATTCACGTCACATTCTTGCCTTTTAATTCATAACTTAGTACAATTTGTATATTATTCTTGTACAGGGATCGGATGCATTCTCACAGTCTGGACTATACTCCAATCACCAAGATATTGGGCCACGCTATGCTGTGAGTTGTCTTCACTTTCTCTTTTCGGAAAGAAAACGTTTTAATATCAATGTTCTCCGAAACATTGATTTCTCAATCTGATATTCTAATTTTGCTGCTATTGCAGGGAATACTTTTGGGTCTGTCTAATACTGCTGGTGTACTTGCTGGTGTCTTTGGGACTGCTGCTACTGGATACATACTCCAAAAGGGTACAACCTCACCTATATTTTATTTTGGGTAAATTGCAATTTTGGTCATATGTGGTAAAATTGGTCCTCTTTAAATGTCATTTGACAAAATAGCCCTCCATCTTTGCAAAACTTTCAATTTAGTCCTCAATTAGCTGGAAATCTCAAAAGTGTTGGATAAATCTCACGTTAGTTGCATGTGAACACAAAAAGTTTGGAGTTTTCGAATTTCCGCCAAAAAATTATAGTTTTCACTAATGTAGTTGTTGAGTAAGGTGTTGGGAAAACCCCAATATTTGGCTGGAGATTTAAAACTCCCCAATTTTTTTGCGTTTACGTTCAACTCAGGTGAGATTTTCCAAACAATTTTGAGTTGTTGACTGAGGTGTTGAGAAAATCCCAATATTTGGCTGGAGATTCAAAACTTCCCAATTTTTGCGTTTACACGTGAGATTTTCCAAACAATTTTAAAATTTTCGCGAATTGAGGACTAGATCTTCAAAGTTACAGGACTATTTTACCAAATGAAATTTTAAAGAGGACCAATTTTACCACGTCTCTTTAGTTACAGGACCAAAACTGCAATTTACCACTTTATTTTCTTTAAGCATTAGTTTTGCCGTTGTGATTTTCATCGTATACTTGTAATTTTCATATTTTGACTCTTGAATTATATTACTCAGGTTCTTGGGATGATGTATTCAAAGTGGCTGTTGCATTGTACCTCATTGGCACATTAGTGTGGAACATGTTTTCCACAGGAGAGAAAATTCTAGACTAGGTTATTCAGAATAAATAGAAAAGATTTGCGAGATATATATTTATATTTTCACTTCCTAGGATTTGGAGTCTCTTGGATGATTTAGCCAACTTGGTGAAACTTTTAAGGTCCCTACTTGCAGTTTAGAAATTATTTATTTTGAAAAAGTTATGGGGATTAAGTTTAATAACCCCCAACCAAGCACTGTCTGTATTAACATTTTTATTTAGCTTTTAAGGCTCACAACCATGAACTGTCAAAGAAAACCTCAAAATGAAACAAATATAATTTTGACACTACACCATATGATTTCTGTATTTCTGGTCTCTGATTAAATCGAGATTTTCAGTATCTTGAGGTTTGAATTGGACTTTTACGACCTCCAGAAATGATTTAAGGCAAGAGGAAATAATTTTCTCACCCGTTATGTTCAATGTCTCCACTTTTTATGGGATCAATGAAATGACCAGATGTTGATTAGACAAGGAAATGCAGAACGACACTGCAGAATGTCGATTTATTTTAGGTCAAGCAATAATATTTCAGAAATATAATGAAAAAAAAAAAAAAAAACTTGAATCCATAATGTTGTAGAGAGATTACTTGTAAAAAAAAGGATTGACTCTATTGTGGAAGCCAAATAAATTAAATCGAAAAGGATGATAACAAAGGCAGTCAGAAATAAGAAATACAAAGAATCAATACAATGACCAAAACCCAAATTTAACAAACAAAAACTGCCAAGAAAACATGAATTTAATTTGTTGATAAAAGAAAATCTCAACCATCATCATCCTACCACCTCTCATTGAATTTACTGCAATGAATGATTGTACCTTCAAAGCATGAATACCATGTGTGGGAAGAGCTAACTCATTTACATGCATTCAAAATTAAGCATCCCCCATGTGACTCTGTCCCACAAATTTCCTTATCTCACAAAACCAGCCACCCACTAATAAGTTGGGCTAAAAGACTCAGTAGTTAATTGGCCTACAAAGCGCCACCCTACCAAGAATCCTTAAATCAGTCCAACAACCAAAACCACCGCCTTTAAACCACTCCAACCACCACATCCACCCCTATTCCACGGCCACCGCCACCGCTTTCACTATATGCACCGCATTTCCCATTACTTAGTATACTTAAACATTTATCGCTATCCAATTCCACATCTTTATCCTTATGCATACTTGCCACTATCGATTTTAGGTCCCTCGGCCGAACATTCACTTTAAGCCCATCTTTCATGAACAATGTCAACGACATCTTTTGCTCCACTTTGTGGCCGGCCACCGCCGTCAGCCGGTGGCGGAGCAACACTGCCGCGGCTATCGACTTCATTTGCAAATACGCCAAATCCTTCCCGAGACATATTCTTGGACCGGCATTGAACGCCACGAACTTGTAGGAATCATGCATTACAAACTTGTCGCCATTCATCGACAACCATCTCTCCGGCTTGAAATCCAAACAATCCTCGCCCCACGTTGACCTCATCCTCCCGGCCGAATATATCGAATACGTAACGGACGACCCTGCCGGAACAAATGTACCGTCTGGCAAAACATCGTCGGCCACCACATGCTTTGAGTCCTCTGGCACAGAAGGGTACAACCTAAGAGTCTCCGACAATGCGGCTTTCAGGTATACCAAACGGTCAACTTCTTCGAACGCAAGTGGTTCGTCGACCCACTTGTCCACGTCAGCACCACGTGTCTCAATCAAAACCGAGCATATCTCGCGTAGAATTTCCTTTTCCACCCTTGGATTCTGCATGACCAGCCAGAAGAACCAGCTCAACGCGACCGACGACGTGTCTCGTCCAGCTAGGATGAAGTTGAGTGCCACGTGTTGCAAGAATTTGTCTGAATATGATTCCTTTTTCTTCATGAATCTGGACAACAGGTCATCATGTGGGTTAGCATCTTTCTGCTGAGTCATCAGCTCGAGCTTACGTGCATTGATTACACCAGATAAATACTCATCCACCTGGACAAGGCTTCGGCTCAAGGTGACTTCCAGTCCAAGCCGAAGCCATTTCTTCAACTTCCATATCACTTCTGGAAAAATGAACCTTTGCAAAGAAGCCTCAGTGGCTCGGTCAAAAGCCGAAGCGAAGCTGTTATCCGGCAAGCCCGGGGCCAAAGTCTGCGGGTCTTTTCCGAAAGCCAAGCCGCATATGTTATCGAACGTGAGACGAAGCAAGAGGTCTTGCAAGTCAATCGGCTTGGATTTGAGCTGAGCCACCTCCAAAATCGGGCAAAACCGATTCTTGATGGCCCGGTTGACCCACCTAGCCATGGCTTGGCGCAGAGTCCGAGTGGTGAACTCGAGTGCAGCCGTCTTCCTCTGGAACAACCACGTGTCACCATCCGAGTTAAAGATCCCCTGGCCAAGAAGATCATGGAAAACGGCTTGCCAAGTCGGTCCTTTCGGATAATTGTCGAACCGGGTTTTCAAAATGTGCTCCAAATTCTTGGGATCACAAGTTACAGTGACAAGACCTTGTTTCCGGGCCAAGAATGGTATGGCGCAAATGCATGTCTGGTACGTGCCGCCGCGCGCGGAGGTTGTCGGCGATCCAGTCGTGCATGCGGTCGGCGTTCTCGATCAGGCCTGGAAGGCTGCCCAATAAGGGCCAGACACGTGGACCCTTGAGTGATTTGGAAATGAAGGTGAACCAAAGTAGGTAGCAAGTGATAGCAGAGAACAACAGCAATGCCAAGGATATGTCCATGTTACAGAAAAAAACCACCTTCAAGAACTGTGTTTTTTTTTAACTAAGAAGCGTAATACAAACTTTTGACTCCAAGAAATATAAGGCTCTGATGGTGATTTTGCAATAAGAAAAGTATAAATACTATTTTTTTTTAAAAGAAAAGTAGGGTTGTAAGGGGGAGACAAAGTCAGAAGGATGTATTTGAAGAGGAAGAAGGTTGAAAGAAAGTGTCTGTGTGAAGAATTATGAGCAGAAAGGGGAATTTATAGATCAGAAGATAATTGAAAAGGGTAATAACTAAGGCCAGTCTGTGCTTTGAATTACACCATCTCAACTTGTCTCACTTTAAACAATCAGATGCCACCACCATAAATGCATTCCAGAGGCAGTTGAAGATTTAAGGAAAAATAGTCAAAAAAAAAAAAAAAAAAAAAACCCAAAGTGGAAACCGCTCAGTTAAAAATTTGAAAAACCAGCAAAAGAAAATAAACACTTATATATTATAATGATTTTTCTCCAAACTCTAAAGCAAAAACCCTTTTTCTCTCTCTTTCCAACTAATTTCTGCAGAGAGACGAGCTGGGGCCTTTATTTCAAGCATTCAATGAAGGGAAATAAATGAGATTAGTTGAGAAACTACAGGGTGAATAGATGAAAAAAAAAAGAGATTCAAGTAAATACAAAAATTGCAGAAAAATAAGGAAAACTGGCTTGTAATGATTTGGCTGTTTGCTCTTTTTTTTTTTTTTTTTCCACAAGTTATAAAGGATTAGTTTTATAAATTTATGAGGATCATAAATGAAACATTGGTTGGAGCTTGTAGCTAGTTAACAGTTCGGTGAACAACCCACCAACAATTTATAGCAGCAAGCTTACTTTGCGTGAATCAAAAAAATGAAATACTCCTATCTAATCTTTATCTATTAAGTATTACCCCACCCCCACTTGGATTTTTACGTCCAAAAATGAAAACCCAGTAAAAATTCTAGTCATGCTTATCTCAGTTTCACAACCACGACTTTGACCCTCTTCAATGCAGCAGGAACAAAAGTCAACCACTTTCTGCCATGATTTTCCTGCCAATAAGAAAAAAGTCAACTTTACTGTCACAATTTTTTGGGTATAACAAATCTTACCTGATTTTGGAATTTGAGCCTTTTTCTCATTCCAATCCATGGGCTGATGGGCACCACAATTCTAAGATGTTAAATTACATGCATTTAAGGAATTTGAACTTAAATATTTTACTTCACCAAAAAAAGATGATACACCAACTATTTGCATTCATCAAACCACTCAAGAATTATTACAGGATGAGCTCATTGATTCCTTCTCTAGAGCAACGAGATGAAAGTAATATAATATTTTGCAAGACATAAGTAAGAGGATCAAGTTGGTTAACAGTTAGAGCCATAATGACTTTTATGCAATAAAGTAAAGGCTACTTAAAAAATCCATGTCCTCTTACTTGTCTCAGTTTTGTTCTCTGTTAGATTAAAAACTCACAACTTTAACCAGTTTGGTCTTTTAGGAAATCCTCTCATAGTACAAATGTAAGAATTGCATCAAAATAATCTCTCTTCTTAACTGCATCATGTAATTGGCCTTATTACTTTTGGTTTTGGTGTCAAAATAGAAGAAGGGGTTTTTGTCCCACATAGGTTGGGAAACAAAAGGGATGGGAGCCTTAAAATATTTAAGGAACCCATGTGTGTTTTGATTTCAAGTCACCAATCAAATACACTATAATCTTTGTATTTTGATTCTTCTAAATTCCTTTCTTGTATTCTTTTGTAGAATTGGGAGAAAGGTGTGAGTTAGTCAAAGATTTGTAATAGTGTGGGAGTATTGGAGTCGGGAGTCGGGAGAGAGAATTTACGTGTGATTGTATAAATTTTTCATACAAAGAGAATTGCTCTGCGGTCGTGGTTTTTCTCCGGTTTTGGAGTTTCCACGTAAATCTTGTGTTGTGGTTTGTTGTTATTTTATTTTTCAATTATTTTTGCTTGTCCCTAGGAATGAATGGGGATTGTTTTTCCCAACAAGTGGTATCGAGCCGGGTCGGGTCTCTTGAAATTCTCGTATGCTCTGTGGTTGCGACTTTGTCGATCTTCCACATCAGAAAAGATTTCTTGAGAGGTAGGTTCCGGGGGTCTCTTAAAGTTCTTAGTATGCTCTGTGGTTGCAGCGTTGTCTGATCTTCCACATCAGAAAAGATTTTTGAGGCGGGTATTCATTAGGTTAGGGGTGTATAAGCAGGTATGTCAAAGTTTTCAAATTCAATGAAGTTTGACGTGGAGAAGTTTGATGGAAGAATCAACTTTGGCTTGTGGCAAGTACAAGTCAAAGATGTGATGATACAATCCGGATTACACAAGGCACTGAAAGGAAGGTCAGGTTCGGGCAGTTCTACCAAGTCAGATGGTCTTTGGCGAATCGAAAGCATCGACAAAGATTCTCAAAAGACTAGTATGAGTGATGAAGATTGGGAGGATCTGGATTTGAGGGCAAAGACAATACGTCTGTGTTTGGCTAAGAATGTTCTTGCAAATGTGCATGGGATTTCAAATGCTAAGGAGTTATGGGAAAGCTTGAGGCTTTGTACCAAGCAAAGGGCATTTCAAATCGGTTGTACTTGAAGGAGCGATTTCACACACATCAAGGATGAACGAAGGATCTAAAATCTCGATCATTTGAGTACACTCAATGGCATCATCTCGTAGCTAGAGGCAATGGAGTGAAAATCGAAGATGAGGATAAGGCGTTACGACTCATCTTGTCTCTTCCCCATTCCTATGAGCACATGAAGCCGATTTTGATGTATGGGAAGGAAACTTTAATTTTTGCGGAAGTCACAGGTAAACTTCTTTCAGAAGAGAGAAGGCTAATGAGTGATGGGCGAACTTCCACGAAAAATTCGGTAGCGGTGGCGATAAGTAAAGGGAGGAAGAAAGACTCCAAGAATGTTGTTTGTTGGAAATGCGGAGAACCCGGGCATACAAGGCGTAATTGTCGAGGTGGAGTGGAGTGCGGCAAATAGCTCCGAATCAAAGGCTAACATTGTGATTGATGAAGATTTTCTCGAGGAGAAAATGTGCATCCTTATGGCATGTGTTTAGTTGTCATGAATAAGGATGTGATGGTGTTAGCAGGTCCTCAAGTTTACACACAGGCATTGACTTGGCATGGATGTAGGGTGTGTGGTGGATGTTATGTCGATGGTCAAGGACTTCTAGAGAGCCAAGAGCTAGAAGTTGCACCATGAATTTTCGGGGTTTTTTCGACATGTGCCGATTGAAATTCTTAGAATGGTTTATTCTAAGTGGTCTACTTATATGGTGGAGTAGGATTCTCTGGTTTGAGAATGATGGTTCTTGGGTTGAGAATCATGGAGTTTCTTTTATTTTGCCAAGGTGGAGTTTGTTGGTTTTTGGTGTCAAAATAGAAGAAGGGGTTTTTGTCCCACATAGGTTGGGAAACAAAGGGATGGGAGCCTTAAGGCTATTTATTTAAACCCATGTGTTTTGATTTCAAGTGCACCAATCAAATACACTATAATCTTTGTATTTTGATTCTTCTAAATTCCTTTCTTGTATTCTTTTGTAGAATTGGGAGAAAGGTGTGAGTTAGTCAAAGATTTGTAATAGTGTGGGAGTATTGGAGTCGGGAGTCGGGAGAGAGAATTTGTGATTGTATAAATTTTTCATACAAAGAGAATTGCTCAGGGTCGTGGTTTTTCTCCGGTTTTGGAGTTTCCACGTAAATCTTGTGTTGTGGTTTGTTGTTATTTTATTTTTCAATTATTTTTGCTTGTCCCTAGGAATGAATGGGGATTGTTTTTTCCCAACAATTACATCATACAAATCTTCCTCTTTCAAATGAAAGCATCTCTACTTGTGTTTGCACAGTTGCACAATTATACCTGCTAACTTGCATAACAATGGTAATGCTCAATCAAGTATACAAAAATTTCATAACTATGATAAATCTACCAATTAACAACAATTCTCCCAAGTCATTAGAATGCTGAACCAAAATGATAATAACAATGGGGCACTAGAGGCAGAGCATATACGGTTCTTGCAAACTATACGATGGAAGTCATAGCAAGCTAAAGCAGTTCAGAACTTCGAGCAACCATCTCGATCCAATGGATAAATACAAAAACTACCCTTAAGGTTTAGCCTAATTACAAAAAAAAAGTACGGTTATTTTTTTAAACTACAAATACCCTTAAGGTACTGCAAACACGCTCTTGAGGTTCGTATTTACCTAACAAGTATCCCTTTCTTGAGCAGTGCAATCTGTTAAATGCAATTTTGGAAGATAGCTGAGTTTTTGTAACTAGACTGAACGTCAAAGGTATTTTTGTATTTAACCTCAATCTAAATACAGCAAAGTCATGCCCCAACAACTAAACTTTGGACCATTCCCAGGACTGACTGGATTCCATATATAGACGAAGCCAATAGATCCTTGCTCCAACCACCTTTACGTCTTACTTCTCTTGAAGTGAACAAGAGAGCTCCAGCTATTCGAACAATATGTTACTTTCTATATAAGTATTTCGATAAGGGGAACTTCAGACTCCTCGCTACCTGTAAGCCATTTGAGAACATCATATGACTAAATTAACCAAGAACAGCTCAGAATCATAGATAACCTCACATATGCATGATTTGTTTATTACCTTTAAAGCCAGATCTTCAGATACTGTAGATCGATACCGTGTTGAGCCTTCCAGTGGACAGCTTCCTCCTTTGGTAATGAAATTGGCATTGCATAGACTAGATAATTGCAAGAGAATGTCGGACATTAATCCACCATTAGAGCCCTCAGCTCCCAAGTCACCACTTTGTAGTTCTTCGTCATCAAGTGAATAATCTGCAACAGATGTGATGCACTGGAATATGGCCAACAACCTTTCTAACGGAATGTTCCGGGCCCTTTCATGAGTAATTCTTGTTCTTTAGTTTCCTTCTGCTCCATTGATTTTTCAGAGCTCCTGCATACATGAAGAATGCAGAACATAAATTATCTTACTTACTTAACATTAAGTTTATAGCAGCGAAGCTAGTTATGTTGCCCGCAATAGCAGTTTCAATTCTAGAATAACTCTTCCGTGGTACAAAAGCTATACAAAGTCATATGATAAAAACTCTTTCTCCCAGTCACCGACTGAAAAGGACAAATTTTGAAAAACGCGTTTTAAGTTTATTATACAATAAAAAAGTATGCTCTATAACACAAGTGACTGCAGTTGCCCCTCATCCTTCAACAGGCATGCCCTTGCTAACAATAGACTATACAATCAATTCAGTATTTCTAAACTGGAAAAGCAATCAGAAGGAGAGATAACACGTCTGGTAAATTCTGAAAAACGCAATGTCCCTATTGACGCATATTTTATTATGGTTCGAGCGATTAAGGACTGGATCATGTACAAACTAAGAAATCATAATAAATAGTTCTTTTCAAAATAAGAAAAAGAAAAAGAAACAAGACAGATAGCTACATTATATCAGATATCTGTGAGCCAATCCTTACTTTCTCTTTCTTTTTCGGTTGTCAGATCCTCCTGTCGAATCAAAGAGTGAGGCATCAAGGGTTGCTGGATTTCTTGAAGCAAGAAATGCAGAAATAAGCAGATATTTTGCAGAAGTAGACATATGGAAGTCAATCTCATCTAAAGTTTCACAAACTCCCAGCTTCTTTGTAATACTCTTCTTCATGTTCAGCTCTTTGTTGGCCGAGGCTTTGAGCAAAGGTCGAGAAGGGGCGCTAAATGTCTCATTCAGGGATAGTGAGATAAATGGTTGAAGATGACTAAATAATTTTCTCTTTGTGTCTTCATTAAGAAGAGTTCCCAAATCAGCAAGAGGTTCACAATACTTCTTAAATAAAGGTGAAAAAGCAGCAGATAGTTCATCAACCCGTCTTGTAATCCTATAGAAAGGCCTCAAGACCAAACTGTTCAACAAAAAAGCAAATCATACAAAAGAAGTTATTCTTTTATGAATAATATGATTAAAAGAAACCCCAATGCAATCTGTAATAAATAAAGTGTGACACGTACTCCAGAAAAGATGAATATAGCTTGGGATTTGCTTGGTTTTCATGAATATACGGCGCAAATCATCCTCTGTATAACCAGGAAAATGGACAGGAAAGGCTCAACAAAACCTGTGTCTGACTGAAATGTATCAAGAGAAGTTTTGCTGACAAAAATCAAACCAACCTCCGACATTTTCAGAATGTCATACAAATTAAACAAGAGAGTTATTATATTAAAACTCTTATCCCATTCAGCAACAACCTCTAAATTATCAAATATCAAGTAAACCATCCCCCATTAACCTGTGGAGAAAACTTCTTAGAGCTAGATTTCCCCTGATTCCCTTTAAGACTGTCTATAAGAGTACTCAAAGCTTCACGCAGTAAATTGACAAAATCAGACGCCTTTTCACATCGCTTAGCACTCAAATAACCATTGCTCTCATTCTTCCTGTGAAGCAAAAAGCTGATTCAAAATGGATTCGAATAGTATTCTAGGACTGTAACAGGTGATACAGCTACTATAAGTGAATGGGCGGTTCAAGTGCTTGAATATCTCAAGTATAATACTTGTCTTTCCTGTTGAAGCGCCTCCATAGACGAATAATGGAACCATGGGGGAATTCAGTGGGCCCAAAAGCTTGATCAAATCATGAATTTGCACTTTCCTTCCGGGGAACGAACTTATTAACTCATCAAGGCTTGTGGATTCACCATGGAACACAAGGTCGTTGATAGACAACGGTTGCAAATGCTTAGTAGCCTTTGTAGTCTCCAGCGGAGCTTTTGAATTTGGAGTGGTACAAGACGAAGACCTTGTGGTTCTTCTGTTGATTTGTGGGCTTTCATCTTTACCCATTTCTGTTGAAGAATCAAGAATTTCTGGTTACGCTAGAAGAAAACAGGAACTTCCTTTTCAGCGTTATAAAATAAAAATGTTATAGACATCAATTTACATACGTACATTAACAATAAGTGAGTAACTGAACGTACTCGTCGTCCGCCGCCGTCACCGTCGTCGCTGGTGAGAGAGAATACCAGATAGAGTTAAATGTTAATCAGAAAGGGCGAGGGGGTTTAGGGTTTCATTTTCCCGCCAATTCTTATTATTTGTTAAGGGCAATAAGTGAGATGTAGGATTAAGATGTTGATTGTATTGTATATAGTATTAACTATTTTTTCCTTCATTAAATTGCTAACATCTTTATGGTCAAACATTGTACTTCGACTTCTTTAATGAAAATCTTCATCAGACTTAGTGCAATGAAACTTATCCAATTGGCTTAAACCTTCAATTGTTTTACCCTAAATTACTGATTCTTGAGTCTTCTGAGTTGTAAGTTATCCGAAAGGTTTTCTATTTCAACTTTACTGTCAGTTTTCTGCTTTGACTTGGTTGGTATAACTCTGGTGAGAGTCTTTTGAAACGTGATACTCAGGTGAAAGTCTATTGAATCTTCAGCAAGTCGTCTGATTGATTACTTGGTTGTTTTGAGTCAGCTTAAGTCTTACCTATTACATAAGAAAAAAAATACATAAAAATTAGGATGCCAACATTCTAATATATAGTTTTATAAGCATCATTAAAATATATACAATAAATTCCTAAAACCGTACAATCAAGTGTCTTTATAGTCTTAGCCAAGTTCACGTCTCTTCTCTTATTGCATTGCCAACTGGGAAATTCTTGGCCAATATGTCAAACCTCGCGATCAATCTTTGGCTACCTTGTGACTCATCATCACCACTGTTGGCAAGATTCTTATCCAACTGAAACATTTCATGTTTAAGTTAGAAAGGAATGGAAGAACTTATTATTAAACAAGTAAGTAAAGAAATAACCTCTTTGGCAAATATCTCCATTTGAATAGGATGAATAGCAATATCATCAACATCTTCGATGGAAAATATTTGGAATCCTTCTTGGGCCTTTTCCAACGATGATCAATGTTGTTACTACTTTCCTCCATAAGATGAGTACTTTTCTTTTGCTAACTTGAGCATTGCACTCGTTGGCAAGGAGAGCAATATGCATATGTAAAGAAGTTTGAGCATTTGCATCAACTGGACCCCTCAATTGTTGAGCTCTTTGCCTCTGGGTTGATCATCACTCTACTCCAAATCGATCAAGCTTGCATTATTTTCTTGAAAATAACATCCATGAACATTGCTCCACCATGTCTTGTAATTTTCCAAAGAGAACTTCTTTGCACTTAGGGGCATAAAAGGAAGACGCGCCTTAGAAAAAGTATTGGACAAGGTGCATAAATGTCAATAGTGAATCCTTCATCCAGAGAAACTCAATGTAGATATCGCGTAAGCACTCCTGGCACCACTTGATAAAATCCAAATTGGCGACTGAATCTGTGAGGACTATAAGGTTCAATGAGAAAATGTCCACCTTGTCGCAATGAAAGATAGTTTGAACAAATTTCAAGGAAGTAGTTCCACTCAAATTCCTCTGCATTCCCATTATCAACATATGTGAAATCATTCTCCTTGGTGATCATGGTGCAAGTCAATGAAAAAAGTTCTCCCTTGTGGATCCACTTGGGGGCATCTGTGGGATCATAGTATTTTGCGTCTCATTCGCTAAAAAAAGTCATCATCTTGGGGCCACGTACTCCTTGCCAGACTTGGTGATGAGTTTTGAAATAATGCGCCAACCAACCATGAATGAAGTGGATGAGGAATGTTGAATATAGCAAGATGGCCTCGCAAAATTTGCAATATTGTTCAAACCTTTGTAGATGCTTGTCAAAACAGGAACCGCAAGGTCCACCATTTGCCCACTTTCTATATTTCTGCCATTTTAAAGGTGATGGGACGTATCATGTTGATGCTGTCGTTGGGAAGAACAAACACGTAGAGCCAACATGATAGAAACGTCGCCAAATATGTTTCTTCTCTCGCATGCTCCTTGATGTTGATCTTTGAAAAAGAAACCTTCTCTATATGGAGTCGTTGTCCATGTACATCTAAGTTGCCAAGTGGGTTGTAAGTCGATTTGTGGCGAGCAACTTTCTTCTTCTCTTTGTGTGGAGGAGGTTTGTTGTACTTCACCAATTTTTTAGACCAAATCTAACCTACTCGCTGATGGGCACTTGAGAAGATTGACCACCATTTATAGTTCTTTGGAGATGATGATAAGCTTGAAGTAAGTAGACGCAAGAACGAGGGAGAAATCTACTTGTCGCCTCATCAAAGCCGGCGAGTTCCTTGGCACATGTGATGACTTCATCGAAGAGAGTCCAATTGTGGGAAAACCCACCAGAGTGAAAATCCCACAAAGATATGGAGAGCTCTCCAAAGGAAGTCAACAAAGTATTGGTAGATAGACACCACACCTCGCAAAATGCCTTCATTATGTTGAAGTTGTTATCATACGTGAAGAGCGAAGCACACACCGTATCTTAGATTTTAACCTTTTAAAGACTATTCTTGCAATGACTAAAGACATCTTCAGTCCACTCCCAATAGCCTTTGATGTAGTGGAACTCGCCGGTGAATTTGATGTCGTCTCCTCACTTGACTTGACCTTCAAGGATGTGATGGCCCAATGTTGGCAATGAAGTCTATTCGGTCAATTGTTGGTGATGAGTTGCTTGCAAATTCCATATTTTTGGAAGTCTTGTTTGAAGGAGTCTTCATTGACCACTCCTCCAGGTAAGACAAATTCATCAATCTTGGTCATAGAGTAGCATATCGTCCAACAACGTGATCAAAAACCACCAAAATAGTGCCCTTTTCGATGGATTGATTTTCATCATCAAGAATCACCAAGTGTTGGATGTCAGAGGTGAAAAGTTGTCTTTGAAAAACACCCTTGTGAAAGCTGATAAAATTTATACAAGAAAATATGAGCATAACTTGAAATTGCAGTCTTTATACAAGTAAAAGTTGATTCTTTCCAGTTGTGGAGTAGAGAACCAAAGAATTCTTACCAAGTATCAGATTGTTTTCTCTAAACTTTGGAAATCAAGCTGGAAGTAAGAAAACATTAATCTACAAAAAAAAATGGGAGGATTGTTACCAAGTATTAGAGTGTTTTCTCTAAACTTTGGAAATTAAGTTGGAAGCAAGAAAATTGTAATCTACAAAAAACAAAATGGAGGAAGTTAGCGATTTCATAATAACGAAAAAGAGAAAGAAAATTGAAATTTATAAACATGTGGTATGATAACTCATGCAATACTTTTACATGAAGTAGTTGTAAGAAGCGCGCCTCCAAGTAATCACCCGTCTACTGTGGTGAAGAAAACCATCCTATGGACCCCCTTTTATAGGCATTGGTGGTTGTATATGTTGAGAAAGTTTCTATTATTTGAAAACTCATCATATGAACACAAAGAATTTTCTATAAGTTTTTTAAAGTTAGTGATTCAATAACTAATGATAACACGGAGATTTGGATCTGATCTCTGATTTGAAAAATATACATCAACAACTTCAATTTGGAAAATATAATTGCACTCATGAGCAGTGGATACAGACGAAGCAAAAATAAGGATGATCATATATATATATATATATATATATATATGTGTGTGTGTGTGTGTGTGTGTGTGTGTGTGTGTGTGTGTGGTTTGTATTTGAATATCCATTATGGAAATTTCCAAGTTATGAAGTAGATTTTGATATATGGAATGAGATGTGCATTCTTTAGTTTATAAAGAAATGATATAATGATCTATCAAAGTTTGGCATGAAGAAGCATTCCCGATTTTAGGAAATAAAGCCAACTAATGAGTTTGCTATACTATGGAAGGTAATTTGCCAAATTTTATTTTTCGTTATTGAAAGCTACTGATGGTGTTAGTTAAATTAATTATAAGAGAGAGAGAGAGAGAGAGAGAGAGAGAGGAAATAATAGAGAAAAGATTTTGTCGCAAGAAATCCTCTATTTTCGTGGTTTAAGCTTGGAGGTTGCCAAATTTAAAGCATGAAGCATTCAAATGACAATTTATTTCTTTATGTATGCCTGGATTTATCTCCTTAGATGGCAGAATACTTTTCTAGGAAGTTATATAAAAAGTTAAACAAAATTTTGGTCTTGCTTGCTACCATATTTGTTCTCAAGATGTGCATATTTAATTTGCACGAGGTCTAATTTTCATAGGTGATTTTCTCTTCATAGTCTAATTCAGTAGATATTCATTAAGAATAGAGACTTTATTAATTCTTACATTGGATTATTCAAGACTATTTGGATTGATATTTATACATGAGCAGCCCAAGAAAATGTGTATTTGAGCTTGAAGTCCAATTATTTGAGTCATTTTCAAACCCAAAGGTATAATGTGCATTCCTACAAGGTCCAATCAAAGCAATTGTTGCGACTCATTCATTCCAAGACACGCGTTCATGAAAAGTCTCGTAATGGCATTTGTAAATAAGGAACATTTACTGACCAATTAAATGACGACACGCATGGAAAATAATATATTAAATTTCAATTTATAATTTCTATTTATATTTTGAGTATTTATTCAAATTTAATTCCTAAAGTAAATAGTCAATTAATTGGTATTTTTAATATATATTTTGTTGGCCAATCAAAAGTCGCCAAGTGTCAAATCTCAATATTTTGGCAATCAATGTTATATTTTGATGATTATAAAAGAGAATATCATCGTTTTGGTAACCCAAATCACATCTTCTGAGAATGGCAAATAATTGAATCAAATCATGGAAGACAAATCAAGCAATTATGGCAGAAGCTCCTATTCCACAACTATGAAATTAAATAGGGGTCTTCTACATAATTCATAGACACACAAATTCTGAAGAAGAAGTTTAAGCAAGAGGCGGAATTCTCTAAACTCAAGAAGTCCAAATCCAAGGAAGCCTACAGTGTTCAAGGCGCAGATCAAGGTGTTCATTACAGATTCGACTCAAAGATAGCGTTTAATTTGGAATTAAGCTGTCAAGCCATCGAATTAATGTTATTGAAAATTAAATTCACCCTTGAATGAGATCAATTGATGAATCTACCTCGAAAATTCAAAATTGTTCTTGGAGAGAAGAGTTAGAAAAATATTAAGAATTGTAACCCATTTATTTCATTTGATTCGTAAAATATTAATTTGTATTACTTTTTCATGTTCGTAATTTTACATATACAAAGTTTGTGTTACATACATTATTTTCCTGGAACTAGTGATCTACAAGTAAAAGAATTTGAATGTTCTTGTGAGGGTGGTAAAGATGAGAAATGTTCAAATGGAAGAATACATGTTTGTCAAATGCCAACAATTAGAACTAAATGCAAAGCCAAACTTTGGGTTACGAGAAAAAAAGTGTGAATAGAAGGTGGGTATTTTTGTGATAGACAATAATCATGAAATGGTGGATGTTGATCAAACATATTTGTTGAGATCATCACGTATTATTTCATATGCTCAAAAATGTATATTAGAGGCAATAGTAAATGCTGAGATATCTATTCCCAATATTGTGTCTTATATGGAAAATGAAGCACAAGGGCCTCAAAATTTGAGATTCGTTCGAAAAAGATGCATATGATCCTCTTAGTAGTATAAAAAGTCATACAGAAGTTGAGAATGGAGATGTTTTTGCATGGGTTCACTACTTTATAAGTAAGTCGAACAAAGAGAGTCATTTTTTCCGGAATGTGCAACTAGATGATGACAGTCGGGTGATGAACTTTTTCTTTAGAGATAATAGGTCTTTGAATGATTATGAATATTTTGGTGATGTTATGTCAATCGATACCACTTATTGAACCAATAGGTACAATTTGATTTGTTGCCCTTTTGTTGGAATGAATCACCACCACAAAATGTGATGTTTGGGTTGGCATTCATCTCTAATAAAACTATAAGTTCATTTGGATTGTTGTTTAAAATATTTTTTGATTCTATGAATAGAAAACAAACTGAAATATTTTTTACTGATCAATGTCAAGCAATAATGATTGCGATTCAAAACAAGATTTTGACTCTTCACATCATCTTTACGTCGGGGCATATAAATCAAAATGCCCTTCATACTTGTATAGCTTGAATGGTGATTCGAACTTTAAATGTGTGTGGTGTAAGTGTATGTGTGATTGTGAATCAAGAAGAGTTTGAGGTTTGGTTGGAAAATTTTGATTGATGAATATAACTTGAGTGGTCATAAATAGTTAAATGGCAAATACAAATTGCGATCAAAATGAGCTACTACTTTTAGTATTGTTAAGTTTAGTCTTTGGACTTATGGCTACTTCTAGAATTTATTGTATGATTTTGTGCTTAACTATGAAAAAATCCAAAGTAATTGGAGAGCAAATGAGAGGGTTGAGCATACTCATTGTCTCCATGGGAAAGCATCGATGATTGTGAAAAATAATCCATTATTGAGTACTAGCGTTGATGTTTATATACTCACCATATACAAGTTGTTTGAAAAAGAATTTATTAATTCTTTGAATACAATGCTTATTGAATAACCTTTAGATTTTGGTAATCCGGTATTTGAGTTCAACGTAAAATCTCGTGGTGATTGCTCAAGAATTACACAAGTGTTGTTCAATAAGGAGACTCATGAAGTAAAATGTAGTTGTCACAAATTTGAAACAGTGGGTATATTGTGTAAGCATGCTTTGAAAGTATTGAACTTTATGGATGTCAATATCTTTCCCAAGTCGTACATGATAAAGCGATGGATGAAAAATGTAAGAAATAGAATATTTGATGAGGTTGAAAAAGACACTTGTGGAAGTGACCATGTATCGAGATAGTATTTTTCAACTAAACAATGAGGTCGACATATGATCTTCATGCGATGTAAAGCTCATTCGAGAGGCAAGAAATGCATTGGATGGTATTCTTGACGGTGCAAGTGAACAAATAGATGCTTTGTTTTAAAATTTGGGTTTAGGTGATCAAAATGTTTGTAATGATATAATTGATAAAAACAATGACTCAATAGATGAAGTGCTTATACGCAATCCTGTATATAAAAAGTCAAGAGGAACTACAAATGCTTATATTGTATGTTATTGGGATGATAAGAGCAAAAAACGAAAAGGCAAAGGAAGAACGAACAATCATGTAATATGTAAAGTAATTTATACATTTCAATATTTTACCTACTCAATATTATTACTTTTATTTATTTATTTTATTTCTCTTTGAATAAAATTTAGGTGCTAAAGGCACCAAACGAACGGGATAGAGCTCACAAGAGACTTCTATTGCCAAACACTCATAAGAACCTTCTATTCCACAACGCAATATTCTATGTTCCATCACATCGAGTATCCATTTATCTTACAATCACAATACCCCATTACGCTATCACCACAATACCCATTTATCCTACTATCTCAAGTTGGTTCCAACCAAACACATTTGCAATATCAAATTCAACAGTAAATGCAATCATATAACGATCATGCAAGAGAATAATCACATTAGCTAATCATTCAAATGTGTGAAAACGAGGCTTTATAGAAAACAAAGTTATATAAAGCATCATTAGCTAATCGTTACAAATTTACATTTGTGTGGAATGCGATGGAAGATACCAACATTGAAATAAAAAATTAAACTCGGCTTTGTTAATTTGGTTTTACGATATCATTATTTTTTATTAAAAAGTCTTACAAAATTGGTTATTATAAGACCGGTTTTATTAAGAGACGCGCGAACAAATTGCCGTTTTTGACTAATTGTTTAAACAATTATCTTTTCAACTAAAGTTGTGTAAAAAAATAAAAAATTGTATATTGTGTTAAAATTTAAAGAGGAGGAAAATGTGGAGAATGTCAAAACCATTAATTCTTGACGAAGGAAAATTGGATTATGGCCCAAAAGTAAATTTTTGTACTATGTCTACAATGGCGGAGTGAACACACGAAATTGGAGTGAGCAGCCACAAAATTGTTGGAAATGTGCTTGTTTGTGAAAAGAAATGAAAAATTTTCAAAAAAAATATCATTCCTCTCCAAGATTAATTCATTTTTCTCTTTCTCTATCACAGTTCCCAATACTCATTTATACTATTTATTTCTCTCTTCTCCCCCTATTCATGTAATTAATTCCAATAATTTCTTTAATTCATCACTATTTTTATTAGTTTTCTCTTAATCTTGGTAAAATAAGATCCATATTACCTATTTTTGGATAAATATTTTATTTTATTCAATTTTCTTGCATTATATTTTTCAATATTTTTTCCACAAATTTTTCACAAACAATCAACATCTCTAAAAGATTCTCCATAACATCAACATAATCATTACTTTTTCTCTCCACATCCAACTTTCACTTTTAAAATTTTTTTACTACTATTCTCTCAGAAAATAAAAATGGATGAAATGAAAGCACGACCAATCACAGCCTTGGACATTAAAACCATTAACAAACTAGCAAGAGATTATCTAGTTAAAGAGTTTAGAGAAGCAGCCAGTGTGGTACTGTATGTTATATTTAGTTTTTCTACATAACTTGTTTTTTAGTATAATTTTGTTATATCCCTCTTCAGTTCTAAATAAAACAATTATATATAGTAAATAGTGTCACGATAATAAAAGTATGCATGCGATGCAACTTCTATTTTTAGTTTATCCAAATCATAAAGTAAATGTTAAATTCAATTGAGGCACTCCTTATTCAACTGTGCTAGAGGCCCAGAGTTGGACAAATCAATACACGTTTGTTCTTGTTTTGAAATAGATTTACGCATTAAAAAAATAAAAAAGAAGTGAGAAAAACAAAACAGAGAACTATATATAGCAAACCTAGCAAATCTTACATCACCATAAAACATGCTAACATATACATTCTAGTAGTTACACAATGAAAACCTTAGGCGCATATGCCGCACTTGCTGGATTTACAACAACTAGAGATTTCTAGAAGACCAATGGAATGTACAACAACTTGAGATTTCTACAGAACCACACAATAAATAACAGTTGTACAAGGAGTATCTGAGCATGGATTAGCATGAGCTCCTAGAGTTGCTGAAAACCAAACTGCACAAACTGGAACTCAGTATGTATGTCATTTCTTTAGCCAACAGCACCACTGACTAACCAAACTTAGCTCATCATTAGCAAAGTAGAATAGCATGACATGCAAATATATAGACAACCGACAATAATGCATTTTTCCTTTCATTGTTTAAAGTTGTGTCGAGGAGCTAACTCTGATGTATGAAATGTGCTGACCAGACAAGCTGACATCTTTAAGTCGGCCCATGGGACCAAGAATCCAGCCAGACCCCTGCATACAGGAAAAAAGGGATATACGAACCGATGAACACTATTGCTGAAAAGATATTCTCCCAAATACTATCAGAGTGTGAAAGACCCAAGTGACATTTACTGCAACTTATCCGATATAAAATATATCGGTGAGAATCACAAAAAGTCCCCTGCAGCAACACAAAACTAACTACCAATGATATAAGATTAATTATATAACAACACATCTAACAAAACTTCACCACATTGCATCATTGTCAGGAGAAAATATTAAATACTCCCTACAAAAGCCACCCAGTGATGCACCGATTAGATACCTTTTTCAAAACTAGAATAATTGAATACCTCATTATCAATAACCAACTGTGGCTTGAGTTGAAAAACTTGCGGCTTATCCGCTGCCACCGGTGACCGATAATCGCAAGCCCCATAACAGCTGCAGCAACAACAATAGACCAAAATGGATTTGCATTTTTCGCATGGCCATATAAGGAAGCAGCATGCCTTCTCCACCAAGCTTCACACGGAACATTGGGCGGTTCATTAAACTTATCTTCTTCAATATTCGACATGCCTGGATTCACGGCATCGTCCAGATTTTCAAATGGTTCAGCACTACCAGTGCCCTCACCAGCCTTGTATGACATGCCTGCAGCAGCTTCGTCATCATAAGAACCAAATTTCCCAGTACTATACATGCTCTGCTCTTCCTCTATCAAATCCGAGGACGCAATATCTCCAAAGTCAGAACTATAGAATGACATGTTGTCACCTTTTTCATCATATCGTTGAACTCCAATAAATTCATTAGAAACCAGTCCTTCGATATGCAAGTTCTCTTCATGCTTTGGATCCCATTTACCACCTTGCTGCACCGTTACTTGAGGAACTTCATGGTCAGAGCCCTTTCCGCGGCATTTCTCCTTGCATTCGGGTTCCAGTGGCAAGTTCTCATGCGTACTTGATGAAAAACCAAAGTGACCAGACATGAACATTGGGCGAGCAGTGTCAGCATTATCATCCCCAATTAAGTTGCTATGACTAATATGCGGAATGTCCTGTTTAGGACCAGGAGCAGCAGCATATGCAGATTCTGTGAGTGCTACAACTTCCCAGTCATTTCCTTCACGAACAATCTCTTCTCCGTCATTATTATCCAACGTCTAAGGAAATATAGGATAAGTCATAAAAATTAGGGCAGAAATGTCCAAGAACCATAGATGTCCGATGAATTGTGCAGAGTTACCTCAGATGATATACTTTAAGCTCAAAATTACAGGAAGAAGCAGCAAAATCATGACCAATGCTAAAAATGAAACATCCAAAATGGAACCCTCTAAGCATATATAATGCCAATAAAGCATCTTAAGGTTGGCCAATTCTGGCATAAGGTGTCTGACACTGAAGATATGCTCATGATGCAATAAAATTTATATTCCGCATATGACCTGAGCAACTTTGGTGATGCTAAACAGTTAAAGAAAAGTCCTTACACCTAATAAATTGGCACACAAGGCAAACATGCACATATCAATTGACATATTCCCCTCCCTCACTTTCTATCATATCTGCACGACTACAGGCATGCAATTGTGCTTTCATATCATAAAAGCTAAATGAGTATGTATTTACAAAACATAATTCTGGGCAGATTTTAGTAAAGAAAACACTAGAACAAATATAATCATAACAGATATTTATTAATATACACATATTCATCTCTCTTTTCAGAATTCTACTACACATAATCGTCTTTGCAAACTGGCACTTATCCAAAAGGAAAATAGGCATACCAGGCACCTCAGTTTACTGTCTTTACTGTTAGTCATCAATGCACCTAATCATAGACTCAACTGAAGCATAAATTCCAACAGAAAGTGCCCGATTAATTAAACAACTAGGGTCCTAATAAGAACATAACACACCATCCCCAAACCCAATAAACCTATCCTTTCAATCAATAGTATAAAACCCTAAAAATCTTACACCTACTTAAACAAATGATCATACATCCAAAACAATATTAAAGTGAACTCAAGACCATCCAGAAGCATACAATCACAAAAATTACATCAAACCCATGGAAAAATAATACTCACAGTGAAATTCAATATGTTCAGCCGTGTATGCATAATTGCACGCACACACACACATACGCATACATATGTATATATATGCTTCAGTAAATTCACATAACCCCGTGAAACTCAAGAAAGACAAATCAATCAAGTGCGAAAAATGATTAATTCAGTAACTACAAATACTTACAGCCATGGGACTGAAATTGCAGCGGGAAATGTAAAGGAGGATAAAGAAGAAAGCAGTATTTATAGATGGGATTTTTGCCCACTGGAAACCGGGACGGCCGGTTGAGGAGTGAATACATGTACGGACAAGCGACCGGTTCGGTGCAAAACGAACCGAACCGCAAAAAACCGAAAACCAAATTTATATTTTTTCAAACCAAAATCGAACTGAGAAAAACCCAAACCGAACCAAACCTATTTCGATTCGGTTCGATTTTTCGATTTGAATTTTATTTTGGGCCTTTACTTTCTTTGCTAAAAATATATATATATATTATATTTATTTGACAATTTACCAATAAAATAAATTAAAAAATTGAAATAATAATATAAAAATATATATGAAAACTAGAAACTAATATATTCGGTTGATTCGGTTCGGTTTGGTGCAAACCGACATTTTATGGATCAAACCGAACCGAACCAAAATTTAATTCGATTTAGTAGATTTAAAGTCAACCACACCGTTTAACCAATAAAGGTTTGGTTTTGCTCACCTCTACCTGTGGTTTTTCTTGCCCCGTGAAATATAAATCAATTATTCAATAAGCAATTTAAATTAAAATTTTAAAAGTCGTGTGAGTTCGATATATAATTAATTTTTTTTAGGGGTATATAATTAAGTTAAATACACTTTTTTATATAATAAAATTTTAAAATTTGATTTAAACTCAATTAATTTAAAAAAAAAAAAGTGCATTAATTTACATTGATCCAATTTGATTTGTGTGTAGCACAAATTTACATAATAATTAGATTTGTTTACACTTTTATGTTTGTTATATTATATGTTAGAACTTCACCTCTTGTAGTTAAGAACTAGTGTAAATGAATGAAATATTATTTTAAGTTTTGATCCTTCCCTTTTTTATATATATATCTTTTGTCATTGGACAAGTATCAATTCCAATACTTAGGTAATTATTAAAAGTAAATAACATCTTTTAAAAAGGGGACAATTATAAAAAAACTTCATGAGGTTAAAGTTAATTATAAAAAAATATAGAGATATTTTAAAATTACAAAAAAGCCCCATCAGGTTTGATTCTTTCTTAAATTTAACATGATGACTGTAATATTTCAATAAATATCAGGGGAGTTTTGAAGTGTTCTTTGCTTATCTAAGGGGAAAATGTGAGATAGAATCGAGCCTTAAGGGATTTTTTATAATTTTTAAAACTTTTGGATTTTTTATAATTAGCCCGAGCCTCATGGGGTTTTTGTAATTTTTCCTTTAAAAATTAAAGTTTTTTCTAGACACCCAAAATACTAGATTATGGGCTTTCTGATGTGAACTGCAGCAACAACTGTGCATACGACCCAATAACAATATGTTGTTAACCCAAGATCTTCACTAGTTCGGTTAAAATTGGTAGAAACCTCGACCCGTTGCTTAGCAAAACAAGAACCCGGTATGCGTAGACGCCACAAACAAATGCGGAAGTTTGTTTAATAAGTCGACTCGCAACAAGATGAACAATCTTGAAGCTCTTGGAAAAGCACCCAAAGGGTTGAAGAGAAAATCTCTAATCAATATTCAATATCAAAGTTGTTATGAAAAATAAACAAGTGTTTGTCTTATATAGGCGACCCGAAACAAACCCTAAACAATCTAGAAAGGAAAAGAAGTCCAAACCCAAAAAGGAAACTCAATCGCAATCAATATTCACGTGTGGGCAAAATTAGGCATCCGGGATTTTCGAATCTGTTCCTGGAGTCTTCATAAAGTTGTAGCCCTATCTCTAGCTTTCCATAGCAACTTGAATCAGCCCAATACCAATTTTGTAGAGAACGTTATGGCCCAAATACTAAACCCCGCAAGATCACGACCGCATAGACGCATGGGGCCCGTGCGTCAAGCCAAAAGCCATATTTTTGTTCACCAAGGTGCACGGGCCGTGCGCGGAGGCACGGGCTGCCCGTGCGTCAAGTCAAAACTCAATTTTGTCTTCGACTTTGACCCCTACTCATCCCAAACTCGAAATATAAACTTAAGACGCAGCCTTAAAGGTTTATTTGGCCTCCAAAACATCAAAACGACTCAAAACAACGAAAATAAGCACCTAATCTATGATAAACAAATACAAGAACTCAATTACATAGTCTTCAAGAACTCGAGATAACTTGCATTTGGTGTTGCCCGGATCCTTCGTGACTGGATTCTCATCATTCCCCTCCTCTTGAAAGGGATTCGTCCTCGAATCTAACGTTGGACCCCCAAAGGTTGAACATTTATATCAATCCACCGGATGAAATGTTAAACGACACGCACATTCATCTGGTTGCCTGGATCCCTGCACATGAGAAACTATAGAACTAGGCAAAATATTATTAGATATGCTAGTATTCATAAACTCGACGCCTAATGTCTCTCATTTTAATCATAAGCACAAATTTTTACGTAATATCCGAGATTTTATTTAGGCCTTTTATTAAGATTGTGATATTATTGGATTAGAGTTAGTTCATTTAGGGGCTAATTTATATTTTTAAAATCCAAACCCAAATTATATAGTCCAATTTTCTTAAGCCCAAAAATTTTATTAGCCCAAATTCATGCCAATCCATATTACTTTAGCCCATTATTTATTTTTATTAGCCCAAACTCAAGTCCAACCTAATGTTATTTTAGTCATTATTATTTCTCTCCAAATAAAATTCTAGATTTACAAATACAAATCTTATGATTTCAAACTCTACGAAATTCAATCCTTTTTCTTATCATCTTATCTAACTTTCAAATCTAAAATCTCATCTTATCTTTTATTAAATTCTTTGGAGTCTTGTTATTTTAGGATTCTTGGTTTTTGGTTATATATACATAGAACCCAACCTCGGAGATTATAAAAATTTCACGTCAACACCAATCTCACGATATCATCTCAAAACTCACGTGGATAGCCAAAACACTTCTGAAATTATTTTTCTACTGCTTTTCTATTAATTTCATCAGCCATATCAGCCAATTTTCAGCCCAAACAATCCAATTTCAGAGGGATTTAACGATAGAATGGAGAAGAAGAAGGGTATTACAAAACTATCTCAAACCAAACCCAATGCCCGACCATCAGAACCCGAAAATCGCCGGAAAACAGTCAACACATGAACCCAAAAGCCCTCACATCAAAATAACGAGCCCAGAACCCGAAGCCCGAACATCGCCGCTGGCCCAGAAAACTAGAACCCAAACTTAAACCACCACCGGCCGTTGTTTCCATCCCATTCGGTCGGACCGCCGCGTCGCACCGTTCGCCGTGCACCCACGAGTGATGTTGTCTGGAGGCGGGTGAGAATCAAAATAAAAAAGGGGGATTTTTGCTTTGAAATCGGGAATTAGGGATTTCTCTCTACCGTAATTTGGGGAAAATAAGAAGAAGAGAAGGAGTAAAGAGAAGAAGACGATTAGAAGAAAGGTAAAGATGAGGAGCGAGGGGGTTGGTTACAGGAAAGACAAGGAAATAAGGAAAAAGAAGGGAAAAAAAGGCTAAAAAAAAGGGGAAAGATGGATGAGGTATTCACGAGAAAGAGGTGACATAATGGTGTTGGAGAATATTTATGAAGGAAATTGGAATCAATTTAGAGATCTAACCCATAATTTCTAGTTATTACAAATTTTACCCTTTAACTCTTAGTTTGTTTTAAAAGTCAGCCTATGAAATTCAATTCAAGGATTTAATCTTTTTCTTTTGTTTTGTGGGAATTATACTTTTTCCCATTCAGTTTCTTTTTCTCAAAAACATCTTAATTATTTCAACTTGACATCAAATTTCAATTTAGCCTTCAATTCTATTTTTTTATATATTCTATTAGGCCCCTAGATTAGGATTTTTAGATTATAAGTTTTAAGTTTAGAATATTCGAGGTTTTGACTAGTATTATTTTTCTATTGTTAGGCGATTTATCGAACGAGGATTAGGCATGCTTGCATCCAACACTTTTAAGTTCTACTTATTTTCAAGCTACGTTTCAAGGTGGGGTTTGTTTTCTAAACTTTATTGTCCTTGTTAAATGCTTAGATTATTTTGCATGAATGTGTAGTACGATTGCTTAGGCACTATTGAGCCAGGAACTCATGAGGTCCGGTCGATGTATCCTCGTGGAACCCTGCAGTGCACCCATGTCTATGTCTACGCTTTTTCAAAAGATCTATGATATGTCCTATTGGATTGTATTTGCATGTCTATGTGAGATATCCGTGTATTTAGCTTGGACAATTTATACTCCATTGAGTTGTGTCGCTCACCCCACATATAACAAACTTTTCGAGGTTAAGGAGTCGCGATGGTTATTGGCGGTGGATAATAGATGGTCTATGAAACTACTGTGATAATGTCTTTTTATTTTTAAATGTTGTTTTTCGATTAAATAAGGAATTATTATGCAATTATGATTTTCCTATGCAACTACTAGAGTGATGTCTTTTTCTAAATGTTAATTTTCGGATTGAGATAATAATATGATGAATTCTTTGTGATTTTCTAGTTTATTTATGTAAACAAACAAAAAGGATATTTCTTTTATATTATATTATAAATTAGTAAATGTACGAATTTCTTAGAAATAAATGAATATATGAATTTTCTACACTTTATAATTTGCTTCATTTATTTGCTATTGAATTTTAAATGAAATATATTTACGTGCCTATTTTCTCTTATAAATAAAAGTATGCATGTGATACTTTTCAAAGTCTTTCATCACAAATGGTCTATTTGAATTATAGGTAGAAGATGTCAAATTTTATTCAAATTATTTTATGCGATTATTTCTACCGTAATTATTGTTCTTTTGAAAATTAAATGGTTCGCTATAACGAGTTGTCTTTCTCATGTTTCTTATGCTTAAAAAAAATATACGGTAAAATGAATATTTGCACACATTTTATAGTTCAAAATTTCGGGCGTTACGGGTGGTATCGAGCAGTCTACCTTCCTCGTAGACTTGCAAAAAAAAAAAAAATACATGTAGTTTTCTAATTTGTGTGTACTCGATAAATGAATAAGCAATTTTTTTAAAATAAATGAAAAGAGCTACGAATCCACCACCGCTATGCCACGCCAACTCCAAAGCCAAGGTACGAAGCTAAATTTTTGAAAGCTCTATTGCCTACTTCTCTCAAGCACGCCATTGCTATCTGCTCGCTATTGTTGTTTCCATTGCTCTTTGCTATCGACAAATTACATGATTTCTATTACAAAAGAAAAAAATGATTCAAATGTATTTCATGGATGCATAGCACATACGGTATAATATGACTATTGGACTATTATGAGATATTGATGAATTCTATTGAGAGATAGAAAGAAACAATATACAAACTATAGAGGACCTTTGTGATAGAATACTTGAGGTTCATTATGAATTTATAGGCGATCTTGAATGTTAGGACTGACTATGAGTAGATCACTAGCAACATGGATTTTAGATAACAATTATCGCTTTAAGTTTAATATTCACGATTTACGGCATAATCTTTTTCCAATAGTTAATTATAATAATTTGAGATGGTTATGAGGTTAGTATATCATTTGGAAAGGCAATAGTTGTTCGGATGTTTAAAGTCGTGAAACTGAAAGTTAGAGAAAATGATTTATAAGTGGATTTATATCTTGTGTAAATAAATTTTTTTTGAGGTGATCTAAGGTTTGGACTAACTTAGTGAGAGCCTAGAAGGTATAGAATGTCATATAAGAAGATAGTGTTTCAAAGATGATGAGTTTATTTTCTATGGGATAAAGGCTACTCTCTGTTCCCGAGTTGTGTCGGGAAAAGAAAGTAATGAAAAGTTTAAGAAAAGAAATTGTCGAGGTATTTGGTTAGTGCGGTAAGTACCAATATTTTGATTTTTTTACAAAGATGGTCAATGTGATAGTTATTCGAGACTATGAAATATATTTTTAGGAAATTTTTATTTGGGAGTCCACTGGATAAACAAATAGAATCCACCATTGACTTATTTTACTTGGGACTAAATATCAAATTCACCAAATAGAATAGCGAATGAATGAATTATAAAAGTTAAATGTGCAATTACAAGAATTATTGGTTAAAGGACTTATCGACTTAGAATATCATTATGAGGAGAGCCAATCATGTTTGTTAAGATAAGATGGAGCTATGGAGTGTATTGACTACATGAAGGATTTATTTGATTATAAAACAAGTACCCATTATTAAGGATAAATGATTTGTTTGATTACTTAAAGGAGCTCGTGTCTTATTTAGGATCGATTTGAGGTCTAGATATCACCCACTGAATTGCAATAAGTTTAAGTTGTGGTTAGAGTGTAATATTTATTGGTCAAGTTGACCGCATGAGGAATATAAGTCGACCCGATTAAAGTCAAAGTTATCGATAAATGAAGTGCAATTACGGCTGTGAATGAATTTCGAGGTTTCTAGACCCCTTTGGGTACTACATAAGGTATATAAAGAGTTTTTGGAGATGACGTAACAAATGACCAGATTGACAAGAAAATGTGAGACGTTTCAGAGGATGGAATAATGTGATGAAGATTTTTTTAACACAAAAGAGAGTTGATCGGTTACCCACAAAACAGAATAATTGGTGAAAGAGTTTGTTAAGTTGATAATCGAGGTTGTCACACCTTCTTGTGGATTGAATCAATTACTTCGCAACAATGGTTGAACGACTTGTACTTAAAGATAAGATTTATGAGGCACAAGTGACACATGAGTTTTAGGTAAGATGAGTAACCATTATCTAATCGAAAACCTCAACGAATTTGTTATAGTTGCTAATGGTGTATTAGCCTAAAATGAAATTTTGGTTGAACTTAAGGAAAGAATCGTGATAAGTGCATTGGATATCGTACACCGCTCACCTATGAGTTACAAATATTTATTTAGAAATACCAATTTGGGTGGAGGAATATGATAGGGAGTATTGGAACTTTGAGGTAGATGCATGACACGTCAACCAGTTAAGGTCAAGCACCAACGACAGTCTAGATCTTTGGTAAGACACTTGATATCATTGAATGAAAGATAAGAGTATATAGATATGGACTGTGTAGTAAGCTAAGGAAGATCACGATATGGGTTAATTGTGACCGATTGACCAAATCTACACACTTTCTGCAGATAACATATGGTTTAGATCAATTTACCTATTTGTACACAAGAGAAATAGTGAAGATATCAGATACAAACACTAGTTCACTTTGAATATTTGGAGAATCTTGCGATGATGTATGGGAATAAAGTTAGATTTTAGTAGACCATAGCCTGTATAGACGGATGAACAAACTAGAGACCAATCGAATTTTAAAGGACATGTATTTTTGGTTTTGAGAATCATATTTACTTTTAGGGGAGTTTGATAATAACAATAATTATTAAGCAACGATTAAGAGGGCCATGACGAGACAGCTTAGGATTGAAAGGACGAGATCCTAGTAAGATATTTAGAAGTTATTGGCGTTAGTAAGTTAATTGAATTTCGAGGACGAAATTATTTTTAAGGGGGGTAGTATGTAATATCCGAGATTTTATTTAGGCCTTTTATTAAGATTGTGATATTATTGGATTAGAGTTAGTTCATTTAGGGGCTAATTTATATTTTTAAAATCCAAACCCAAATTATATAGTCCAATTTTCTTAAGCCCAAAAAATCTTATTAGCCCAAATTCATGCCAATCCATATTACTTTAGCCCATTATTTATTTTTATTAGCCCAAACTCAAGTCCAACCTAATGTTATTTTAGTCATTATTATTTCTCTCCAAATAAAATTCTAGATTTCCAAATACAAATCTTATGGTTTCAAACTCTACGAAATTCAATCCTTTTTTCTTATCATCTTATCTAACTTTCAAATCTAAAATCTCATCTTATCTTTTATTAAATTCTTTGGAGTCTTGTTATTTTAGGATTCTTGGTCTTCGGTTATATATAAATAGAACCCAACCTCGGAGATTATAAAAATTTCACGTCAACACTAATCTCACGATATCATCTCAAAACTCACATGGATAGCCAAAACATTTCAAATTATTTTTCTCTTTGCTTTCTATTAATTTCATCACCATATCACCAATTTTCAGCCCAAACAATCCAATTTTAGAGGGATTTAACGATAGAATGGAGAAGAAGAAGGGTGTTACAAAACTATCTCAAACCAAACCCAATGCCCGACCATCAGAACCCGAAAACCGCCGGAAAACAGTCAACACACGAACCCAAAAGCCCTCACATCAAAATAACGAGCCCAGAACCCAAAGCCCGAACATCGTGCCGCCCGTAAAAACTAGAACCCAAACTTGAACCACCACCGGCCATTGTTTCCATCCCATTCGGTCGGACCGCCGCGTCGCACCGTTCGCCTTGCACCCACGAGTGATGCTGTCTGGAGGCGGGTGAGAATCGAAATAAAAAAGGGGGATTTTTTCTGAAATCAGGAATTAGGGATTTCTCTTTGTGATTTGGGGGGGAAATAAGAAGAAGAGAAGGAGTAAAGGAGAAGAAGACGATTTAAAAAAAGGTAAAGATGGGGGATCGGGGCTGTTACGGAAATACAAGGAAATAAGGAAAAATAAGGGAAAAAAGCTAAAAAAAAAAAAGGGGAAAGATGGATGAGGTATTCACGAGAAAGAGGTGAGATAATGGAGTTGGAGATTATTTATGAAGGAAATTAGAATCATTTAGAGATCTAACCCATAATTTCCAGCTTATTATAAATTATACCCTTTAACTCTTAGTTTATTTTAAAAGTCACTATGAAATTCAATTCAAGGATTTAATCTTTTTCTTTTGTTTTGTGGGAATTATACTTTTTCCCATTCAGTTTCTTTTTCTCAAAAACATCTTAATTATTTCAACTTGACATCAAATTTCAATTTAGCCTTCAATTCAATTTTTTTATATATATTCTATTAGGCCCCTAGATTAGGATTTTTAGATTATAAGTTTTAAGTTTAGAATATTCGAGGTTTTGACTAATATTATTTTTCTATTGTTAGGCGATTTATCGAACGAGGATTAGGCGTGCTTGCATCCAACACTTTTAAGTTCTACTTATTTTCAAGCTACGTTTCAAAGTGGGGTTTGTTTTCTAAACTTTATTGTCCTTGTTAAATGCTTAGATTATTTTGCATGAATGTGTAGTACGATTGCTTAGGCACTATTGAGCCGAGGGACTCAAGAGGTCCGGTCGATGTATCCCTCGTGTGGAACCCAGCGCGGTGCACCCATGTCTATGTCTACGGTTTTTCAAAAGATCTATGCTATGTCCTATTGGATTGTATTTGCATGTCTATGTGAGATATCTCGTGTATTTAGCTTGGACAATTTATACTCCACGAGTATGTGTCGCTCATCCCACATATAACAAACTTTTCGAGGTTAAGGAGTCGGCGATGGTTATTGGCGGTGGATAATGGATGGTCTATGAAACTACTGCAGTAGAATGTCTTTTTATTTTTAAATGTTGTTTTCGATTAAATAAGGAATTATTGTACGAATTATGATTTTCCTATGCAACTACTAGAGTGATGTCTCTTTCTAAATGTTAATTTTCGGATTGAGATAATAATATGATGAATTGTTTGTGATTTTCTAGTTTATTTATGTAAACAAACAAAAAAGGATATTTCTTTTATATTATATTATAAATTAGTAAATGTACGAATTTCTTAGAAATAAATAAATATATGAATTTTCTACACTTTATAATTTGCTTCCGCTGTTGCTATTGAATTTTAAATGAAATATATTTACAGGCCTATTTTCTCTTATAAATAAAAGTATGCACGTGATACTTTTCAAAGTCTTTCACCACAAATGGTCCATTTGAATTATATGTAGATGTCAAATTTTATTCAAATTATTTTATGCGATTATTTCTCTTTGTAATTATTGTTCTTTTGAAAATTAAATGGTTCGCTATAACGAGTTGTCTTTCTCATGTTTCTTATGCTTAAAAAAATATACGGTAAAATGAATATTTGCACACATTTTATAGTTCAAAATTTCGGGCATTATATTTTCTCTCTTATTTTACCTCATTGGCCTTTCCCCCCATATTTTTGGCCCACTCGAAATTTGCACTCTCCTTTTTCTTGGTCATCTCTCGAATCTCACAACTACCCTTGGCCAAACTCTCAAGCTCTCTATTTTTATTTTCACTCAAGCTCTCATTTTTTTCGGCTTTTATTTTATTCTTTTGCTCACTTGCGAACTCTCTTTTCTTTTGACTCACAAACTCTCATCCCACATGATCATTATAGATTTACGTAGGTGTAAGAGATGAAAGTATGAATTTTCTCCGTTCATGCTCAAAAGTATAGCAATTAGTGTATCCATCATGCACAACTCGCCAATCAAACCGCCATGGTCTACCTAACAAGATATGACAAGTCCGCATTGGCACCACATCACATAATATATCATCCTTATAGCCCCCAATTTGAAAAGACACCAACACTCTTTTTAATAACTCGTACCTCGCCACAATCATTGAACCATTGTAGGGTATACGGCTCTGGATGTTTAAGTGTAGGAATCTCCAACTTCTCCATCAATTTCACACTAGCCACGTTTGTACAACTACCTCCATCAATTATCATACTACACACTTTATCCTTAACTAATCATCTAGTGTGAAAAATATTTTCTCGCTGCTCATGATCAATTAACTTTGGTTGCATATTCAAAACTCTACGTGACACTAGTGATAACACATCGCCCTTCACCGGTTTAACTACCTCTAGACCCTCCTCCAATTCTGGATTATCGTGATCATCCTCACTTTCGGACTCTACATCACCATTAGCCTGAATCACCATCACTCTTCTATTCAGACATTCGCTAACTCTATGACCCCTCCCATGACATTTAAAACACTCAATGCCCCTAGTGCATGAAGTAGAAGGATCAAATTTACCTGATGGTTTTGCCTTGTCCGAGTCTGTCTTGTTCTCCACAACTTTGGGTTGTTGTGAAAAACGCGCGTCATCCATCGTATGAGTATTCAAACCCCAAGTACTGGTGATAATGTTTGGAGTTTGCCATGTAAAACCCCTCCTCTTGAGCTGCTGCTCAATTTTCACCACCATGTGCACCATCTCCTCCAGATCGACATAATGATGTAAGTCGATGGCATCTGCTATAGGAGTATTTAATCCGTCAATGAACCTCGCCATCGTTTCCCTTCCGGTCCTCATCTATGTTAGCCCTTGCCATCAACATCTCCATCTTCTTGTGATAATCCTCTACACCTTCGACCCCTAAGTCAACCTCTGCAACCTTTGATAGAAGCCTCTGTAATAATGATTTGGAACAAAACGACGTCGCATCAAACTCCTCATCTCCTCCCATGTGAAAACGGGATGCTAGCCACTTCTCCTCTTTGAGACCATTAATTGATCCCACCACACACTTGCGTAATCCGAGAATTCAGTTGATGCCAATTTCACCTTTTTCAACTCGGAATAGTTTTGGCAATCAAACACATTCTCGATTTTCCTCTCCCAATCCAAATATGCGTTCGGATCACTCTTTCCCTGGAACGAGGGGATTTGCATTTTGATGTTACTCAAATTGACATCCTCACGTCTCCTATCACCCCAATTTCCGCGCCGACCTCTGCCCGGATTATAATTTTGCTCCCTTTAGGAATCAAAATCATCAACCTCATTTGCCCATTCCTCCAATTCGAACCTCCTAGGCCTCCGCACCCTAGTAATAGGCTCCTCGATTCTCGGCGCCTCTCCGGGATCCCCGTACGTCTTAATCATTATTTTCTTTATGATGTTTGCAATCGCCTCAAGATCCACTTTGTTACCTAAATCTGCTGGTTGTCGGTTTTCCCCGGACATGTTGAAATCACTCCCTCACGTGTATACGCTCGTGTATCACTCAACTCACAATCTCCAAGAAAACAACGGATCTCGTTAAGATGAAATTTGAATACTAGAGTTTGATTTTCCGAATTTTCGACTTCCTTTCTTTTTTTTTTTTTCGCACGCGATTACGATTCTTTACCCGCGATTTTTCAAAGGCAATTTTTTTTTGAATTTCGAATTTTTTTGTACCCTTGAAGAACTAGGGTTTATAAGAAATCTGAAAATAACAAAATTAAAGAACAATGATAGACTTAACCTTGCTAGATGGCTCTGATTACCAACTAATGTGAACCACAACAACAACTGTGCATACGACCCAACAACAATATGTTGTTAGCCCAAGATCTTCACTAGTTCGGTTAAAAATGGTGGAAACCTCGACCCATTTCTTAGCAAAGCAAGAACCTTGGTATGCGTAGACGCCACAAACAAATGCGAAGTTTGTTTGATAAGTCGAAATTAAACAAGATGAACAATCTTGAAGCTCTTGGAAAAACACCCAAAGGGTTGAAGAGAAAATCTCTAATCAATATTCAATATCAAAGTTGTTATGAAAAATAAACAAGTGTTTGCCTTATATAGGCGACCCGAAACAAACCCTAAACAAACTAGAAAGGAAAAGAAGTCCAAACCCAAAAAGGAAACTCAATCGCAATCAATATTCACATGTGGGCAAAATTAGGCATCCGGATTTTCGAATCTGTTCTTGGAGTCTCATAAAATTTTTAGCCCTTTCTCTTATCTTTCCATAGCAACTTGAATCAGCCCAATACCAATTTTGTAGAGAAAGTTATGGCCCAAATACTAAATCTCGTTAGTCTTGACCAAAGACAGGCGCACGGGCCGTTCGTGCACGGCTACCCGGCTACCCGTCGTCAAGCGAAAGCCATATTTTCGTTCACCAAGGCACATAGGCCGTGCATGGAGGCACGGGCTGCCCATGCGTAAGTTGAAACTCTTTTTTTGTCTTCGACTTTGACCCCGCTTGTCCCAAACTCGAAATATAAACTTAAGACGCGACCTTAAAGGTTTATTTGGCCTCCAAAACTTTAAAACGACTCAAAACAACGAAAACAAGCACATAATCTATGATAAACAAATACAAGAACTCAAGAACTCAATTACATAGTCTTCAAGAACTTGGGATAACTTGCATTTGGTGTTTCCTGATCCTTCGTGGATCGGATTCTCATCACTTTCTAATCAAGTCGGAGAACGTATGCTTTATTAAATTGTTTATGTGTTAGATAAATGTTTTTATCGTAATTTTGATGATTTCATGTTATTGAGTTTTACACCAAAACAATGACCCCAAAAGTTATCCAAATACTTCAAAACGATCTAAATGATTTTTACTTATTTTTGGAGTATTTCTTGAAGTTTATTTTTGACAAAAATCGGACAATACCTCTATTTTGAGGTCCACACCTGTCGCCCTGAGAGGGCTACCCTTGCACAAGATTGAAAAACAAACAAAAACGAAACAGAGGAGATTTTGGAGGTGGACGATCGATCGACCAAGAGCTCGACCGGTGGGGTCGACCGTGCCGAGTGTTGCATTTTTGAGCCAAATCTTTCTGTCTCACATTTTGAGAAGGCCAACCGGCCCACGGCTTGGCGACCGGCCGAAGGCCTTGTCCACCGGCCCACCCCCTCTCGGACCGGTCCAACCCCCGAGTAACCTGTGTTTTTCAATTTTAAATGTCTTTTTCATATTAGAGGTCTACCTAGACCTAAGATTTTATCAACAGAAACTATCCGTTGCAGCTGACAATTTTTCATGAAATTATGGGATTGATTTCCAATAGCTATTTTCTCTATCTGATTTGCATTTTTTTTTACAGATTTCAATCTCCAAGGAGGAGCTTACGCTGAGATTTAAATCCAAGAGCTCTCCTATAAATAGTTGAAGGCTTGAAGGATCAATATATAACAACACAAGCAATACAAACAACAAGAAAACTTTTTGTTCTTCATTTTCATATACATGTTGTATTTAGCTTAAGTCTTACACTTGCACACTTTGAGTATTAGGCTTCATTCTTGATTACACTTACACTTCAAATTTGTATATTTCATTTGAGTTGTAATCTTGAATTGGTTTAAATCATCCAAAATAAGATATCATTGTTAGTGTTCTTGTGGTAAGAATACACTTGGTTGATTCTAGGTGTTGAAGAGTGTGGTGCTCTTCATTATTGTAAGAAGATTGTGGTAATCTTCATAGGTGGTGTTGTAAGAAGAGTGCGGTACTCTTCAAGGTAAAATGGTTGTAATAGTTTGGTATCTATTAATATACTTTTTCCCTTTCAAATCTATTCAAACATATTGGGTGGTAGAGCATTAGGCCCTAGGTGGGTTGAAGCTCTATAAATCATCATGTGTTGTTTATATTTCCGCACTTTTATTTTGGTCATCATCTTCACATTCGAATAAGAGGGCGTAAATCGGAAAATTGGGAAAATCTATTCACCCTCCCTTCTAATTTCGTAGCCACTTGGACTAACAAGTGATGTCAGAGCCAAACTCTTTGGCAAGCTCATTTAATCTTTGCGAGTAAAGAGGAGATCCATGGCTACGAGTGAAAGATACCTCACCACCGGCGCTTCCACCAACAAACCACCACTATTCGACGCCAACAACTATGCTTTTTGGAAAGACCGAATGAAGTGCTTTCTACAAGTTGCGGCCGATATTTGGAATGTGGTTATTGAAGGGATAACTCAACCAACCAAGAAGTTGGAGGATGGAACCACGACCCTCAAGAGTTTCAAATAATTTGACGATAACGACAAGAAGTCATTTTCTCTAAACGGTAAGGCCTTGAATAATTTGCATTGTTCTCTTACCGCCACCGAGTATAATCGTATTAGAGGAATAAGGTTCGCACATGAAGTATGGAAAAAATTGGAAACTATTTATGAAGGTACAAAGAAAGTAAAACAAGCTAGAAAAACAATGCTTGTTAAAGATTTTGAAAACTTCATAATGGTTGAGGGTGAAGGTATTTCAAAAATGGTGGAAAGGCTAGACAACATAGTCAATCCACTTTTGGCGCTCGTAAAGGTTATCTTGGAGGAAGATAAGGTAACCAAAGTTTTAAATGCTCTTCCCGGCTCATGGTCGGAAAAAGTGACGGCTATTATGGAAGCACAAAACCTTGAGACTCTCAAGTTCAATGAACTCATTGGAAATCTTCTCATCTACGAAGTTTATCTCAAGGAAAGAAAGAACTCCAAATCATCCACCTCATAATCGGGTATGCAATCTACTCCTAAAGGTTTTACTTCTAATAATTCTTATTATGCTAGTGATGAGGATGATGAAGAGACGACCGCTCTTGTCCGGAAATTTGCCAAGTTTGTAAATAAAAATAAGGCAAACAAATCTAGAGACAACTCATGTTTTAAATACAGGAAACCCGAGCACTATATAGCCAATTGCCCAAAATTAGCGGAGAAGAAAAAGCCTTTTCCGAAAAATAAAGCTCTAAATGCGGAAGCCAAAACATGGGGTGAGCTTCTTGTCACATCCGACGAAGAAGAAGAAGTCGAACATGGTCTCATGGCCATAGACGATGAAAACAACGATGTACGCTCTAACTCTTCATCTTCTTCTTTAATTGATGAACTCCAATGTGATTATGATGATTTACAAAATGAATTTAGAGATATGATTTGTAAATACAAAATTTGGAAAAAGGAGTATAAAGAGCTTAAATTAGAAAAGGATAAATTATTTACTTCTTATGAATCACTTGATCATGCTCATACTATTACTCTTGCAAAAGTTCATAGTCTCGATTCCGAAAAATAATTGCTCACAAAAGAAATTGAAAATTTGAAAAAGGATGTGCAACATTTTAATTTGAGTACGGATAAAGTTACAAAAATTCTTGGTGCACAAAGAAGTAAGCAATCCAAACTAGGACTTGGTTACAAACCTTTTCAAACCGTTTCAAAGAAAAATGACCAAGCTCCGACTTTCATACGTGCTAGTAGTCCTAACATTATTACTTGTTTTTATTGTGGTAAAAATGGACATTTTGCTAATGATTGTAAACTCAAAAATAGCTATAGTCATTTTTGGTGACCCAAAGGTCACATGACTAACCCCATGGACCCCAAAATTTTAGGATACCTAAAAATGATTTATTTATAGGTGATAGGGGCTATAACAATTTCAAAAGATTCAAAATGACTCGTGGACAGGTGGTGTTCGCTCCATATGACCGGAAAGAGAGAACTCTTTACCAACATCAAGCTTCAAGAAGAAGGCATGGTCATGTTAGAGAATAGCAAAGGAAAATCTTGGCAATGGAGACATTGGTAACTCTTCTTTCTCTCTTAATAATGTTTTATTAGTAGAAGGGCTAAAGTTCAATTTGATAAGTGTAAGCCAACTTTGTGATTCTAATTATGATGTCGTTTTTAATAAAGGAAAATGTCTTATTCTAAAAATGATAAAATTATTTGTGAAGCTAGTAGAAAAGGCAATCTTTACAAAATTTGCACAAGTGATTTGGTTAGTCAAAATGTTTATTGTCTTGTCGCCAATAATGATTTAACAAGTTTATGGCATAGGCAACTTGGACATGTTGGATACAAGAATTTACAAAAGATTTATAAAAACCATCATGTCAAAGGACTACCCAATTAAATTTTGAAAACCTTGGCTTATGTGACACTTGTCAAAAGAACAAATTAGTTAAAAGTAGCTTTAAGGCCAAAAATAAAATTTCCACAACCAAACCTCTACAACTACTTCATCTTGATTTGTATGGGGATATTGACACCGAAAGTCTAAATGGAAAACATTACACATTTGTTATAGTTGATGATTTCTCCGGATACACTTGGGCTATTTTTCTTGCAAATAAAGTGATCTTTGCTAATGAGTTTGCTAAGTTGTGTAGACTTTACGAGAGAATGAAAAAGAAGATACAATTAATTCTATAAGGAGTGACCGAGGAGAAGAGTTTGATGGTGATTTTAGAATATTGTGTGAAACCAATGGGTATGCACATAATTTTTCGACTCAAGAACTCCACAACAAAATGGTGTTGCGTGCAATAGAAAGGAAAAATCAAACTCTTCAAGAAATGTGTCATTCCATGCTCAATGAATTTTTACTTCCAAAATATTTTTGGGCGTACCGTCAACACCGCTTGCTATGTCATAAACTCGGTATATCTTCGTCCCAATTTAAATAAAACACCGTATGAGCTTTGGAAAGGAAGAACTCCAAATATTAGTTATTTCAAAATACTTGGTTGCAAGTGCTTTATTTTGAATACTAAGGATCAATTAGACAAACTCGATCTTAAGGCCGATGAAGGAATTTTTATGGGGTACTTGACTAAGAGTAAGGCATATCAGGTTTATAATAAAAAAAAACTTTCAAAACTCTTTTACATTTTAAGCATGGTGGTCGAGGAGTCTATTCACGTCAAATTCAATGAAGCCTCCGATGTTGAAAGAATACCCAATGATGAAAGTGATGAACCAATTGTTCCAAATGATGAACAACCTTCCACATCAAATGATCAATTGTTCCAAAAATGACAGAGGATAGTGATCAACTTGATGATCTTCCCCATCAAATGCATTAAAAATCAAAAGAGATCATCCAAAAATCTCATAATTGATGATCCTCTGCAAAGTGAAAACTTAGAAATTTGCCGAGAAAGCCTTGCATCTCAAAAAGAGCCAAAAAATACAAAGGAATGCCATTGAAGATGAAGATTGGTTTCTTGAAATGCAAGAAACTTGAACCAATTCGAAAGGAATGATGTTTGGAAATTGGTACCTTGTCCTCCATCACAAACTATTATTAGCATAAAATGGATATTCAAATAAATAAATAAAACATTATTCCATTAAGTCGAATCACAACCACCACCAATTAGACGAATGACAAAAAGTTGACTCTCTCTAGAAGAGAGAGTAAGATGGGTCGAGTTTTGGTGTTGCATTCTTTAATAAGGAATGTTTCACCCTTTGACATCTCTCTTGTGAAACCCACCAAAAAGTTATCTTATGCCTTTTTTTTTTTTGTGGCCTCCATCATCTTTCCTTAATATTATTCTATGTGGCATTCATTTGCATGACTTTGGGTCTTGTGTGGTCCTCCATTAAAAATGTTTTTAAAGCTTTTAGTGCCCAAATCTTCATGGTTATCATTTTATTAAAGATCTTTACCTACCTTGTGTTGGCCATTTATTCCTCGTCTTTGATTTAATGATGTTGAACTTTTTTATTCTATCTACCTAAAAAAAATATTACATGTGTCCGAGGGAGTTGGTGGTGTAGAATGCATGTCCAAGGTTTCTTTTCTTTCTTTTTATTTTTCTTTTGTCTCTGTATTCTTTCTTGTTCTATCCTTTGTGAGTGGCTCGTGTTTTTTTTTGCCATTTTTTAACTCTTCCTTTTTCATATTGTGGGCTTTGTTTTCTTGGTTTTTTCTCCGCCGGTGGTCAAATTCGAGGTCCTTGTAGGGATTAGATCATCTTATCCCGTGAGTGGTATTCCTTCCAACATGGAATCAAGGAAGTATTGTGGAGAAACTCCAAAGTCATCATTGGGAAAGTTTGTGTTATCCGGAGGAGGAAAGTGGGGAATCAGATGGGATATTCATATGTCAAAAGACAGAATTCTCAAATAGTAGTCATGAGAGTGTGGGAATAATAACTAGAAGAATGGTATTGGTCATGAACTATCGGAGCTCATGGCTTGAAAAAAGGTTTTTGGCCATAAAAAGTTAATTATTTAGGTCTTAAAAACCTACTGATGTCGATTTGGCAAACCCAAAACCCCTTTAACATTCGAGAGGATGGGAATAATCTTTTCAATTTGTTTTGGAACCCAATGACAAGCTTTAAGGTTCTAAAGGAAAACTTGGTCATTCAAAACCAATATATTATGCTTAAAGAATGGCCGGAGGATCTAGAACTTCCCACTCTGTGCCTTTTGATAGAGTGGACCTATGGATACAAGTTTGGAACCTGCCTTGTCGATGGTTTTCCAATGAAATGGGTTTGAAATTTGGAAGAACTTTTCCAAAGGTCTTAGATGTGATTATCCTAGAGTCCTGGTAGTTCTAGGGTAGATTTTTGAAGCTATTGGTTTTGTTGATTTGCAAAAGCCGTTACCTAGGGGTACTTTTATCAACCGTGGAGTATAGCAATGTGTCCCAATAGGTGGACTTGCGATATGGGAACCTCTTGGGTTTTCATATTTCTTTGTGGTCGTGTAGGGCACCCGGAGAAGCAGTGCAAGAGAAAAAAATGGAGGGATAGGATCTGACAAATGATAGATTCCAACCTTGTCAATATGGGGAATGGCTCGAGTCGACGGATTTTCTAACCACGCAGAATGTTGGGAAAGATGGGAATACATCTAAGGAACATGTTGAAAAGGAGATGAAAAAAAGAAAAATGAAGGAAAAAAAGGACATGATACAAAACATTGCGGTACCAAAAAAGGTTGCGACAAAGGATCAAAGAGAGCAAAAGAAAAACCAAAAACGAAGGGAGGGAGGCACATCTAATTGAAGGTGGATAGAAGAATTGGCTCGGAGGAATCGGAAGAGAACTCCTCTCGTGGTATAGGAGGATACCCTGCAAACCCCAAAAATAGGACCACATATTCTGATGTCGGTGAATTTTCAAACGGCCTCTAGAGAGGAGAAGATGGATATGGCTATAGATGGAACCTCATCAGGCAACAAAAGTGGGGAAAATCATGTTGACAATAACTAGGTAACGATTCCTATCAAGATTGATACACCACGTGCCCCTTCAACCTCTATCACATAACGCTACCCCGATGAGAAGAAATACAAGAAAGGGGCGGTCTCAAACGCGCGGGAAACAACAAGGGCAAAAAGAAAGAGTATGGTAATGGAAGAAGGGTTGGGCAAAATAATATGTAAGTAGGGGAAGAAAATGTGATCTCGTTTGAGGATGAGAAAATGAAGACGACAATAGTAAAAAATACGAATCACAGTGAGTGTGGGGAAAATGAAGAGGCAATGAACAATGTGGTGGAAGTGAGCCAGACCAAAAAATGGCCCCAAATTGATCAATTAAGATGTCTTGGTAGAATTGTAGAGGTTTGGGATGACCTCTACAATTTCCCGATTAAAGGAGTCCATAGACTCCATCTCCTGTGATATGTGCTTTTTGTGAAACAAAAAAAAATAGGGTAATTTCAAAGGAACTGTTTGTAGAAATCAAAAGTTGGAGATAGATGGTGTTGTGTTGATCCCAAGGTAAGAGTGTGGGGCTTTTCCTTTGTTGGTCCAATCAATTGTATGTTATCAATATTTGTAAGTCTAATTTATCTGTATTGAGGTGGAGTGTTTGAAAACAAGGGGAGCCCACCGACTTGGTGCATCTTTGTCATGGTAGCACATATGATAGAATTCGAAGGAAAGCAATGGAATTTTTGCAACAATCTAAGTAAAAGTGGGGTCAAAATGGATTTTGGGGGTGATTTTAACGATATCACATGCCATGAAGAAAGAAGAAAGGGGGGCGTAAGAGGCTGAACTCAAACTTTGACGATTTTAACAATTTCATTGCTGAGATGGAAATGGGGGAAGTTCCATTCTCGGGACACCCCTTTACCTGGTCAAATAATAGAGAGGGTGAAGGTTTTGTTGAAGAAAGATTGGACAGGGTCTTTTGTTCTCCAAATTGGCTTTTATCATCCCCAAACATAGGTGTCCAACAAATTCCTCTGCAATCCTCGGATCATTGCCTCCTCCTCCTGACCTCTAGTGCTGCTCATTCCCACCCTAAGAAGAGATTTTATTTTGATAAGAGGTGGACCACCAAAAATGGAGTCCTTAAGGTGATTGATGAGGCACAAAGCTGGTGTGACACCAAGCGTAAGGCGTTAGCATATCTGGTACCCCCTCTTTCAAGTTCATGCAAAGATCAAACATTGTAGAATTGCTCTCCTTAAATGGAACAGAGGCCAAAGAAATAATTTGGCTAAGCAAATCGAAAGGTGCAAGAACCATATGGAAGCTCTTTCAAGAGAAGGGGCAACATCGTGAGATCAAACCCCCAACAAGGTGGCATGAATGGACATCCCACTCAAATTTCAATTTGAAGGAAGCATATCGCGAAGAGGAATGGTTTTGGGGTCAAAAATCCACTTTGCAATTCAATGGTTGAGAGAAGGTGACAAAAATACCAAGTTCTTCCATGCATGCACAATTCAACGAAGGAGAGTGAATTGTATCGAAAGACTTACCCTCCAAGTGGCAAGTGATGGCGGTATGCGTGTGTATCGAGAGATGAGGACCTTGAAATAGAGATTTGTAAATTTTTCAAGGGGCTTTTTAGTTCATCCCACCCTCCCGACGACCCTACATTCTTGGAAGGAATACCACACTCTATATCTGCCCGCTATGAATCTCACCTGAAGTGACACCCATCTGTCATGAAGATCTTGAAGTGAAGAAAGCCTTATTCAATTTCAACCCCTTGAAGGCCCCATGTATGGATGGTATGAGTCCTTTATTCTTCCAATTCTCTTGGGATATTATTCAATCGATATTTGTGCAACTCGCTAACACTTTTTTCACTCCTCTAAAATGCTCAAAAGTCTTAATCATACCTTAATTACCCTCATTCCCAAAGTGAAGTACCCTCTTCAATTGCTCACTATAGCCCATAAGACTTTGCAATATGGTCTATAAAGTTATCTCTAAAATCATCGCAAGCAGTTGAATCTTTGTACTACACTATTGTGTCGGAGTCCCTAATCGACAACTTTCATCCCGAAGGGTAGGACGGATCCTTGATAATGTGGTAATTATGCATGAATGCATACACTACCTTAATGGGCTTAGGAAGAACAAAAACCTTCATGGCACTTAAACTTGATGTGGTCAAAGCATATGATAGGGTAGAATGGAAATTTCTTGCATCTATCATGCTTTGAAAATGGGTTTTGATAATGTGTTTGTGCATTGGATTATCACCGCATTTGTTCTCATGCATCTTTTTCATTTAATGTTAATGGTAGGGTTTGTGGTTATATTGCTCCTTCTATGGGTATTAGACAGGGGACCCGCTCTCTCCCTATCTTTTTATCCTTCTTTTTAGGAAGCCCTTTACAATTTGCTCAAACAAACTTGTTTTCATTCCCAAACTTCATGGTCTAAAAATTTGCAAAAAGTGCATGGTCATTACTCACATGTTTTTTGGTCGACGATTCCATCCTTTTTGTGAAGCCTCCCTTTTGAATTTGTTTTGGAGCCCCAGTGGACCTAGGTCAACCATCATTGTTAAAAATATTCTCCACAATCTTTGCATTGTTTTGTTGATTTGCTTCGCCAATTGGTCAACCTTGATAAATCCTCAATCATGTTCAGTAAAAATACCCCAACCCAAACCAGAGAAGAAATTTGCAATATTCTTGAAGGGGTGAAGGAACAATATAATGCCAAATACTTGGGGCTCCCTATGCTTATAGGTAGATCTAAGTTAGACACTTTTAAATACATTTTGGATCTTGTTCTAGAGTAGGATTCAATTGATACACCACATGCCCCCTTCAACCTCTAACTGAAAACCAAATTTCTAAGTGCAGCAGGCAAAGAGACTCTGATTAAATCTGTTATTTTCTTCCTCCCCACTTATGTGATGTATTTTTTTAAAATTCCCCTAAATGTGTGCAAACAAATTTGTAAAATGATTGCAAACTTTCGGTGGGGATCAACCTGTATTGGAGGGAACAAAATTCATTGGACTTCCTGGGCCACTTTGTGCAACTCTAAAGATTCAGGGGGGCTTGGTTTCCATGTGATTCAGATTTTAATGACGCCCTTGTTGCTAAGCAGATTTGGAGAATCTTAACTAAGCCTAATCTCTTGTTGTCCAAAGTTATAAAAGCCAGATATTCTCCAAAAGGGGGCTTCATGTCTGTTACTCCAAAAAATCAAGATTGATGGCTTTGGAAAAGTTGGCTTAAAGCTAGGTATGTTATTGCTCTTGGAAGTAGATATCAAGTGGGGGATGGGAAATCTATTAAAATTTGGGAGTCCCTGGATTCCTAGGAATTAGATAAATATTTTTATCATGATTTTGATGATTTTGTTTAACAATCGTGTTTTTACACCAAAACAATGTTTCTAAATGTTGTCCAAATACTCCCGAGCGATCTAAAATGCCTTTATCTTTTGGAGTACTTCTTGAAGTTTATTTTTGACAAAATTGGACAACACATAAATGTTTTATCATGATTTTAATGATTTTGTTTAAAAGTGTTTTTACATTAAAACAATGTTTCTAAATATTGTCCAAATACTCCCGATCGATCTAAAATATTTTTACTAATTTTTTGGAGTATTTCTTGAAGTTTATTTTAAACAAAAATTGGACAACACTTCTGTTTTGAGGTCAATCGGTCGCCTTTCTTCCCCCACTATAGGGCATCCCTTATCTGAAAGTTGGGCAAAACAGAGAACAATTTGTTTCTTTGAAAAAGGGAGGTCGACGGTCACCCTATAGGGCGGCTCGGTGCCATCGATCGGTCGCCTTGGAAGTAGATATCTATGTCTATAATACGAGAGTTTGGTTGAATTTTGCAAACTTCTCAAATGTATTGCATTTTTGAAGTATTTTGACAAAATTGGACAACCGGTCGATTTTAATGGGTGTTTTTACGGTGTCGACCGGAGTCGGACCCGTCGGCCGCATCCCTTATCGGTAAAATCTTAGTGTTTTCAATGAGTTCTCATTTCTACGCGACCGGTCTCCATACCGTTTTGACAGCAAATTCTAACCGTTGTGCAGCAGACAACTTTTCCTCAAATTGTGGGGTTGATTTCTAACAGCTATAATCTTGATTTTATTTGCATATTTTTTGTAGAAATCAGTCCCCAAGAGGAGCATATCCTTGATCAATCATCTTCAATAAATAGATGAAGAATTGAAGCAACACGACAAGAGATAATACTACAACACAACAAGATACATTCAAGCAAACACTTTTGTTCTTCAATTTCTATATTCTTGTTGTAATAGTCTAAGGTCTTTCAATTTCACATCTTGAGGTCTAAGCTTATTCTTGATTGCACTTGCACTCAAAGTTTTGTATAATTCATTATCGAGTTGTAATCTTGAATTTGGGTTCATCATTCAACACAAGATATCCTTGTGAGTGTTATTGTGGTAAGAGTACACTTGGGTGATCTTAGGTGTTAGGTGTAAGAAGATTGTAGTAATCTTCTTGTTGAAGAGTTTGGTGCTCTTTGAGGTGTTGAAGAATTTGGTATTCTTCAAGTCGGAAGATTGTGGTGATCTTCACAAGGTGCCGTTGCAAGAAGATTGTGGTAATCTTCGGGGAGATTGTGGTAATCACTAAAGAGGTGTTGTAAGGTGATGTTGTATTAATTGTGGTAATTAATAATTTTTTTCTTTTTTGAAATCCATCCCGGAGATACTTTGGGTGGTAGAGATTAGGCCCTAGGTGGGTTGAACCTCTATAAATCGGCGTGTGTTGTTTACTTCCCGCACTTCCATTCTTGTCTTGGCTTATTACATTCGAAAAAGAGGGCATAATCGCGAAAATGGGCATAATCTATTCACCCCTCTAGATTATCGTAGCCACTTGGACTTACAAGTGGTATCAAAGCCAAACTCTTTGGCAAGCTCGTTCCACATCGCTAGTAATGAGGAACGATCATCGGCTACAAATAAAGTCTACCTCACCACCGGCGCGCCTCCACCAACAAGCCACCACTATTTGATTCCAAAAATTATACATTTTCGAAAGAAAGAATGGAATGCTTTTACAAAGTTGCGGGTTCGATATTTGGAACATGGTCATAAATAGAGAATCTATCCCGATGAAAGACGGACCACTCACCTCCAAAGTCCTCAAGGAGCTCAATGATGAAGACAAAGGAAATTCTCTCCTTAAATGGTAAAGCTCTAAATATTCTTCACTTTGTTCACTTACTTCTTACATTCTTCGAATACGGTCATATTCGAGGAATACGATCGGCACATGAAGCATGGGAAAAATTAGAAGCTATCTATGAAATATATGCAAATGAAAGGAGTCATTCAAAAGCTTCTACCTCTCAATCGGATACAACACCAAATCCAACAACACGGGATGAGCTTCTTACAACTTTCGACGATGAAGTATCCGAGCAATGTTTAATGGGCATCAACAAAGACAATGAGGTACGCTCTAACTCTTCTACCTCTTTTAGTAATGAATTACATGATGATTTGCAAAATGATTTTGATGAGCTTTCAAAATGAATTCCAAAGCTTGATTGTTAAATACAAAAATTTGAAAAAGGAATTCAATGTTTTGAAAAGTGATAAGGATAGATTATTTACTTCTTATGAATCACTTTCTTGTGCTCACACTATCACATTTGATAAGGTTAGAAACCTTGAAAAGGATAATTAATCTCTCGCGAAGGATATTAATTGTATGAAAAATGACTTAACCAAGTTTAATTTGAGCACCAATAAAATGACCAAAATACTTTGTACATCGTTGTGATCATTTGAAATTAGGACTTGGTTATAAGCCTAATATCGTTAATCATAAGAAAAAGAACCAAGTCTCTATGCATGTTGGACACTATACTCCTAAAATTGTTACTTGCTCGGGCTAGAAATAGCTCAAATTATTATTGGAGACCTAAAAGTCTCAATGCTAATCTCAAAGGACCCAAACACTTGAGGGTACCACAAGAAAATTTTATGATAGGTACTTGGCACAAAAAAAATCAAAGAAAATTCAAATTGCCAAATTGACAACAAACATTTGCGCCACTTGTTCAAGGGAGAAATATCAACAAAATCAAATTCCAAGAAGAAACTATGATCAACAATGGGGAGGACACAATCTTTGGAATTGGCAAAATTGGAGAAGACATCATCAACAAGATGATTTCTTAAGAGGAAGACATTATCAACAACGGGAAAGACACAACCCGTGGAATTGGCGAAATTGGTAAATCGTATCTCCTCATTTAAATGAGCATATTTTTTTGTTATTATGTATGCTTGTATTTTTGCATTAATTGTCTAAATTATTGTTCAAATATTTTCTCTTAAAAATGAGGTCTTCTATATATATATATATATATGTGTGTGTGTGTGTGTGTGTGTGTGTGTGTGTTTAAATTCTTTTGATAAGAAGACTTTGCATAATGCTTTTCTATACTCTTGTGCATTTACAAAGACTTATATGTTCATTATCTCTTATGGATTTATATAGCATAATTATACTTGTAACATTTCTTATTGCTTTGGCCTACACTTTTACCATTACGTTTTGTGCAAGAATTGTTTAAGAATTGTGTAGGATATATATATCTTCATAAATGACTATCTACGTCATAATGTGTCAAGAGTGACATAAATTATTGAGGTACGTTCACCTTTGTTATTCATCTCATAGACTCGATATATTTTTGCCATATGCCTATGGGCTTGCTTTCCAAGCTATTTCAAAGAATCTCATACAAGTTCCATTAAAAGGATTTTTCGATTTTTTAAAGGCACTATTCGATAAAGCTTGTTTTATCCGAGACGTGTAAAGGATTATATTTTGTTTTGATAAAACATTTGATTTTTATCCTTCTCTTAAATTATGCATTTTATTGCACATATTCATGTCTTTATTCTTGGTTGCTTTGTCAAAGCTCTTCTTCAAAATACTTCTTATAAATGAGGTCTCAACTATATGCTCTCAGATTTACAAATTTCAAAAGAGATCTTATATAAATTCCTATAAACATATTTGAACTTACATGTTTCATTAAAGTCTTGATGATTTTTTTTAAGGCATAGTATGCGTTACTTGTTATAGTGTCTATATTATTCGATATTACTATGCTCTTGTGCAAGATATCTTGTTAAGATTTTGCATGAATTTTTTTTGGTATTTCGGAACAAGCTTGATTACCAAGACAATATATGTTCTAAACAAGGCAAGGCCAAATGATGTTTACATACTTAAGAAGGCCTTATACGGTTTAAAATAAGCACCCCGAGTATGATATGATAGACTTAGCTCTTTTCTTTTACAAAATAGTTTTACAAGAGATAAAGTTGATACTACTCTCTTTGTTTTTGAAAAAGGGCAAGATTGCTTAATAGTGCAAATTTTTGTTAATGATATTATTTTTGGTGCTACTAATGAATTCTTGTGCAAGAAATTTTTCTAAGTTAATGCAAGGTAAATTTGAGATGAGCATGATGGGGGAGCTAAATTTCTTACTTGGACTTCAAATTAAACAATGCCAAGAAGGTATTTATATTTCACAATCAAAGTATACAAAAGAACTTTTGAAGAAGTTCGGCATTGAAGAAGGAAGGACTGTCACTACTCCTATGGCAACCAAAATCAAGTTAGATAAAGATGCTAAAGGCATATTGGTTGACAAACAAATTCGATGTATGTTTATCTACTTTTACTATTCCCATAGACTCGATATTTTTATGCCTTATGTCTATATGTTCGACTTCAAAATAATCCCAATGAATCTCATTAAAGTGCCGTTAAAAAGAAATTTTCAAATATTTGAAAGACATTTCTTCTTATGGCTTGTTTATCCAAAGTTTTAAAATGTTCATATTTTTTTGGATAACAAGTCCGGTGATAATAATTTCTCAAAATACGGTTTGTCATAATCGAACTAAACATATTGAGATCTATATTTTTTTCTAAGGGATTGTGTTTCTTAAACGAAAAATTGAGATGTGTCTAATTCCGTCTCAAGGATAACTCGCGGATATTTGCGTTTAATCGTTAGCCGCCGAGTCTTTTACCTCATTTCGAGCTTGTTTAGGCATAATATATATTGAATGCGGTCTATGTTTGCATTTCGTACGTTTTAAAACTTAGGGGTGAAAAATCGGATTTTTGGTGCAAAATTCGGACAGAAACTGGATTGGTGTTCAGACACGGATTGTGAGAGAGAGGCCGACCGAGTGTGTAGGGCAGTCGCCCTACCCGTTGACCGGTCGCCCTAAGTGATTTCAGGGTTAAGAATGCTTCTGTCCTTAAAACTGTCATTTTTGGTCATTTTCTTTCAAACTAGAATCCCTTTGCAAATTCCACACACATTTCACTCAAAATGATTTCTTTCTTGTATTTTATATATTTTTGAGTTCATGCTATTGGTATATCATCCATGATACCCCACCTCTCCGATTAATTGGTAAGAATTCTTCTTCTTTATCTCAATTGGGTTGAACCCTTGAGAATGTGCTTCATCTTTGATACTTTGTTGGAATTCTTATATTCTTATGTTGGGTATAATGATTGTTGTTGGATGATATTTGTAAAATTGCTTTTGGTGATGAAAAATTTGGCTTTATTATTTTTACAGGGCTATATACATCTTTTTTATTATTTGACGCCCGCCAAGTGTTCGATAAAATGTGTCAATGAAAAATTCATCACCTACATGATTCTCTTGATTTCAAAAGTCTTATACATTTATAGAGATCATGTTTTGATAATCAAATGAGCTTTTACAAGTCATATGATCGACTTTTCCTTTAGTTTTTGGAATTTTAAGCTTAATGATCAATAGCTCGATAAATCGATAATATTGCGCACTTTGACATGAATAAATGATGTTTTTATCATGCTAACATTCTTTTTGATAATTCCAAAGGTGGAGAAACAGGAAATAAGCTCGTTAGCTCAAAGAAGCTAAAATAAGCTCGCGAAAGAAGCTATAAGCTATGGCTCTCTAAAGCCAAAAGCTGTGAAGAACACTTAGTCCATTGGATGTGTTATGGACTTATATTCATGTCTAATAATGTTTCTTTGACAGGGGGAGCTTCTAAGCTCATGATATTCCAGCTTATATTCTAGCTTATGTCTATTATGCATGGATTGTTATTGCTCTAAACGGATAGTTATTCTTTGACCGGAAAAATTGTTTTGTTTTCAAAATCGTCCTCTTAAAATTGTTTTGGTTTGTAATCATAAAAAAGGGGGAGTTTGTTAGATAAATGTTTTTATCATGATTTTGATAATTTTTTTTGACTGTGTATTTACACCAAAACAATGTTTCTAAATGTTGTCCAAATACTCATGAGCGATCTAAAATGCCTTTATCTTTTTGGAGTACTTCTTGAAGTTTATTTTTGACAAAATTGGACAACACATAAATGTTTTATCATGATTTTAATGATTTTATTTAAAAGTGTTTTTACATCAAAACAATGTTTCTAAATGTTGTCCAAATACTCCCGATCGATCTAAAATATTTTTACTAATTTTTCGGAGTATCATTTGAAATTTATTTTCGACAAAAATTGGACAACACTTCTGTTTTGAGGTCAATCGGTCGCCCTATAGGGCATCCTGTATCTGAAAGTTGTGCAAAATAGAGAACAACCTGTTTGCTGAAAAAAGGGAGGTCGACCGGTCACCCTATAGGGCGGCCGGTGTCTGAGTTTGGTTCGAAATTTGCAAACTTCTCTGTATTGCATTTTTGAAGAGGGCAACCAGTCCAATGGGGTGTTGACTGATCGGACCCCCCGTCGACCGGTCGCCCTGTGTAAAATCTTTGTGTTTCAATGTTTTCTCATTTCTACGCGATCGGTCGCCATATCGTTTCGACAACAAATTCTAACCGTTGTGCAGCAGACAATTTTTCCTCAAATTGTAGGGTTGATTTCTAACAGCTATAATCTTGATTTTATTTGCATATTTTTTTGTAGAAATCAGTCCCCAAGAGGAGCCTATCCTTGATCAATCATCTTCTATAAATAGATGAAGAATTAAAACAACACTACAAGAGAGAATACTACAACCCAACAAGATACATTCAAGCAAACACTTTTGTTCTTCAATTTCTATATTCTTGTTGTAATAGTCTAAGGTCTTTCAATTTCACATCTTGAGGTCTAGGCTTATTCTTGATTACACTTGCACTCAAAGTTTTGTATAATTCATTATCGAGTTGTAATCTTGAATTTGGGTTCATCATTCAACACAAGATATCCTTGTGAATGTTATTGTGGTAAGAGTACACTTGGGTGATCTTAGGTGTTAGGTGTAAGAAGATTGTGGTAATCTTCTTGTTGAAGAGTTTGGTGCTCTTTGAGGTGTTGAAGAATTTGGTATTCTTCATGTCGGAAGATTGTGGTGATCTTCACAAGGTGCCGTTGCAAGAAGATTGTGGTAATCTTCAAGGGAGATTGTGGTAATCTCCAAAGAGGTGTTGTAAGGTGATGTTGTATTAATTGCGGTAATTAATAATTTTTTTTTCTTTTTGAAATCTATCCCGGAGATACTGGGGTGGTAGAGGATTAGGCCCTAGGTGGGTTGAACCTTTATAAATCGACGTGTGTTGTTTACTTCCCACACTTCCATTCTTGTCTTGGCTTATTACATTCAAAAAAGAGGGCATAATCGCGAAAATGGGCATAATCTATTCACCCTCCTCTAGATTATCGTAGCCACTTGGATTTACATAAGCTGCCATCTTTTAAACCATGCCCCCCAAGTGATTATAATTCTTTAGTTTTTTGGGTCAGGGAGCTGATGGATCCTTTTTGTAAATCATGGAACGTGGATTTGATTTTTAGCACCTTTTCCCCAGAAGATGCTAACATTATTATTCAGATTCCTATTTGTCAAGCAGGATCAAGAAACCATTTATGCTAGCATTTTGAAAAAAATGGGCTCTTTTCTATCAAGTCAGCTTATAAGCAAATTCAAAATGCAAAGAGAGATGCAGCTGATATCCCTGAATCCAGTAATTCTCAAAATTTGATTAGGCAGATGTGGAACACTATTTGGAAGCTCAACATTAAAGCAAAGTTGAAACAGTTCGTTTGGAAATGCCTCCATGATGCCCTACCCACATCTCAACAACTAAAGAAAAGGAGAATTCGAGATGATGAGATCTGCCTCCTTTGTGGTGAGCATGAGGAGAGTTTGGAACATATTTTCTTTTTTTTTCGCGCCAAGAGCTATTATGGTGCGGAAGTTTGCCCATGTTCGATGGTGTGGGCTTTCTAGAGAGTCAAGTTCCTTAAAGTGGTGGTGGCGGAGGTTATGTTGTATGGCGAAAAGAGAAATTAATCAACATAGAATGCAAATTGTCTATGTACATCCTCCAAGTGGCTTTGGAAGTCGAGAAATTTGTTCATCTTCCAATCTATCGGGATGGGGAAAAGAGATCGTGGACCATGCATTGGTGGAATGGAATGAATTTTCTAGTGCTCAGATAGGAAATAATTGAGAAGAAAATTGCAAAAGTTGCTCTAAATCATCTCTCAATCAGCCCCAAGAAGGTTGCAGTAATGTAGGACATATTAACATTTATGTCAGTGCATTAAGGCAAACCCCTGGAAAATGTGGCTTATGAGGTTGAGTGGTAAATGAGCTGGGAGAAAGTGTACTTGCTTGGGCAGAGTGTAGGGATTATGAACTTAATCCAGTGGATGCTTCCCTTCTTGCTACTTGACAGGCATTGCTTAAGGTGTGTGATCTTAAATTGGAAATGATTTGTGTGTATTTAGATGCTAAGGATATTGTCATCAAGCTCCAGGACCAGTCATGCTTTACGGGTTATAAGATCGCAATATTCGAGGACATCTTCATAATATGTAATCCTTTTGAATCTTTCCTTTCTGTTGTGTCCTGTGTTATTTTCTAAGAGTTGTAAAAAACTGGCCAATTTGTCTTTAGATGGTCTGTGTGACATGAGTTGGGATTCCCAATTCCCCTCTTGGTTAGTTTAACAATAAGAGGGAACTAGGGATCATTAGCCCCGTTGTAATTTCTTTTTGAGTTATGGTTTTATTAAATTATCGTTATTTTGCAAAAAAAAACAAACAAACTCGATGACCAAGACAACATCATTCTAAATAAGGCAAGGTTAGTGGCTCAAGGATATTGTCAAGAAGAAGGTATTGACTATGATGAAGCTTTTGCACCAAAGAGTACGTTTAGAAGTAATTCAATTTTACTTGCCTATTCTTGTTTTAAAATTTTCAAACTTTACCAAATGGATGTTAAGTCCGCCTTTTGAAATGGTTTTATTCAAGAAGAAGTCTATGTTAAATAACCTCCGGGTTTGAAAATATTTCAAGGCTAAATGATGTTTATAAACTTAAAAATGCCTTATATGGTGTAAAACAAGCACCCGAGCATGGTATGATAGACTTAGCTCTTTTCTTTTGCAAAATGGCTTTTCAAGAGGTAAAGTTGATACTACTCTTTTTGTTTTTGAAAAAGGGAAAGATTGCTTATTAGTACAAATTTATGTTGATGATATTATTTTTGGTGCTACTAATGAGTCTCTTTGTAATAAATTTTCTAAGCACATGTAAGGTGAATTTGAGATGAGCATGATGGGAGAACTCAACTTCATTCTTGGACTTCAACTAAAACACTGTCAAGAAGGCATTTATATATCCCAATCCAAGTATACCAAAGAACTTCTAAAGAAGTTTGGAATTGAAGAAGAAAGGACCGTTGCTACTCCAATGGCAACTAATATCAAGCTTGACAAAGATGAAAAAGGCAAGTCAGTTGATGAATCAAAATATCGAGGTATGATTGGTAGTTTACTTTACTTAACTGCAAATAGACGCGATATTCTTCATGTCGTATGTCTATGTGCTCGATTTCAAAGCAATCCCAAAGAATCTCATATAAGTGTCGTTAAAAGAATTTTTCAATATTTGAAACGCACTATTTCTTATGGCTTGTTCTATCTAAAGAATGAAATTTTTCTTTAAAATGATATAGTGATTCAGATTATGCGGAAAAATATTGATGGTCGTAAAAGTACTTCTGGATCATGTCAATTTTAGGTGATTGCCTAGCATCTTGGTTTTCTAAGAAATAAAATTATGTATCTTTATCAACGACCGGTTTAATATATTTATGTGGCCTTTTGTTGTTCTCAACTTCTTTGGATAAAATAAACTTTAGCGGATTACAAATGTTCTTTCGAAAATGTTCCTATTTTTTGTGACAATACGTCCGCTATAAATATTTCACAAAATCCGGTTCATCATAATTGAACCAAACATATTGAGGTTCGACATCATTTTCTAAGGGATTGTGTTTCTAAACGAAAAATTGAGATATGCTTTGTTCCGTCTCAAGATCAACTCGCGGATATTTTTACAAAACCATTGCTCACGAGTCTTTTACTTCAATTCGAGCTCGTTTAGGCATAATGCATATCGAATAAGGTCTATGATTTCATTTTGTGCATTTTTTAAAACTTAGGGGTGAAAATCGCATTTTTAACTCAAAATTCGGATAGAAACTGGACTGCAATACAGGTACCAATCGACTAGTCCTTGGACCGGTTGGACCCCTAGTCGACCGATCGACCTAGCCGAGTCGATTAAAATGTTTTACGTCCACTTGTTTCCGACTTATTCGTATTTTTTCAAATTTCATACCCTTCGCCCATTTCACAAACAAATCGCTCAAAATAAGTTTCTCTTGCAAATTCTACTATATTGGGTTTGTATTATGTCTATATCTTCCATATTATTCATCTTCTCCGATCAATTGGTAAGTTTAATTCTCTCTTTAATCTCAATTGGGTTGAACCCTAGAGAACCTTGTTTATACTTGATGAATTGGTGCAATTCTTGTATGATTGTTATGGGAATTATATTTGTTGATGGATTATGATTGTAGAATTAGTATTGGTGTTGATTTTTTGGGCATGATTACATTTACAAATGTTATATACAACTTCGATTTTATCCTATGCATTCTACAACCTTTCTTCAAAAAATTTCCCTTACAATTTGGATTCTAAGCTTTCTATTCAAGTCATGATAATTCGATTTGATGTGCACTTTGAAATATATATATATATATATATATGATGTTTTTATCGTGCTAACATTCTTTTTGATAATCCCAAAGGAGGAGAAAAATGAAATAAGCTCATAAGCTTATGTTTAGATCAATGGAGTTAGAAAAAGCTCTCAAAAAAAGCTATAAGCTGTGGATAAAAAAAGCCATAAGCTATGGATGGAATTTGGTCCGATGGATGCATAATGGACCTTCATTTATGACTAATAAATTTTTTTTATAGGGGGAGCTTTTAAGCTCTTGAACTTCAAGCTACACTTGTAAAAGCTGAGCTTTTAGCTTTTAATTGATTGTTTCTATGCCTATTTTTGTTTAGCATGTTGGCAGGAGGAGCTTTTATAAAATGTTTTAAAAAATCTTTGCCCCTATCCTTATGATTCTTAATCATGAAAAGTGTCGTCTAAAATGGATAGTTGTTTTTTTACCGGAAATACTTATTTCGTTTTTAAAATTGACCTTCTAAAATTGTTTTGGTTTGTAATCATCAAAAAGAGGGATTTTGTTAGATAAATATTTTTATCGTAATTTTGATAATTTCATGTTATTGAGTTTTACACCAAAACAATGACCACAAATGTTATCCAAATACTTCAAAACGATTTAAACGATTTTTACTTATTTTTTGGAGTATTTGTAGAAGTTTATTTTTGATAAAAATCGGACAACACCTATGTTTTGAGGTCAACCTACGTCATACTGAGGGGCAACCCGTGCTGAAGATTGAAAACTCAAAACAAACGAAACATAGAAAATTTTGGAGGAGGGAGATCGGTCGACCGGAGGTCGACCAGGTGAAGTGTTGCATTTTTGAGCCAAATCTTTCTGTCTCACATTTTCAGAAGGCCAACCGGTCCAGGGCTTGGGCAACTGGTCGAAGGCTTGGTCCACCGGTCCAATCCCCTGATTAACATGTGTTTTTCAATTTTAAACGTCATTTTTATATTAGAGGTCGACCGGTCGACCTAAGGTTTTATCAGCAGAACTATCCGTTGCAGTAGACAACTTTTCATGAAATTGTGGGATTGATTTCTAACAACTGTTTTCTCCATCTGATTTGCATTTTTTTTTATAGATTTCAATCTCCAAGGAGGAGATGCTGAGATTTAAATCCAAGAGCTCTCCTATAAATAGTTGAAGGCTTGAAGGATCAATATATAACAACACAAGAAATACAAACAACAAGCAAACTTCTTGTTCTTCATTTTTATATACTTGTTGTATTTAGCCTAAGTATTACACTTGCACACTTTGAGTATTAGGCTTCATTCTTAATTACACTTGCACTTCAAAGTTGTATACTTCATTTGAGTTGTAATCTTGAATTGGTTTAAATCATCCAAAACAAGATATCATTGTTAGTGTTCTTGTCGTAAGAACACACTTGGTTGATTCTAGGTGTTGAAGAGTGTGGTGCTCTTCATTGTTGTAAGAAGATTGTGGTAATCTCCATAGGTGGTGGTGTAAGAAGAGTGTGGTACTCTTCAAGGTAAAAAGTTGTAATAGTTTGGTATCTATTAATATATTTTTTCCCTTTCGAAATCCATTCGGACATACCAGGTGGTAGAGCATTAAGCCCTAGGTGGGTTGAAGCTCTATAAATCATCGCGTGTTGTTTATATTTCCGCACTTGTATTTTGGTCTTCATCTTCACATTCGAAAAAGAGGGCGTAAATCGGAAAATCGAAAAAATCTATTCACCCCTCTCTAGATTTTCGTAGCCACTTGGACTTATATTATGGATACAATTGCCCAATATTTCGAAAAAAAGGACACTTATTTACGTTCTTGGGCTTTTTCCTGACTTTTATACGCTTCTGCCTTTTTTTGACATTTTTACGCTTCCTGGGGGAACAAGACGGCTGTGATTGCTAGCTCTTGGGTCACGAGTGAAAACTGCCACCCAATCTAGCACCAGGTTTAGGACCCTAGCTTCTACGGGTCGGACTAGCGTGCTATATTGTGAACGACGGTGGCTCCATACCGGGGATACAACCTGAAGAGCTCATTGAAATACAAGAAGAGAACAATAGAGGATATCAAAAAGATAGAGAAATGCGAGACCTCCTATATAGATAGGGGATGCTTGGAGGTTTAATACAATGTAGATTCCCCCCGACCCCCCATCGTTCCAGGCTTCTAAGGAAGACCTGTCACTTACCCTCTTTTCTCTGTTTGGTAGAGTAGCAGCTATAGGTCCTATCATTCCGGCACCTCTATTCAAACAAAGACTAAGCAAGATCTCGAGAAGTGGTGTTTGTAGCCTGTTGATCGACTTTCTCCTATATGTTCTTTCGATTAGTTCTAGAAAAGAGTGGCCTATTTCCAATTCTTTTTGCCTAAGAGTTTTTTGTGTGGGCTCATGTACGTAAGTTAGTACTTTCATCTTCACTTCTCAAAATATCCTATATACGTAGGTGGAATAGGGGAAGGGGTCAAATTTATCCTGACGGAAGCAAGAGTAATAATGCAGTTTATATGCTACATGAGCGGGCATAGTAAGTAAAATCATACGAAAAGAAAAGACGGATATGAAATAACCATAACAGATAATTGGAAGTTCCAACCAATAAGAATCCTAATGATCCTAAAAAAATGATAAGGACCCAAGTACCGGGGTCGATCAAAACTTCGATTCTTTCCGAACTACTCATTTTCAAATGATATCCACATTGTTCACAAATATTAATTTTTTTATTTCAAAAATTTCTTATAATTTAATCCATAACAATTTTCGCATTGAACCCGCAAATGCCTGCATTTTTTAGTTGCATCGAGATCATTAGACCTTTCTCTTAGAATTAAATCACTACTCTTTGCGCAAGTTCGTATACTAAACCTCTCGCTTTCACCAAAACCAAAGCAAGCCACCCCGGAGAGAAATAAATGAATTCCAATGATCTTGGGCAAATCCAAAGAAGGTGAAATCCTCTACGTTCATCACAAAATATTTCTAGATCCCAATAGATCCAATGCCGGATAGCTGCCAAAAAACATAAGCCAGAAAACACAATATGTGAATTTTATCTGCTAAATTTATAATAAAAAAATGCTTCTGAATTGATCTCATCTTTTAAGAATTTTTCTTTTTCTTTCTTGATTAACAATTTTATCTTTGAATAAAAAAGACTTTTTAAAGGAATATCACATAGATATTTCAACCTATCATTTTATCATTTTCGATCACGGAAAAAAATTAGACATTGCATTACATAACAACAATTTTATTTAGATAAATAAAATTAAAATAGAAATAGTTATGAATAAAGAATAAAAAAAAAGATCTCTTTTTACAATTCTAGTCTTTCGATTTTATTTCGTTCCTATTCTCCTTTCTCAGAAAAAGGGGCATTACCCAAAGTAAAAGATTTCTTCGTTCTTGATAGTTATTTACTTAATCGGTGGATAGGAACATACTCTGGATCGATTATTCTATAGTTACTTACATCATCGATTGTTAATTCTTGATCATTGAGATTCACATCAATTCAGATTAATATTTTAGGTATAGATATTACCTCTTTTTTTCTCCTTTTCAAAAAATTGAAATGATTGAAGTTTTTCTATTTAGAATCGTGTATGTCTAATTCCTATTACTTTGGCTGGATTATTCGTAACTGCATATTTACAAATACATGCGATTCCACTGACCTGTAAAAAGCGGCCCTAACCCTTGGGGATGTGATAATATATCTAAGAAATTATTCCATCGAACGTACTCCCTCTGGATCCGGGAATAACGACATGAACTAAATGTCTTGTCCAAGCCAAGAACTTACGCCAAAGAGTCCTAACAAATGATGATTGAGGCGAGATTCGACATTTTTGAACCATGAAACGCTCGATTTCCATTTTGGTTGTAAGTGTAGCCAACCCGCTATTAAGGATAGGGAAAAATAAATAATAATAAAAGAGCTCCAAAGATAAAGATCTTCATTAGTGCGTAAACCGATTGTATTTTTTCAGATTTTTTTACGTTGTTGCTTCATGATTGTTTCACACATGTTTCATCTAATAAAATTTAAGTGAAAAAATAATTTCTCTCCCATTAAATAATGAAGTTTATACTCAAAATCTTAACAATCAAGAAATATACACATAAAACAACACATATTGAAAAAAAATACATTGAAAAACAACACAGGAATAAAAAAACACAATTCAATTTTTGTTTCAATGCATTGAAAACGTCGAAAACATGGAAACAACAGAACAATGTTGAAAACTATATATAAACAACCCAGAAATAACAGAAACAATACATAAAATACCACATGAACAAAAGTAGTTTAAAACAGGTTAATAATTACACTGAAACATAAAAAACTACATGGAAACAACAAAGAAATATCATAACAAAAATTAAAAACATTATAGAAAACAACCAAGAAACATCAGAAACAATATATAAAATAACATTTGAACAAAATAAAAAGGTACAAAAGAAGTAAAAATCGTATTGAAACATCAAAAACAATGAAATAACATATAAACAACTAAGAAACAAATATAAACAACAGAAATAACATATAAAGGAATACAAGAATAAAAAAATCGAAAATAACATAAAAATAATAAGAAATAAACATGCAGAAGCATAAAAAAGTCAATTGAGAGAGTACATAAGTGAATGGAGCATGAACAACGATATTTTTTTCGGAAAGTGGGGCAAGCACAACAATTTCAACCCTTCGGCATTAGCCCAATCGAAGGCCCATCACTAATGTGGGCCTCCTCTAGTGCGCAATGGCAGGTATATACCCACTGGTGTGGCGGGTAATAAACAGAATGTTATCTGCATTTTCTTTTTCGTTTTTTTTTTCCTGATAATAATTAAGCCTCAATAACATACGTCGCACACAGTGATGGGGGATCTATATGCTCTGGATTTTGATGGCGTCCTCTGCGATAGCTGTGGAGAGAGCTCTCTTTCTGCTGTCAAGGTTTTGTACATACATATTTTACTGGTTTTTGATAATTTTTGCTAATTATATGCAATGCATCAGAATCTTGATTTTGACTCTCATTTACTTCCGTTCAAGTACTCTCTTACTGTTTGTTAAGTCGTCATTCGTGATGGGCTTTTGTTATTGTTTAATGTAGTGTTAGGTGGGGGATGCTTGTATTTTTTTTTTATTTCCCTAATTTATTTGGTTTTTTGATGCGTTGATTTAGGCTGCTAAAGTAAGATGGCCAAGTCTATTCAATGGCGTGGACTCATCTTTGGAGGATTGGATTGTTGATCAGATGCACATAGTAATGTCTTCTTCCTGTATTTGGTGATTATGTCTCTCTCTATTTTCAGTTTCAACTTATTTGTGTTGATCCCCTTTTTCTTTTTCAAAACTAAAAAGTAAAAAATTAAAAATTAAAAGAGTTAATTTCTCTCTTGATTTTTGGACTGTAGAAAATTAACAGTGTTTTTTTCCGTTTGTAGTTAGTATTTTTTTTTTTTGATCGGTATTTCTTTGTAGTTAGTGTTTGATTGTAGCAAGTTGTGCTGATAGCTCGGAAGATATTTGGATTAACAAATATTTGAATAATGAATTAAGAAGTATGAATACGTTGCTGTTTCTTTCAACAAGGTGTTTATAGTAATTGATAAAACCATTGTTTCTCACATGGATGATGAAAAAGAATAACATGCTAGAAAATTTGAGCTTAAACTTTGTTCAAGGTTTTCGATCTTGGTGTTTGCATTTGCTGCAGATGGAGAATCACTTATTTTGATTTAACTTTTTGAATAAACAATATGATGAAAATGACTAAGTTATAAATTTCAAGCTGCAATTCTGTTCGAAGTTTTCAATCTCGGTGTTTGCGTTCACTGCATATGGAGATTCACTTTTTTGATTTAACTATTTGACTAACCAATATGGCGAAAAAGAACAAAACGTGAGATATCCTCAAGGTTTTCAATCTTGGTGTTAATAGTTGCTACATATAGTCTATAGAGATTCACTTATTTGGATTTAACTTTTTGACTAAGCAGTATTATCTTACATGGTAAATTACATTACTATTGCTTGCTTAATTCGAGAATGTCATCTTTATTGCCAAACGGCAACCTTTCTTATTATTATTACGCATGTTTGCGTTTTCAGCATTTCCTTTTTTTAGTTCTTTTGACCTCCCCTTCAAACTGGAATGATACCCTTCACGCAAGATATTCTGAAAATGACGAAGCTATTAACTGGTGTTAGGTTCGACCAGTAGTGGAAACTGGATATGAAAATGTATTACTCGTGAGGTTGCTGTTGGAGACCAAAATTCCTTCTATTCGAAAGTCCTCAGTGGGTATCTAACCTGGCAAGAAAAACCCAATATAATTAATATTTTGTAAATATTGCACCCTTCTTAGCTGACGTCTGACATTATATTCCTGGTTTACGTGCAAGGCTGCTGAGGGGCTCACGGTTGAGGGAATATTGGAAAACTGGTCGAAAATAAAACCTGTAATTATGGCAGAGTGGGATGAGAATAGGGATGAGCTAATAGATCTTTTTGGAAAGGTCAGGGATGAATGGATGGACAATGACTTGGCGACCTGGATAGGCGCAAACAGGTAATTTTGTTTGTTCTTCAGATCCTATGAAAAAAGAAGTGATTTTCACAGTTTGGCTGAAAAAAACACATTTTTAGTGTTTGCAAATGCCAACTTCTGCTTCTGATTTTGCCTCATTTAATCATAATCTAAAAGTAGGGAGATGGATGCTTTAGATTTCTGATTCTACTTCTGGTTCGATTTTTTAAAGCAAATAAGCACTTTTACAACCTTTTCACCAAAGGTTCTCAAATTCTGATTCTATTTGCAAATATTGCCAACTTCTGATTGTCAATTTTACTTATGCTACAATAAATCACTTCTTCTAAAAACAGAAGTTTTTGCTAACACTCCCATAATTTGAAATACTACTCTTGTTTATTCAGTTTGTTGGATTTTACAATTAAGTGGCTGGCTCGCACAGAGATGCCGGAAAAATTCAGTTTTTGTGCGGGTGCCTCGTCTTTGATACTTATATACAATGCAAGAATTAAGAGAAAAGATTAATGTCTCTCTAGTCTTCATGAATATTGATCGTATCATTTATTCTCTCAGGTTTCGATTCTAGTCCTTGTAAATGTTGACCAGTAATGCTTATAACCCGCAGATTTTATCCTGGGGTTCCAGATGCCCTGAAGTTTGCAAGCTCGAAGCTCTACATTGTCACGACTAAACAGGTGTGTTCGCACAAAAAGGCACACATACACGGTACACCTATATTCTGTTGTAGAAAAATAAAATCATGAGATGTCATGATTTAATTACAAAACTAGTACCTGATGGAATATTTGTCCGCATGGGGAAAAACTTCTGTTTATACGAGGGCTAAATCAGTTGCGACTCTATTCTTTACAGAGTCGTTTTGCAGATGCTTTACTTCGGGAGCTTGCTGGAGTCACTATTCCGCCCGAAAGAATTTATGGTCTGGGAACTGGGTGAGTGTTTTCAGAATTAAGAGGTACATGAAAAAAATAATGTAATATTGCTACTTGACTAATAACCTCATCAACTCTACATCATCCTTGCCAGTATTGACTTTGAATCTATGGAAAATCTTTCAGTCCTAAAGTAAAAGTGCTGAAGCAGCTTCAGGATATGCCAGAACACCAGGGTCTATCCCTTCAGTAAGATTCTTGGCTGACCAATAAATATTTAGGTTAATTACGAAAAATACCCTTCAGGTTTAGTCTAATTACAATACAAACACATCTATTTCAAAATTACAAATACCTCCTTGATATTTATTTCGACTTTACAAATTGCACCCTCAATGGGGAGTATTTGTTCAGTAAACACAATTCTAAAGGGGGTATTTGTAATTTTGAAAGATAACCTCAGAGGTAAATTTTATAATTTATCCTAAATATTACGAACGCTCTTCAACTTCTTTGCTGCTTCTGAATAGATATTCTAAAAATTCTGGATGTTCTGTGTTGAAAAGCTTTGTTGAAGACCGACTTGCAACTCTGAAGAATGTGATTAAAGAGTCAGAACTGAACAAGTGGAACCTATATCTAGGTAATTGATGTTCTGCATTTGCTGATCTTTGTATGTCTTGGTTTATCTTTGCTACGTTACATTATTTGCAAGAAAATCGAAACAGGGGATTGGGGCTACAACACTCAGAAAGAGAGAGAGGAGGCCGCAAGCATTTCCAGAATTCAACTTCTTCAGTTGTCGAACTTCAGCAGGAAGCTAAAGTGATCGTCAACTTCAGCAGTGTACTATTTTGAATTCAAGCACTTTAACTTCTCCAAACAACAATAATCGTGAATTCTTGATGAATGAATAACATTCTTGATACAATTATTATTATTCTTCACCACTATTATTAATTATTATAAGGACTGCTTGCAAGTATTGGCAATATAAGCATATATCTTTGTTATTCTTTCAAGGGATAATACAGAAAGAAACTCTGAGGTTTAGGGTAATTACAAAAAAACCCTTTGAGGTTTGATTCCGTCTTATACTTTTACCTCAACCGTTAGTTGAATTGACGGAATTTAATGATATCACCAAATATTTAACAATTACATCCCCCAACATCTCGTCTTACATTTAACAATTACATCTATCAACTTTTCTAAATATTACAAATAATCAAATGAAAAGTTACATCATTTGTAATGTTTAGAAAAATTGAGGGATGTAATTGCAAAGTATTTGATCACGTCGACAAATTCCGCTAGATCAACTAATGATTGTGGCAAAATGTAAGATATAATCAAACTTCAAGATGGTTTCTGTAATTCTGAAACTTCTCTAGGTTTTCTTGTAATTACCAGACCTCAGTTTTTTTTTTTTTTTTTTTTTTTTTTGTTTATTCCTTATTTTAAATGAAGGGAGTTCTAATCAAAACTCATAAGCATGGCATATTCAGGAAGTGTCTATATCCAGAAATTTTAACGTTTCCTTAAGTCCTGATGATTTGTACTTTTGTAGCTATTTTATCAATCCATCATGGTCTGAACAAGAACATAGATAACTCATGCTAACGCCGGTATACTGCAAGAGCTTTGACATCCACGCATCAATATCAGCTGTGTAGTTCATAAATCATTTCCATAGTTAAGATTGTCTACAACAGTTACTGACAGAGAAGTATATAAAATTTGAGAAATCAAACATTTTACAAGAAAGTGAAAATAAACCAAACATAAGAAAATTGTAATAAGTGTAATTGGAATTGACTGTGCTGGCTGGCTCCAGGGGGAAGGAAAACATTTTTTCACTTGTGCTGGAAAATCTTGAATAATCTATTAGGCTTGCTGATAATTACAGTCTTCAAGTGGCTAAAGCTCATTATGCCTTTCAACCTCCATGGAGTTTGCATCAAAACCTTTACTCTTCTCGGCCTGGAGCTTCTGGAAAACTTCTTCAAATGAAGGATCTCCTGGTCTTCTGAACAGTTGATCGCCCATCTTAATCTCATAAGCCTCCGATTGGCTCAATAAGAACTCTTTTAACTGAATAATTGCAAAAATTCAGATAAAAAAAATGTACTAGAAGCTAGAATATAGCTACTAAAATTTACTGCAAGTCGACCAAAACAGATAAAGATACCAACGCTGTGAAGGGTGTAAGTAAAATCCTTGCAGAAATGAATTAGAATAAAACTTAGAAAGGGTTTATGTCATATGAAGTGTTACTAAAACTAAAGAACCTCATGTTTCGAATTTTCACATATTTATGATGACTAAAGATAATGAAGGTGAGACAACTTTGACTGCTAAGTATGATTAGATATGCATTACCAGCTCAAAGCTCAGAATTGTTTTCAATATTATCATGCATGATAACACGAATAATGATAAACTGATGTCCTTTATCAAGCATTTAGATAGGTCAACAAAATCAAAACACAAGACATAGGAAAATTATTCACCTACACAATGCTAGATGCACTTCGGTGCATTATCTAAATCTTTTGTTAGTTAAACATTTATAAAGATTTTTCATGAGCCACAAGCTAACAAAATGGAAACGAACCTCCAAAGCGTCTTGACCTTTTTGCATGGTGAACATGATCGTACTCACATCAACACCCGTGAACTTGGACTCAATTGCTCCTGTTCTTGCAACCTTGGTCCATTTCATGGCAATTTCTGATACCATCTCCTGTAAGAGATTTATCAGCAATGCCAAGGTCATTTTTCGTTAAAAGGAAGGCATAAGGTAAGATAACGAACAAAATATGAAAAGCATAACATTTCGAAATAGTGATAACAATGGGCTGTTTAGTGTATGAATTGATTCTAACAAGTTCAATTATTTTTGTTTTGGATAGAATCTTTTATGTAAGGAATAGTGATAACAATGACAAGAAAATGAAATAGACCAAGATAATTTATAAGGCCATACTTGACCTCAGCAACACTGGTTCTAGCATTTGTCATATCTGAAACATTACTTTTCAACTCTATTTTCATTGTGCTCGACTAGATCGAATAAGCTTTTCAAATTGATATTTGTTGCCCAAAACAAAAATGTGATGGAATTTCATTTTCATTCTTTTGTTTTTCCTTTCACTATCCCAGGCAGAATATTATATCCAGACAGCCCATGTAAAAAAAAAAAAAAAAAAAAATGAAATAGTAACACCTTAATTGCTCAACATCTTAACCACTGCCAGAGCATGCATTTCAGTGGTATCATTTCACCTTTGTAAGGGTATTGACCGGGGTTCGAACCCCGTATCATTCAGTTTATTTGAAATTTATCCCGTCCCCTCCAACTAGCAGTCCCAACTTATTAAAAATAATTGCTCAACATCTTAAACAATATAGCATTTCAATTTATTTTTTAATTTAGAGCCTCTTCATCCCATGTTTCTTATATTTTACGGTAAAAAAATTCCATCCCCATCCAGATCATGTGCGCACATGCCTTTTTCCCTACAAAAATTTCCCAAATTATTGAGTTCCAAAAACTAACTCAAATTAGCACAATAACTAAAACCTAATCGGAAAGAACAAAAGTACAGTGATCGAACTTGATTACTTGAAGAGAAGTGAAAAATGCAGCAAAATCAGGTAGCTCGTTACCGGAGTCCGGGGAGCACCGGGTCGGAGCTTAACGAACCCAAAAACGGGACCCTGCTGGCGCTTCATCATTTCATCCTGCATTTCCTGGAGACCCATTTTGGTAAAATCCGTGGGTGGCGGGTCGAAGTCGGGTTGCTTCTTCGTCTTGCCCCATTCTCTCCAGGCGTCGTCCTCCTCGTCATCAACGACGTCGTCCAGTTCGTCCGTTATGTGGATCTTCCGCTGCAATGCGTCGGCAAATCTGTAAATTTTGCATGTTTGGGTGGCAACTTAGGAGCAAGACGAGGAGAGGAATGAGGTGGTGGAAATTGATGGTTGGGTTTTTCATCTTAAATGGGGTTTGGTGCTAATTTGCTTTGGGGAAGTTTAAATATATGTATATACTGTGTCTGTGTATATAGAGGTTGAGGGGTGCGCACCGAGTTTTTAACCTGCGCACTTGAAATGAGACAAAGGGCATGATTTTAAATTATAATCTTATTAATCTATATGCATCTTATTGTATAACATGCATGTTTCGGACGTGTTTGGCTGATGGCTCCTTAATTAAATATGAGATTTTTAATACACATTATATATTGCTGTACTTTTTGCATTTTATTTAAATTTATTTTATTTATTTGTGTTTAAATTATGTAGATCTTGTTAAATATTAATTCCTATATGTTTTAGTTTTTAATCATGAGTATAATGCAAATTAACTATTGCAAAGAGTGTGGATACAAAATGTTGTGACCAACAATGGGAGCAATCAAGTACCAATTAAGAAAATTGGAACAAACTAACCCCCACCCCAAAAAAAGCAAAATATTCAACTCATAAATAAAATAGCAAAAAGAAACATTAAATATTATGTATGGTTTGAGAAGTTTAAAGGTAGTAACAAATCTCGAATTCCATAATAATTAATTCATTAGCTCTTAAAATTGGTGTTTTGTATGTAGAAAACATGAGTTCATCTCGAGAGAAAAGATTAAGCAATAGAATTTTGTATTTCACTCGATTTGATAATGCAGGCTACGTGAGTCTGTTACATTTATACTAAAGGTAAAGGCGGGAAAATTGAAAAATATCTGGAATAACAGAATAACAAACTAAAACTGGAAACACGTCTATATAAGTAAGAAATACGACTAAGTCTTTTAGTTCAACACCCCCCCCTAAATCGAGTTGGGCAGTGGTGATCAAGCAAGCCCAACTTGAGCAACAGAGAACGAAATTGAGAAGATGGAAGAGACTTGGTAAAGAGATCGGCGAGTTGCTGAGTGGAGGAAACATGCCGTGGGAGAATGAAACCAGATTTGAAGTGATTACGGACCAGATGACAATCAATATCCAGGTGTTTCGTGCGCTCATGGAAGACAGGATTCTCGACGATGTGGAGAGCAGCCTTATTATAGCACCATAAAGGAATGTGAGTAGGAACATGAATATGGAGATCAACAGCAATGTAAGATACCCACTGCATTTCACAAACACTACTAGAAAAAGAGGTTTTTGTGACGACAAAAACTTGTCACAACAGACTAAATATCGTCACAAAAAGGTTATTTGTGGCGACAAGTCGTCTCAAATTAGTCGCCACGTAAACCTCGTGACAAATAAGTTATTTGTAACGCCGATATCGTCACAAATGTTATTGTGACAACAGTGTCGTCACAAATAAGTCGTCAGAAAAGATTTTCGTCAGGTGACGTGGACAATTTCGTCAGACTTATTTGTGACGACAATATTGTCACAAGTAATTTAAGATCTTTTGTAACGACAATTGTTGTCACAAAACCCCCTTTTATTAAATATTTTTATTTTTATTTTCATTTTATTATCCCATTTTTAAACATGTATTCACCTAACAACAATATCAATACTACTACAAAATCATTCATTCAACCAATGATATCAACCAAACACAAAAAACAAGTATCAACATCATGTTAAATATCAAACTACATGTATTCAACTAATAACAATATCACCATACCCAAGAGTACCAATGCGTTCATCCAACCAAACACAAAAACACAAGTACCAACATTATGTTAAATATCAAACTAATCATCGATATAAACACAAATCTCCAAAATAACAAGTATATATATACAAGCAAGACATCGTCTCATCTAAGCCTAATCATCTACATCGAGAACTAAAATCAAAGTACCTTGCTTTAATCAAGAAACCCATAGATATCATCATAGCCCATAGAGAACTAAAATAATTATTTTACTAGTACTATACCAGCAAGATTATTATACATATAGCTGACAAGGAAACAACACTATTGTAACTTGTGACCACTGAAAGCTAACTGACCACTGAACCTTCTATTCCCTTGACCGCAAAAAGAATCTCGTCCCTTTGTTTCATCAACTACAGTTGTTTCCAATTCTATCTTCTCTGTCTGCAGAAAATAATAATTGGTGTCAAAATCCTTAAAGGTCAAATGAGGGAAACAACAAGTACATAGATGTGGAATGGGAACCAAGACCAGATGTGTCACGCCCCAAACGGAACACGACGACGATCCACAACTTAAATACAATAACCAAACAGTCTAGACAAATATCAACGAGAACCCAATGAAACAGAGTCTAAATAGCAAATGAAATAAATAACAAGTACAAATACAACTTACAATCCACAATCCATAATCCAAATTACATACCCGAAAAATCAACCAAATATAACAACTTAAAGTCAAAGGGTTCTACGCCCTTGATTTACAAACCTAATGGAAAGAAATACAAGAGTCCAACAATAACACAAGAAAAGAGTCCAACAACAACAAGAAGAAGTAGTAAATCCAACAAGCGGAGTACAAGGCTCAATCCGTGGTCGGTTCAAAGATCTTCAACGAAGTCCTCATCTAAGGTTAGAAAATAGGTGGGGATGAGACAAAAATCTCGATGGATGGGGTGATCGTGTGCAAGTGTGGCAATATATAGTTAATGTGAGAAAACATTTATATGAAAACGCGTGAGTATGATGCATGAATTCACACACACGATACATAAAGCGTCGTGATAAATATATTTAAGTAATATATTTATACATTCAAGAAAACAGATTCATGGTCACACATGCACTATGTGATTCATCGAAGACATGTAGGATTGCGTGCGGAAATGTAACGCCAATCCCATGCAGGCGAGATAATGGTTGCGTCATGATTTGTAGCGCCAACCAATGCAAAACAAGTAGCGGTTGCGTATGGATTTGTAGCGCCAACCAAACGGGTCCGATAACTCGGAATCGTGTGGATCAAAACAATGATTCCTTCGTTCTTCCTTGTAACTCCCGAGGCGGGATGGTCCAAGACCGGTCACCTTATCGCTCCATGTGCAAAGATAAAATCCACAATGGAGCTTGCAAGGCTCGGATCTGTCATAATCATGATTATACCTCAAGTACTACGACCCGCTTCCCTTGGACAAACTCCGTCCCTCGGTTGCGGGATTAGGGCGATGGGGCCTAAGGGAAGAGTGGAATAGCGGCCGAGCTGCCCATCCATCCCCCGACGTATCCATTCCGATTGTGAGCTCGACACACCAAGTTGACTCGAGCAGAAAGTAAATACAAGTACAGTAACAACCAGGCGGTGAGTATTATTGATTCATTGAAGCGATTCAGAAAATTTTGAAATAACGCGAGGGCAATTTTGGCGTTGGTGGAGTTTTGGATGAAGATGATTATCGGAAGGATAAGAAACCTTCGATATCTTGAAAGATTAGGTGGAACATAAGTCCCGTTATAGATTCAAATCGCAAGGCGAGGAAGTCGCTCCGCGATCGGGTATTAATCGGTCAAATTGATCCGATAAGTCAAGGGTTTTTGGGAAAATAAAATACTTTAATTAAATCTCCAAGTCAGATGGTCCAGGGCTATTTTAGTAAAAGATAAAATAATTTGAGTTAGGTCCTTTATAAAAGAAAATTTGTAATTTAGCCCCGTTTTGTAAAAACCAACACTTTTGGGGTTAAAAATTGAATAAATAAATATCCCGACCTTGAAAAATTATGAGTTCAGTTCCTAAATTCTCTAAATTGTCCAGAAATTCAGGTTTTTAAAGTTTTGAGGTCGATTTTTTATAAAATTCTCACATTGGCCCCAAAATTGTAAAAATTGCCAATTCGGACCTTAAGTTTAAAATAATCGGAACTCACAAACCGGAAGAGATTTTAATGTGATTCCAGTTGGAAAATGTCACTAAGGTTGATAGGATATTGGGACAAAAGAAGTTTTGAAAAGAAATAAGTGTAGGTCCCTTAACGTTTGAAAATATCATTTTTGTCCCATTTTGAAATAATTGCCTTTAAGGCTTTTAGGGGTCCAATTGTTATGAAATTTGAACCTTGGGTCCAAAATATAATTAAGTTATAGTTAAGTTAGTATTTCCAGGTGCATGGGCTGCATAAGTCCTGGAAATTTCATTTGGGTCCTCAAGTTTAGTATTTTACACATTAGTCCCTCAATTTTAGAAAATTTACTTTCTAAGCCCTAAACACTTGGATTTTTGGAATACATTTAAAATATGTCATTTCCAGTACCTTAAGAATAAAAATTTCAAAATTTAAAGTTAAGGTCTGGTACAGTTTTAAAATTTGCAAAGTAGCCCTTAAACTTTCAAAATTTTATAATCTAGTCCTTGGGCTTTTAAAGGTTGATTTTATTTATCTTAAAACTCTTAAAACTTTATTAAAATGTCCAAAAGTCATTTTTGAACCTGAGTATAGTCCCAAAATTCGAAATTTACATAGGGGTCCTTTAATTTTCATTTTCTTGCAATTTAGTCCACCAACTTTCCATTTTTACATTTTTAAGTCCAAAATTGAAATTTAATCAATTATGCTCGATTTTTCCAGGTTGTAAGTCATCCAAAACATGGATTTTAAAGATCATACACATGCATATCCAATACATACAAGAATTCATCAAATAAAACATTAAATTGTATATGCATGCACCTAAAATTCAATAAATAGCAATTTTGAGCAACTCTTGAGAATTTTCATGATTTGATACATAAAATTGACATGCAATACATAAATTATATATCTCAAGGGCTCATGATCAAAATTCTACATGCATTTTAACAAAAGCACCTACAAGTTGAAATAGTTTTTCCACCCACCTTAAAATTGGATAGTTGTGAAATAAAATGATAAATTTCACAACTTGATTATGAAGTCACTTAGGTCAGCCCCTAAGTCAAGAAATACCAAAAAAAAAAAAATAAGAGTTAGAAAAATGGGGTTAAAATTAAGAAGAAAAAGAAGAAGGTGAAGAAGTTGGTGAAAACTACACTTACCTTGTGTAGTTGGAATTGTAGTCAAATTGGAGGTCTCTAAAAAAAATAACCCTTGATCACCCTTAGCCAAGGCTTCCAAGGTCAGCCCTTACAACCTCAAAAATGAAAATCTTGGAGTCAAAATTTCGAATTTTAGGGGAAGAAAGAAATATGTGCTACAAACCCAATTTCTTACCTTGTAGTCAAATTTCTTCACAATTCTTGAGGTCTTGTCAAGATGATATCAAGTCTCTAATATCTTCAAGTTGTCTCCTAAGTACACCTCAAACCAAAAATTAAACTTAAATTAGAAGGTGAAATAGATGAGCTAGGTGATGTCAAAAATAGACTGAAAGAAGAAATTTCTTACCTTGTTAGTGTAGGTTGGTTCGAATTTTGCTAGTAGAAGTGAAGGATTTCTTGTCTTTTTGTTAAGTGTTTAAGAAGAAAATAAGAAGAAGATGGAGAAATGAAGAAGATAGGAGATGAGAGTATGTTGGGGGTTCTTCATAGAGATGTGTAGGAGAAGAATGAAATTTTCTCTCCTTTTCCTTTGTGTTGGCCGATTGATGGAGTGAGGGAGAATGATTTTGTCCCTTTTTTTTTTGTAAAGTCTTATGAAGTGTTGTTGCATGGGGGACAAAGGGGATAGTCAAAGTATGGGTCTAAGAAATAAAATAGGGAAGAATATATTGTGTTTGGTGAATGGTGTTTGAATGAGTTAAAAAAATGAAAAAGTGGGGAAAAAAGCATAGAGTTGTTATAATTTATGTGGAAGAATATTGGATGAGAATTCAAGAATTGAGGCTTGCTTTGGAGCTTGTTGGCCGTCCACATCATCTCCAAGTTTTCCTATTTTTTTTTTTTTTTTTGGTCCTCAAATGGTGATAATGGTGCTAAATAACAAGTCCAAAAAAAAAAATTACTTATTAATCCCACAATCACTTATCAATTCCATAATCACTTATGTAATGAGTCATCTAAGTTATAATGTCTCTAATAATTCACAAGTGTTGTATCATCACTTAAAATCTAAGGTACCAAATAAAATTTAAAATCAATAATACTAGTAAAATAAATATCAATCAAGTAATTAATCAAATTATATAATTATTTTTAAATATATAATTTTTTTTTTCATTTCAAAATTTTAAAATAAAAATAAATATATTATGCTAAAAGAGTTTTATTAGCTTGTCGCTCAAGAACAAGTTGAACCGGTTAAAAGCCCGCGTTAAAAGTTGAAAGAAATCGACAATGGTTAAAGAAGTGAAAATAAGTGTCATTAACAAACACCATAAAATAAAAATAGTTTCAAGTATAAATTAGTTAAATCAAGTAATAAGTAAGTTGACAAAATCAAGTATGAGACACTTGCTATTTCAATATAAAAGTTGTATTTTTGTATAAGGTAAATCTCAAGTACTATTGTTTTGAAAATATAATGTTTACTAAATGATCTTTCAAGACAAAGGTATTGTATTTTTAAAATACTAATTTAGTAGTAGATAGTTTTCAAAATCATTAAGATGAAATAGATAACCGATCATAATACGAATCGCAAAATAAATAGTAAATATAAAAATAAATTATCGGTATATTTAATACTGTATCGGAAAAAAAAGAAAAAAAAATAATAATACCCGCGATCGCGTCGTCTATGGTTGAAAAATCTGGGGTTTCACAAGATGTAACACAACGAAGTATTGTATTCAAATAAGTCAAAATGATCTATTAAAGTTTGGAAGATATTTACATCAATTCTACATAGATAATGCTAATCGCTTCAGCTTAGGAATTAAAAAGAAAAAACACAAGGAAATTTGAATGAGATATACCATTGAAGCCATTGAAGCTTCTCTTGTAGATGTAGAGCCAAGAATCCGTTGCCCTTTTGCTAAATCCATCGCATATAGGAAACTATGTGTCTCTTTTTTCAAAAATCACCTCAATTCAATTAATTTAATCTTCTCTCTTGCATTTCCAATATTTTCTTTTCTTGAAACACATATATAACTGATTGATAAATAACAATAAATGGTTAGTATAGGTAACAAAACCTTCCTAGAGTAGTCTGTAGCATGCTCATATGTTGTGCTGTTGCAGCGAACTCGCTCTTCGGATGATCACCCATGTAAACTACGAATACATGTATATCAAAAGCGTCAAATATCTCATCTCGAGGCCTCTTGGGGAAAAAGGAAAAAGATTATGGCACTTTAGCCACAAGTAAATGATTCCACTCCAGAACACCATATGATTAAGAACAAATTACCTTGGAGAGGAATGCTTTGAACTTAGAGAAAATCAATGGATCCATGAAGTTCAAAGAAGTCCCTTTGAAACATTTTAGCCATGATAAATCCAACACATCTTGCAAATACATTTGAAAGAGACGTATCATCTAATCAATAGCTAGTGATAGATCAATGGAAGGACACAAGTATTACATACTAAATATGATACCTCATGTCAAATGCAATCATCATTTTCCACTAATCCATGTAGCTATTCAATTTGATATATATCTGGACCGCAATCATGAAAATCGGGAGATTTTTATAGTATCCCAACATAACATCGCAGTGGCCAAATGAAGAATAGAAAGGGGTTGCTTAAAGGAGAATGATGGCACTGTTTTGTATAGAGCAGAAAATTTAAGATCCATTAATTAACCTGTCAAGTAGATAAATAGCATGTCATATTAAAATTGCATTACTTATCACTGCTTCAGTCTCAGATTTTCCATTTTTATCATGGATGAAATGTAGCAAATAAAAGACAACAACCATAGAAGTCTACATTCAGTTTCCCTTTGATAACTATGAATAGTTATACTCACTTTGATATGTCAATCCACGGAGCTAATATGCAAATTTTCGAGTCTCATCTTTGTATGAGCAAGCCCATGGCTGTGTAAGTAATTCACCTGATACAACAAAAAAAATCATTATAAACAATGTTAACCATCAATTCTTATCACTTTAGGAAAAGATTAATATATGCTTATGTGGGATAATATGAGGGAAAAACATACTCCAATCAACAGATCTCGCATTAAAATTCTAATAAGTAATTTCTCTACAACCTATGATATAAAATTTCTTTACAACATTTCTCTGTGAGGAACGGGCAAAATATCGAAAAAAAATACTATAAGAAAGAGAAAAAGGAACACAAACAGGGGTCGTATTTTTAGGGGTTCCTTTATTTAACCCATATGAAAATAAAAGTCCATATGAAATAAACTGGACCTAATTTTGATTCCACTTCATTTTATTTCTGCAATCTCAACAATAGGGAATCTCTCTCTTTAAACATTACTTCTTTAGGATGGTTTCCATCAATCTGTAACAAGCAATGCCAAGTCATCGAAAGGGATCTATATTCTAGAGTCGAAATTAAAAAATGCTCATAGCATTAAAAATTGAATTCATATAATATTCAAAATTCATGCAGTTAATTTATCACCAAGGAAGAAATTAAAAAAAAAAACATGAGATACATAAGCTACAGAACTCATACCTTCACAGAAATAATAGAACCTGTCAAAGCTTAAACAATTCTTGAATGGTCTTGTGAGGTTCTGCATGATAACTTAACATTAGAAGGCCAGTATGTATGTGTGTATAGACTTGCACACAGCCAAACAACACATAACATGGTAATTTTATTGGTTTTCCTCCCCGTGAAAGATATCACAGAGAGACGACTTTAAAAATATATGTAACATTCTACAAACCAGTTTATCTGTAATTCATGACTTAGCCTAAATCAAACGCACAAAAAAGCTGAGAAGTTGCAAGTTAAATCCACTTGCACTGTTTTCCTTTCCAAAACTAATGAAATAAGACTGGATGCCTGCTTGTACATAATTGACAGACATATTAATAGTTAATCACTTTCTATGTAAGACTTTCACTAGTAGGCAAACCTTAATAAATGCAAATGAAATGCGCGAATATTCACTACCATGCTTCCAAGAAGTCAGCGTGTATTAGAAAAATACATTATCCAATATCCATATAACATAATTGTAGATAATATAAGAAACACATCTCAATAAAATATATAATCTGCTAGCTAAACCAAATAAAATCACCAAACCAACAAATAGTATGGCTCGTACCAAGTTATATATCATAACAGAGAGAGAATGAAATACTTATGAAAGCTTTATCAACTAAATGACATGTTGAAGGAAATTAACGCATCTATGGATTGAGCTACTAAAAACATAATGGAAAACATAGGAGGTACATAGATTAGCTTGAAATTAAAAGAAATAAAGCATAAACGCACATTAGATCCTATAAATCACGGTCAAATTCTGACAGAGATATTAACCTTGAAAAAAATTAACCACTTAAGTGGGAAAGTCAATTGCTACACACGGAAGGCCATTTTACTAGAAGCAAATTGAAGCAAATTTAACAACTTCATTGTGCAGAGACCTTTTGCATCTGATTCACAAAGCACTATTAGTAGAACAAAAGGGTAGTCGCATGAACCCTAACCCACCCCCCAAAAGAATCAAAATAAAGGGATTCGTAATACCTGCAACAACAGTGTGACTTGGTGATGCATGGTGGCTGGGCAGAGAGCGAGAGGGAGAGAAAGAGAGCGGGAGAGAGAGTGGTGGTAGCAGTGGCGACCGGCGGGAAATTGCAGAAATGACTGTGAGCCACAGAAGAGATGGAATATTAGGGTGGGGGCACGAAAACATTGAGGATGAGAGGGATTTAAGAAACTTAATGTTGAGCATTTTTTGTGACAACAGGAGTGTGGTCACTAATAATGCACTAATCAGTGACAATATTACTGTCACAAAAAATTGACCGATTATTTCCGAAATGAAAAGTTTTCGTGACATCCCAGTTGTCACAATTACTCAACTATTAGTGACGACACTGTTACATATTCGTTGCTAAAGGTGGTACTGACCAAATATTTTGATAATTTGTTGCCCAAGTTATTAGTGACGATATGTCATCACAAAAAACTAGTTTTAGTGATGACATATTATCGTGACTAATACATTGGTCACAAAAGGCCTTATTTGTTGTAGTGAAACCGTAGTGCCAAGGGCCCGATACTCAGCCTCAGCGGAGGAATGGGAAACCATAATTTGTTTTCTTTGTTTTCCAAGAAATACAAGAGGATCTAAGGAAGAGACATTAGCCAGTGAGAGACTTTCGAGTGTCTGGGCAAGAGCCCCAGTCAGCACACTGAAAGCAGTAAGAGTAAAGGGGGATGAGGCGGAGTAGAACAAACCCAAATAGGGAGTACCCTTGAGGTATTTCACTACATGGAGAGCAACGTCCCAGTAATCCAACTAGGGTGAGGTGACAAATTGGCTTAATTGATGGTCCAAATATGTAATGTCTGGTCATGTAAAATTAAGATAAAGAAGCCTCCCTACTAGACGTCGATATTTCTCCGGATCAGATAAGGGAGGCCCAGAATCTGCATGAAGTTTAAGGCACGGAGAAAGAGGTACAAGAGCAGGTTTACAACCTATCAAACATGTGTCTTGTAGGATGTCCAACACATATTTGTGCTGGTTAAGATATGTGCCCTGCTTGTTACGTGCAATCTCTACACCCAAGAAATATTTAGCAAATTCAAGATCCTTGATTGTGAATAAGCCATCCAAATATGTCTTAAATGACTCAATATCATGCTGAGAATTTCCCGTGACTAACACATCATCAATATAAACAAACATAGTCAGCAAAGAGTCTCCAGAAGCCTTCACAAACAAATAATGATCATGAACTGACTGAACAAAATCATACTCGAGTAATTTAATGCACAGCTCTTGGTTCCATTGATGGGAAGCTTGCTTTAATCCATATAAACTCCTTTTGAGCAAACAAACATGTCCAGTGGTAGCATTATCATAACCTGGGGGTGGATACATGTAAACCTCCTCATGAAGATAGCCATGGAGAAACGCGTTATTAATATCCAATTGACACAACAGCCACATTTGGTAGTGGCTAATGCAACGAAAATTCTCACAGTGACCAGCTTAGCAACTGGGGAGAAACTATAAAAAAGATCAACACCTTGTACTTGATGGAAGCCCTTATCAACCAATCTTGCCTTATACCATGCCATTTTACCATCGGGGTTGAGTTTCACTTTGTAGACCCATTTACATCCTATCATCTTCTTCCCTTTAGGTAAATCAGTGAGAACCCATGTATTATTGTTTTCCAATGCCGGAATCTCCTCTGTCATTGTTGTAACCAACTCAGTGGACTTACATGCATCAAAATAAGTGGAAGATTCCTGAAAGTACTGAGACTAGCTAGAAATGAGAGATAAGAATGTTCAAAAAGTGAAGAATGTGTATAAGGGAAAGTGTGAAGAGGGTAACCTGATCCCTGAGCACCTGGCAAAGTAGCAAAAGTTTTTGGTGGAAGATCTTAGTTAGTGGAAGAAGACGTGAGTGCCATGATGGTGGGTGACTAGATCTAGTACTCCTTCTGAGAGGAAGATTGGGGAACTGTGTAGGTGCAGGAAAATACATTGTATCAGAAGAAGGATAGGAGTGATCAAGCTGTGTTGGGGTTGGTAAAGGAACATCAAGTTGTGCTGGGGTTGGTAAAAGATTTGTAAAGAAGGATATCCTCTAAAAATGTAACATCTCTAGAGGTGATAACCTGGTGTGTATCTGTATCATAAAGCATGTAACCTTTCTTACCAATGACATAACCCAACATCACACACTTATGTACCCTGGGGGTAAATTTGTGTTTGTGAGGATGAGTGTTGGTGTTGCAAAATCCAAACACCCAAAATCTTGAGTCTAGTGTAGTCTGGAGAATGATTATAAATTAACTCAAATGGTGTTTTCCAAGAAAGAATGGCACTAAGTAGTCTGTTAATGAGATAAGCTGAAGTAAGGATGGAATAGGTCCAGAGTTTGGATGGAATGTCTGATTCAAACATTAAGGCTCTTGCAATTTCGAGGAGATGTCTGTGCTTGCGCTCTACCACACCATATTGTTGTGGAGTGTAGATGCAAGTGGTCTGGTGTAGGATGTCAAAAGAATGAAGGAGGTTTTGACAGTCATGAGTGAGGAATTCAGTGTCATTGTTTATTTTAAAACACTTTATTAGTTTCCCAAATTGGTTCTGGATCAGAAGGATAAAATTCTTAAGAATGTGTGGGGTTCTGCTTTTATGAGACTTTAGAAACGCCCAAGTAGATCTACTAAAATCATCTACTAATGTGAGAACAAATGGGGTATTTGTGATGGAAGGTTTATTATATGGTCCCCAAATATCTACATGCACCAAATCAAAAAGCTGAGTAGATTGAATTGTGCTAGAAGCAAAATGCAGTCGACACTATTTGGAATAATGAAAAACATCACAAGAGTGTGTTTTATTAAACATAGAAGGAGTGCAAAAAGGTTTAACAATGTTTAAGTGATGTAAAGTGGAAAGGGAACATGTCCCAATCTCTTTTGCCAAATATCAAAAGTGGAATTACAAATAATAGGTGTTTCAAGATTCACACTAGAACAACTACTAACAGAAGATACATGGGATGGATTTTGCTGCAGGATGTAGAGAGTGCCACCCAGTTTCCCCACAGCAATCACCTTGTTACTCTACAGGTCCTGCAGTTCACAGTATGAATGGTAGAAAATAGTTCGAAGGTTAGAAACTTGATTAATGGAAGCAACAAAGAGCAAGTTATACTTGAATGAAGGAATATAAAGAGCATTCTTAAGAGTTAAGTGGACTCAAGACAACATCTCCTATATGAGTAATAGCTTTAGAAGACCCGTCAGGTAGGAAATAGGAATATTTGCATGGACAAGTGTAAGAGTAGAGAAAAATTTAAGATTATTGCACATGTGTTTGCTAGCTCCGGTATCTATGATCTAGCTATTTTTCCCCAATTCTTCAAAAGAAGACAATGCAAAATGCAAGCTACCATTACCTATGTATTCTGATTGTTCGCATCCTTACTTTCCTCTCCAATTGGCAAAGTGTGCAAAGTTTTGTGTTGGATCACCCGAATCATTAAGCTTTCCTGATAGGTATTTTGTCACATGTTGTTGAATTATACCAGTAATATCAGGTGTTTTTTTGTATTGAGGTTTACCCCTGCAGTAAGTGTGGTGTCTACATATTCATCTGCCTCTGTTAGGTTAGCCACAACCAGATTTCTCTGATCCTTCAATTGTTTGTACCAATCTGGATATCCATGAATCTTAAAACACTTAGTGACTTCATGTCCATTGTACCCACAATGTGTGCAAACCAACTTTGCATTTTCATCATTTGTTCTCCGAACATTACCCCCCACCAATTCCTTGATTCCATCCAGCAGGATTTCCCCTACCAACTCCTGGTTTCCATGCTGAGTTATTTCCTCTACCAGTACTTCCTGCTCTAATATTGTTCCCTATCACAAGGTATCAAGTTCTAGTCATCATAGTTGCATTATCCTATGGTTCAGAGAATGTTGTATGAATGCTTCGTTGTTTCTCAACTCGTAGAACCATAGAGTATGCTTTGTTTACAGTAGACAACGAATCCATCAATAGGATTTGACTCCTCACATGATCATAGCCTTCATGCAGCCCCATCAAAAACTGTATCAGCCTCCAGTTTGTTTCTATATCATGTAAACCTCGAGCAAATCCACAAGTACATTGAGGAAAAATGATCTAAAAGCGTACTCATCCCAAATCTTCTTCAACTTCCTATAATAAACAACTACTAAATCATTTCCTTGAACCAAAGTAGCGCTCTCCTTTCCTAATTGAAACAACAAAAGGTCCGTTGCTTTCCCCAAATCTCTGACATATATCCTCCCATAATTCCTTTATCGAATCAGTATACAAAAAAGCTTCTACAATTTCCTTAGATATGGAGTTAAATATCCGGGATGTTATCATATAATCGACTTTCTTCCATTAATCATAATTCGACGAATCTAGCTCAGGCTTCTCAATACTTCCATTAATAAATCCTAGCATATTTTTTGCTCCTAACGAAATTTTAATAGATCTATTCCAAGGTAAGAAATTGTTACTAGTGAGAGGATTGATAACAAATGCCATTCTAGGATGATTAGATCCTAAAATCTTCAATGTGCCGTCTTCTTCAATCGTCACCTGATTCGCCATCGGAGTTCCAGTCTTCACCGGAATTATAGGCCACCGGTGTGCCATGGCAGAAAATTAGCTGAGCTTAACCTATGCTCTAGATACCATGTAGAAAACATGAGTATTCATCTCGTGAGAAAAGATTAAGCAATAGAATTTTGTATTGCACTCAATTCGATAATGCAAGATGCGTAAGTCTGTTAGATTTATACTAAAGGTGATGAATAAGGTAAAGGAAAATATCTAGAGTAACATAATAACAAACTAAAACTGGAAACACGTTTATGTAAGTGAGAAATACGACTAAGTCTATTAGTTCAACATTGTAAAAAATAAAGTGTTTTTGGTATAGTCAAAATAATTTGGAATTAACTTTATAAAATCTCAATCTCAAAATTATCTTTATAAAATCAAAAACAAAATTCATCTTTATGATATTCATTAGTAAATTCAAACAATATAAATATAAACACCTTTTTTATTTATACTAGGAGGGGAGGGGTGTTAAGTTGATTTTATACCAACGTATTGAGTATCTAGACTAGAATTTTGTGTTGTTTTTGGATATTTTAGTGTCGTTTGAGTCAATTTCATGTCATTAGTTGTCATTAGAGAGTCGGTACATGTCTTGGTAGCCGAAATTGATCAAAACGGTGAAAAACGTGTTTGGACGGTGAAGATCACAATTTAGAAGTTGAAAAGCGCAAACATAATGTTCACGGACGAGCGCTGCAAGAAGGTGCAAAACCCCTGTGACTGCAGTCAGCAGGGGTCAAATATCGTCAAGAGCAACAACGGTGGCGTGCAACTAACCAACGTGGGCGCCTCGGCGCGCGTGAGGGGTAGTGCACATGACATCGACATCAAGGCGCGCCTGCAGCGCGCGTAAGGAAGCCATGTTTTACGTTTTTATTTTTATTTTTGGGCCTTTGACGGTTTTGCGCCTATAAATACAAGAAGTCACGCACGAAACAAGGGTTGGACATTTTGGAGAGCACAAGGGACGACTTTGAGCAAGGAGAAAGAGTTCGGGATGAGATTTAAAGGCATCTATCTTCTGGAAACAGAGAAGATTCCTCCTTTAATCATTCTGAATTATTTTTCTAGTATCTTGGTTGAACCCTATCGATGTATAATTATTTCTTTATAAGTTTTTGTACATTTAACATGAGCTAAACCTATATTTCTAGGGGATTGATGTAACTTACATTTGAACCTATGCTTTGATTTCCAGTTTATGAAATTCGCATGTTAGTTAATCTATTTGTGCTATTTGAATTGTTTGCATCCGAATTATCTGATCAATAGTTTAGATAATTTGGCGTGTTTGATTTGACACTCAAGAGAGGTAATTGAACGCCTGTGCATAGAATAGCACAACCTAGGATTTCATAGAACCGAGAGGTTTATGAATCTTTTGAAGCCTGTGATAGAATATTCAACGAGCATATTAGGGTTTAATTTATGATTTTTATAGAGATACTGAAATCAGAATTAGAACCTAGAATCACTTGGCACTCGAGAGAGGAAGTGATAAACGGTAGGAATATTGGCTTATAGATTAATAACATGAGATTAATGAACAGGATTGATAACATAGGAGATAACTAGGTGACATCAACCCTCTAGAATTCATCTTTTAAGTGCTTGATTATTTGTCTGAACCAATTTGTTAGTTTAATTTTAGTTTTCTTTTGAGTTTGATAAAAATCCATATCTTTTCGATTTCTAGATAGAATTAAGCTATTTTAATTATAGTACTTAGTATAAAATTCGATAACAATCCCTGTGGAGACAATAACCCCATTTTCAAAACTATACTAAAACTTGACACCGTACGCTTGCGGTAAGAAATTCTCGATCAAGTTTTTGGCGCCGTTTTCGGGGATTGTGTTATCCTATTTTACGCTAATACTATTACCAAGTAGTCTAAATCATAATCTAGACTAGTTTAGGAAATATAAATTCGTGTTTCTCATTGACTTGTTTGTTTATGCGAGATTCTAAAGATACTAATTTGCTTCCTTTTGATCCAAAGATTGAAAGGACACTTCGTGCAATCAGAGCAGCAAAGCGAGCACAGAATCAAACAATGGCAGAAGACGGAAACAATAAGAATAACATAAATTTGGTTGTGAATGTGCCACCACAGCCTGAGGCACAAGAAAGGGCAATCATAGATTATTTTCGGCCGGTTATGAACCACAACTACTCTGGAATTGTGCTCCAACCCATAAATGCGAACAATTTCGAACTAAAATCGGGCCTCATAAGCATAGTTCAGCAGAATCAGTTTGGGAGGAGTCCAGTGGGTAATCCGAATACACATCTGGCGATATTTTTGGAGATTTGTGACACCATCAAGATGAATGGTGTGTCTGACGAGGCTATTAGGTTGAGGCTTTTCCCGTTCTCACTCCAGGATAAAGTCAGACAGTGGTTGCAGACGTTCGCACCTTGGAGTATCACTAGCTGGGATGATCTGACAGAAAAATTCATGACAAAGTTCTTCTCTCCCAGCAAGACGCTCCAATTAAAAGCGAGATAGCTCAATTCCAGCTGATCGATTTTGAGCCACTGTATGAAGCTTGGGAACGGTTTAGGATCTGCTGAGAAGATGCCCACGACATGGTTATGCGGACTGGCAGAGGGTCCAGTATTCTTACAATGGTTTGAATGGGTATACGAGGACAATACTAGATGCAGCAGCAGGGGGACTTTGATGGCTAAAACTCCGACTGAGGCATCACTTCTTCTTGAAGAAATGGCCACAAACAACTATCAATGGCCCTCTGAAAGATCAGTACCAAGGAAAGTTGCTGGTGTTCTTGAGTTGGATCATATGTCATCATTAGCATCTCAGATATCATCGTTGTCAAAACAATTGGCTATCATGAATTCGGGTGGAACACCGCAGCAGACCGAGACACCACCAGCGGCCATTCAGGAGTCTGCAACATTCGATGCCGAGCAAGCTAACTATGTGAATAACTGGGGTTTTAACAATCGAGGTACTCAGTTACGGACTCATTATCACCCAGGACTTCGCAATCATGAGAATCTCTCCTACAACAATAATAGAAATATGTTGAATCCATCTCCGGGTTATTCCAATCCGTTTAGCTCTAATGCACCCGTAGGTGAGAAGAAACAGTCACTCGAAGAAATACTCGGTACGTTTATTGGAGAGACCAGGAATCGACTGAATAGAAGTAATGCTCAGATTGATAATTTGGGCACAAAAATGTCTACTATGGAGACACACCTTAGTTCACTGGAGACCCAAATGGGACAGTTAGCCACCGCCATAAGCTCTCAGCAGAAGAAACAAAATTTTCCAAGTAATACTGAGGTGAATCCGAGGGAACATTGTAAAGCCATCCAATTGAGGAGTGGTACTGCATATGATGATCCTAAGCTTCCTTCTCATGCCACCCAAGAGAAGCCTTCTGATTCCGATTTACCTATTGAGGAGGAGTCGAAACAAGGAGAAGATAAGCAGAGCAACAAGCAGACGGATGCTGACATGCCTAAATCTGCTCCCACTCTTGATTTTGCGGTTCTAGTGCCTAACTCACTCCCCTTCCATCAGAGATTTCAGAAAAAGAAGCTAGATTCTCAATTTTCAAAGTTCTAGAGATTTTTAAGAAAATTCACATCAACATCCCGTTTGCTGATGCACTCGAGCAAATGCCTAATTATGCTAAATTCATGAAGGATGTGATGTCAAAAAAGAGAAAGTTGGGCGAGTTCGAGACTGTAAAGCTTACAGAAGAATGCAATGCTATTTTGCAAAGGAAGCTACCACAGAAATTGAAAGATCCAGGGAGTTTCACTATCCCTTGTACTATTGGTGATTCTATTTTTAATAAATCCCTTTGCGATCTTGGTGCTAGCATTAATCTTATGCGTTTGTCTGTTTTCAGGAAACTAGGTCTTGGAGAGATGAAGCCATCCACCATCACCCTACAATTGGCGGACACATCGCTTACATATCCGCGAGGCGTAATCGAAGATGTTTTGGTGAGGATGGACAAGTCCATATTCCTGGTAGAGTTTGTTGTACTGGATATGGAGGAGGATCGAGAGGTTCCATTGATTTTGGGGAGACCATTTTTGGCCACTAGTCGTGCACTGATCGATGTTCAACGAGGTGAACGGACTTTGCGAGTTAATGAAGAGGAAGTGATGTTCAACATTTATAATACAATGAAGTTTTAAGAAGAACAACACACTTGCCATTTCATAGATGTAGTGGAGCAATGTGCCCGCCGAAGTAGCTTGATATGCTACTGTGGATCTACTGGAAAGATGTCTCACCCAATCCCTAGTGCAAGGAATGGATTATGATTTTGATGATATTGATTTATTGGATTACGTGTTGTCTCTTAATGCCACACAGGTTGACACAAGCAAGGGTTTGAAGGAGAGTTTGGGAGATACAGTCATTGAGGAAATCCCGAAGGTCGCTCTGGAGTTGAAAGAACTTCCTGCACATCTCCGATATGCATTTTGGGTGAGAACGATACACATCCGTAATAGTCTCCACCTCTCTATCCCCTTCAGAGTTAGATAAGTTGTGGGCATTTTGAGAAAACATAAGTCTGCACTGGGGTGGTCGATAGCCGATTTGAAGGGAATCAATCCTTCTATAGTGATGCATAAAATTCTCATGGAGGACTCTTACAAGCCCTCTATTGAGCACCAAAGACGGCTTAATCCGACAATGAAAGAAATAGTCAAAGCTGAGGTTCTTAAGTGGCTTAAGGCTGGCATCATTTCTGCCATATCTGATAGCTCATGGGTAAGTCCAGTGCAAGTAGTTCCAAAAAAGGGAGGATGACTGTGGTGAAAAATTCCAATAATGAGTTAATATCTACACGTACGGTGACTGGGTGGCGAGTGTGCATAGATTATAGGAAACTAAACAAAGCCACTCGAAAATACCATTTTCCCCTACCTTTTATTGATCAGATGTTGGATAGGTTGGCTGGATATGACTACTATTGCTTTCTAGATGGATATTCGGGTTACAATCAGATTACGATTGCTCCAGAGGATCAGGAGAAAACCACATTCACATGTCCTTATGGTACATTTTCATTCCGAAGGATGCCTTTTGGGTTGTGTAATACACCAGCCACATTTCAGAGAGGTATGATGTCTATTTTTCATGGCATGGTGGAGGAAATTATGGAGGTTTTTATGGATGATTTTTCGGTGTTTGGTAATTCTTTTGATCAGTGCCTCCATAATTTATCTCTAGTTCTACAAAGGTGCCAAGACACAAATTTAGTGCTTAATTAGGAAAAATGTCACTTCATGGTAAAAGAAGGCATTATGCTTGGTCATAGGGTGTCTGCTGCAAGATTAGAGGTGGATCGGGCTAAAATAGTGGCGATAGAAAAATTACCACCTCCGAGAAATGTAAAAGGAATTAGGAGTTTTTTAGGGCATGCTGGTTTTTATCATCGATTTATTAAGATTTTTCAAAAATAACCAAGCCCTTATGTAATCTTCTTGAGAAAGATGTGCCTTTTTGTTTTGATAATCTTTGTTTGCAGGCTTTTGAGCACATTAATAAGGCACTTATTTCTGCTCCTATTATGGTGGTACCGGACTGGACACAGCCCTTTGAGCTCATGTGTGATGCTAGTGATTATGTAGTAGGGGCTGTGTTGGGGTAAAACAAATTTTCAAGGACATCTATTTTGCAAGCTGGACATTGGATGACACCCAACAAAATTATACCACCACAGAAAACGAGATGCTAGCAGTTGTATTTGCATTTGACAAGTTCCAGGCTTACTTGATGGGTACCAAGGTCATTGTTTACACTAATCATGCTGCTATTCGGTACCTCTTTGCGAAGAAAGATGCGAAACCACTACTGATTAGATGGATTCTCCTTCTTCAAGAATTTGATATTGAGATCCAGAATAAGAAGGGCATCGAGAATGTGGTAGCCAACCATTTATCGAGATTAGAACATCCCAACAAGATAATTGAAGCTCTGATTCAGGAGTCTTTCCCGGATGAGTGTATTTTGGTAGTAGAAACTCATCTCCCATGGTATGCTGATTTTGTGAATTATCTGGCTGGTGGAGTCTTGCCTCCGGATTTGACTTCACATCAGAAGAAGAAATTTACGCATGATGTTAAATCATATTTATGGGATGATCCGCTTTTGTTCAAGAGGTGTGCGGATTCAGTTATTTGCCGTTGTGTGCCTCGAGAGGAGGTGGAGGAGATTCTACAGCATTGCCATTCTGCCCCATATGGTTGTCATTTTGGGCCAATCCGCACGGCCGCTAAGGTATTGCAATCTGGTTTTTATTGGCCTTCTTTATTCAAAGATTGTTACACTTTTGTGCAGACTTGTGACAGATGCCAGCGAGTTGGCAACATCTCCCGACGCCATGAGTTGCCTCTCACCAACATGATGGAAGTGGAATTGTTTGATGTTTGGTGGATTGACTTCATGGGTCCATTTCCCCTTCATTTGGACATGCCTACATCCTTCTTGCGGTTGATTATGTTTCTAAATAGGTGGAGGCAATTTCTACGCCTACCAATGATGTCAAGATAGTGTTGAAATTTTTACACAAGCACATATTCACTCGTTTTGGCACTCCTAGGGCTATTGATAGTGATGAAGGTACTCATATTTGGAATAAACGGTTTAATAACCTTCTCTCTAAGTATGGTGTAAGACACAAGGTTGCTTTAAGTTACCACCCGCAATCGAATGGACAGGCTGAAATTTCAAATTGCAAGGTGAAGCAGATCATTGAGAAGACTGTGAGTTGTAATCACAAGGACTGGGATCAGAAGTTGGATGATGCATTTTGGGCATATCGAACGACCTTTAAAATGCCTATTGGTATGTCACCATATCACTTGGTTTTTGGGAAGGCATGCCACTTATCGGTCGAGCTAGAGCATCATGCTTATTGGGCCATGAAGAAACTGAATTTTGACTTGAAGGCCGTGGGTGAGAATAGAATATTGCAACTTGATGAGATGGAGGAATTCCGGAATGAGACCTATGAGAATGCCAAAATCTACAAAGAAAAGACAAAAAAATGGCATGATAAAATGATCTTGAGGCGAGAGTTTCTCCCGGGCCAGCAAGTATTATTATTTAATTCTTGGTTGAAATTATTCCCGGGAAAACTGAAATCGAGATGGTCTGGACCATTTGTCATCGAGCGTGTTTTGCCATTTAGTGCTATTAAGTTGCGGTGTAAGGATGGAAACACGTTTCAGGTTAATGGGCAGAGGTCAAAACACTATTTTGGTGATGAAGCCCGAAAAATCCTCAATCTCTCACTAGGAGATGCGGATTCATGATGATTTGACAAAGTCTGGCTGAAGACTATAAACTTAGCGCTTCTTGGGAGGCAACCCAAGCTCCTTTTATTGCTTTCGTAGTATTAATTTAGTTTAGTAGTTTATTCGTTTTAATTGCATCATAGTTGATTTTTTTGCATTTTAGGAGTAGCAAGTTGCATCACACCCTGACCCTTTTTATTTGTGCGTGCGAGATCTGCTTTGACTGGAAAAAAAAATGGGCAAAAGAGGCCAACAACTGGCCGCAATGCGCAGCAGGTGAGAAACCAAAAAAATATTGCCCCGCAACAAAGTGGCTGGGCGCCCAGCAAGCCCCCACATATCGACAGCCCCTTTTTTTCCCCTTAGCGCTACAAATACCCGACACCTATTGTTTTTCAAAACCTCCCCCAGCATCTCCTTTTAAACACAACAAACACACGCCATCCTCTCTTCACTCGACAGGAAACCCTTGTTTTTCTCCAAAACTCTCACCAATCCCCTCCCCTCTCCATAAGGAAGCATTCTAGTATCCCAGACATCACCCTAATCCGCACCACTCATCAATTGGTAAGTTTCTTGCTTTCAAAACCCACCCCCATGGTTATCCCCAATTCTTTATTTTGTGCTAATGCATTGTGGTGGGTTGAGCTAATTATGTTGAATTGTGGATTGTGGTGTGATTGAGCATGTTAGAACTAGGTTTAAGTGTTGATTTTTGGGATTGATTCGCACTATAATTGCATTTATCATTTTCTCCCAATTTCACGCATACAAGGTGTTTGATAAAATGTCCCATTGAGATTTTCACATTGTTGAAGTGTCATCTTGCATAATTATGCTTGTATTCTCGATATGTTGCTACTTCATACGCGTGGGTGCATTTTTCTAACTACCTTGATTGTTGATTTTTCACCCTCACCGAGTTTCATGTTTCCACGGGTTTTGTTTGGGTGTTTATTTAGCTAGGTGATCGTCATGGGAAGGACTAGGAAGGGTATGGGCAAACAGAAGGCATCCACATCGGCGAACTATGACACAAACATATTTGTTAGAGAAGCAGCACAAAACAATTTTTTTGGCAAACTAATGATTCGGCGGATTAATGCCGAGTGGGGGTTCCAACCGGGACCACATGATGGTCATCTACAGCGCATGATCCGAGAGCCCCATTGGCAAATGTTGTGTGCACCACCCTCGCCGTTCGCATCAATACTTGTCAAGGAATTCTATGGCAATGCCAATGATTTCGATGAGGATCCGACAAATGTATATCTATGTGGCCTCCGGATCCTTTGCACCTCTGAGGCGATTCGAGAGTACTACTCCTTACCAGAGGTTGATCACAGCCAGTACATAGACTTTCTTGCTGGCGAGCCGAACCTTGATATGATTGTCCAGGCGCTCTGTCGCCCAGGCACTGAATGGCACCTTACCCGAGAAGGTGGGGGTGCCTGTTTTTTCTCACATGACACCGAGTTGTAATGGTTTTTTTCTTTGCCATAACTTGATGTCGATCTCATCTCGATTCGTCCACGCCGCCTCGCGCCTGATTGCTATATGCTATCATACACGACATCCATTTAGATGCCGCAATGATTATTGCTGCTTCCATTCATCAGGCTATTTGCCTCCGCAGTACGGGGGACATGTGTATGTCGGCTCTGATTTGTGGCTTGAGTTTGGCCGAGGGTATTGTGTTGGGGCAGAATGAGCCCTTGGAGCACCCTAAGGCGCCAATTGAATTAGCCACCATTGCATCCTATGAGGACACTACTAATGGTATCCCTGAGCCTTGGGGGGAGACCTACATTATAGACTCTGCTTGTGCCCCGCTGCTTTGCGCTTGCCGTGACGCACCATCCCGGTCCCCATCATGTCGCGGTACTTTCTCTCTGGCCGAACGATCACACCCTTCTGCATTCCAGATAGACCCGATGATGAGTATTACTTACATATGCAGGAGATGCATCAAGCACATCGTTGTTTAGCCGTGGCTTTTCAGGAAGAGCAGCGCCAGCGAGTTCAGTGACAAGAATATGAGAATGAGCGCGACTGGGTCTTTGCTCAGATTGCTGGGCAGTTATATCCTCAGTTTCCCTTCTCTCCACCATCACCTCTGGGACCCATCACCTACATTCCGCCACACGACTCAGATGAGGAGTCTTAGTCCCCAGCTACCAGGAAAGTACTTTTCTCACCTCTCCATGGGGACCATGTCGTTTTAAGTTTGGGGGTGTAGTAGTCTGTTTTGTTTTTTGTTGATTGAGTCGAGTATTGTTAGTAAAAAAACAAAAAAAAAGAGTCTAGAGTCGAGTTGGGTCATCTGTAAAACTGTGAAACTGCATGACTAAGTTAATTTGTTGAATATTAGTTGAACGGTCAAGAGAGCATGTGTTTAAACTGTGATCTATTCTTCTTTCCATTAATTCCATCCATGTGCTTAACTCTGTTGATTTATTTGGGGATGATTTATGCAGTTGAGTGTTTCTTGTATGATCCCACCAGATTCTAGAACTTGTTTGATCACTAGTCGAGGCGAAATCCTAGGTGAAGTAACACTAAGGAAGTGATTTAGGCCATCTTTGAACAAGCTAGAGCCTAAAATGCCTACCTTTGTATTATATTTTCCTTAGTGTCCCCCTTTGAGCCTTATAAACCCGTTTATTGGGCAACCAATTTAATACCCAGAGCATAAATGTGAAAATCCTAATTACCCATCACTCATACACACAAAGTATAGAAAAATGTTGAAGGTTTAGGAGGGTATGATGAGAAGGGTATGTGTTTAATTGCATGAAGTTGCCCGAAAAAAGAAAAGATGAAACCCCATGTGTAAAGCATGCAAAAGAATAAGTTTGGGGGTTCCAAAATATATATATATATATATATATATATATATATATCGGGATTGAGGTTCACAAAGTGCGAACATTGGGGATGTCAAAAAAGTGAAGAGTTGTTGCTAATTGGTGATTTGAAGTGATAATTATGAGTTTTGGTGATTTGAGCCACTTAATCCTATATTTTCCTACCTTACCCTAGGCCCACATTACAAGCTCTGAAATTCCTATTGATCCTTGTGTTACATTAGCCTACATTAGTGGAGATTAGTGTGAAAGACAAGCCTATGGAGTCCGGTAAGCATCTCATCTTGATATTCAGAAAAGTGGATCATTTTAAAAACACTTGATTGTGTGAATCTATCTGGATAATGAAAACGGAGTTGGCATGAACATTCCACACTCATGATCATATTGTTAAAATGCGTGCTTGATTGGTCGTGAAACAAATTTTGAGACGAATGCGTTTGGTTGTGAAGTTTTGCAGTTAGTTTGTTTGAGTCAGTTGTCGTTATTCATGTTTCTTTTGTGTCTGTTGTTTCTTATAGAGTCTGTAATTTCTTGAGGACAAACAAACGTCTAAGTTTGAGGGTATTTGTTAAGTTGGTTTTATACCAACGTATTGAGTATTCTAGAATAGGATTTTGCGTTGTTTTTGGGTATTTTGGTGTCGTTTGAGTCAATTTCATGTTATTAGTTGTCGTTAGAGAGTCGATACAGGTCTTGGTAGCCAAAATTGATCACAAATGGTGAAAAACGTGTTTGGACGGTGAAGATCGCAATTTAGAAGTTGAAAAGCGCAAAAATAATGTTCATGGACGAGCGTCGCAGCGCCAAAACCCCCGTGCCGCAGCGCGGGGGTCAAAAATTGTACAGTAGCAACAACAGGTGGCGCGCTCCAGCGCCCGCCGCAGCGCGCGAGGGGTAAGTGCGCATGACAGCAGGGCGCACTGCAGTGCGCGTAAGGAAGCCAAGTTTTACGTTTTGTTTTATATTTTTGGGCCTTTGACGGTTTTGGGCCTATAAATACAAGAAGTCACGCACGGAACAAGGGTTGGACATTTTGGACAGCACAAGGGACGACTTTGAGCTAGGAGAAAGAGTTTGGGACGAGATTTGAAGGCATCTATCTTTTGAAAACAGAGAGGATTCCTTCTTTTATCATTCTGAATTATATTTCTAGTATATTGGTTGAACCCTATCGATGTATAATTATTTCTTTATGAGTTTTTGTACGTTTAACATGAGTTAAACCTATTTTCCTAGGGAATGATGTAACTTACGTTTGAACCTATGCTTTGAATTCCAGTTTATGAAATTCGCATGTTAGTTAATCTATTTGTGCTATTTGAATTGTTTGCATCTAAATTATCTGATCAATAGTTTAGATTGTTTGGCGTGTTTGATTTGACACTCGAGAGATGTAATTGAACGCCTGGCCATAGAATAGCACAACCTAGGGTTTCATAGAACCGAGAGGTTTATGAATCTTTTGAAGCCTGTGATAGAATATTCAATGAGCATATTAGGGTTTAATTTATGATTTTTATAGAGATATCGAAATCAGAATTAGAACCTAGAATCACTTGGCACTCGAGAGAGGAAGTGATAAACGGTAGGAATATTGGCTTATAAATTAATAACGTGTGATAAATGAACTGGATTGATAGGGGATAATTAGGTGAAATCAACCCTCTAGAATTCATCTTTTAAGTGCTTGATTATTTGTCTGAACCAATTTGTTAGTTTAATTTTAGTTTTCTTTTTAGTTTGATAAAAATCCATCTCTTTTCGATTTCTAGATAGAATTAAGCTATTTTAATTATAGTACTTAGTATAAAATTCGATAACAATCCCTGTGGAGACGATAACCCCACTTTCAAAACTATACTAAATCTTGACACCGTATACTTGCGGTAAGAAATTCTCGATCAAGGGGTGATGGGAATGTTTTCATTTTTTATTTTTTTTATTTCACTCTTACTCTGCATTATAAGCTGAAGATTTGTTGATAAGTACATAGGCATGTAAATATCTCATGAAGCCCTTTAACCTAATAAACCATAGCACCTAAATGACAAAAACACAATCTTATTCAATATTGCTAAACCATTTTATAAAAAATTTAATTCCTCAGCTTCTCCCATGTCCATATTTTTATCCAACCATCGAGCACATCTTGTATGGTCAGCAAGCAAAGATCCTGATATATGAAGGATCTCTTTATCAAACCTCTTCATTGAAAGCAAAGAACAATTCCAACTTTTATCTTATGTTCCTTGCGAGATTGTCCAATATAAACTTCCTTTCCAGGTTTAAATTTATTCTTGAATTCATCATGAATATCAGTTTTGTTACTTTGAAAATATGTACTTTTTTGAGGAACTACTAATAGTTTTCAGGGAAAAACTAATTCTTTTTAGGGAAAACTACGAATATCAATTTGGTTACTTTAAGAATATATACTCTTTGAGTGAAAGTAATCCTTTTTTTATAATAAAAAATGCTATTTTTAAACAAGGTTATATATAACTTTGCAAGTAAATAATCAGTTTTGTTACTTTGTAAACATATACTTTTCGGAGTAAAAGTTATACTTATTTTAATAAAAAGTTGATAGAATCTGAGGCCTGATTTTCGTGAGTTTTAATAAAAAATCTTTTGGTGCCAGATAGTGGTGTTATAATACTTAACCCACGCATAGAAAAATCTTAATACACAGCGGAAATAAAAAAAAATAACATGAGTATTTTTAATGTGCTTAGATTCCTCAATCTTAATGCACGAGGCCACGCCCAGAGAAAAAACAATCCAATAATTAGAAAACAAACAGTTATTACAAATACAACTGGTTTTACGAAATTCCAAGACTCATTCTTTAAATTTCTACCAACACTAGTATTTAACTAATCCCGATTGTTTCTTTCAGAAGAACTCAACGCTGCTGGAATCCCTCCAACTTCAAACACCCTTGAATGGTTGAGTCGATCGACGTCGTAGATCTTCACCTTATTTTTCCGAAGAATAATAAAAGTTTCTTGAAGAAAAACACTACAACTCAATGTGTCTATCTCGTGTGTATTTTCTTCAAGAGTTGACTTCGTCTTTTATAGACCATCACAAAGAAACATTGGCTGATTTCTAGAAGCCGATATTTGCTACAAAAATGAAAGTCAGATAAACACAATCCTTTCCTTGTGGGTGAATGTTTTATACACAAGGAAAGTAATTGAATAGGAATAAAGGGCAGTTTATGTGGCTGAATCAAATATGATTAGATAATCCAAGATTTTCAGCAACATGCAGAAAATAGAAAACATATGATATAACAAAGCACAAAATCCCCCAGATTATGTATAAGCAGTTTTGCATCACTTGTTTACAACACCAAAACTGCACTGTGTACATAGACCAAATTTGCCAATCTTACAAACATTAACAATCTCTCCCTTTGGCACTTTTGGTCAGAACACAATTTTCAGAATAATATCATAATTAAAAATGAGTGACGCAACACTCGAGATAATATCCTGCATATAGAGCAAAATAGTTCATCCATCACAAATTTCAAAAACATTCAACAACTATGTCTAATAAACTAGTTCAGTACTAGTACCAAAATCTAGAACACCAACATGTAGTCTAGTTTTAACTAGAGTCCCCAGCTTCATCTGACGCCCCCTCAGAATTTGTATCTTCTTCATCTTCATCATACTCTCCCTTAGAAGTTGCATCCTCTTCTTACTCTTCATCAGATTTTTCGCACTCTCCCTCAAATGTGTCTCACCTCACATGACTTAGTCTGCTCCTCTTTACTCGTCACTTAACGTGGCCTGCTCCCCTTACTTGGGTCTTACCTCACTTGAGTCTCTTCTCTCCCCCTTTTGGACCAAAAATAGACAAATGAAGCCAACCAAACTTTGGGTGTTTTTGGTCAAAACAATCTCCTTCAAGAACTTGTTTGCAGTCCTCACTAAAATTGATGAGAGAATGAATCGCCATAATTGAAGAGAGACAAATGGCAGCTACTATGGTAGTTTCCATGAAAAACTTCCCAACTGCTATTTTGAAATTCAAAATCTCATAAGACCAGAAGGTGTATCAGGTATAAAATCGGCACCGATATAAAATGCCCTTTTATTAAGGACCAAAACCAAGAAATAGATCACTTCCAGAAATATTACCACAATCAAATCAATTTGCAGATATTTTCCATAAGCCCAAAATTATGATCTTAATAGATGTCTAGAATGATGCATTTATTTCTGGTACAAAAATAAAAAGCACACAAGAAGGCATCAGTTTTTTCGAGTGATGTAACTCAGTGTTGTAACACCTTTTTAAAAATCACCACCATACAAAGTCAATGGATCAAAATCGTTTTCCCAATTTAGAAATTCTTTTGAGTGAAAGGAAATATCAGGGAGATATTAGCCAGTCGGTAGCTTTCACACAAAAATATGGGTAGCTCTTTCTTAGAAAATCATCACATTGTTCATGCATATAAAATAGGTGCTAGAATATCTCACGACTGATTAGCATTCACACTCAATATCTAGGCAACTATTTCCATCAAAGGCCTCCAAAAATAAAATACATCTTTCACTTGGAAAAATTCATTCTGTTTGCAAATTGATCCACAATTATTTTTAGCGAGTGTAAGCGCAAGGGATACTCCACTGAGAGCAACACCTATAAAAAAATCAGCCAATGTAATGATCCTACCAATTCACAATGTCTAATGCAAAGAAAAAATAGTAAGATTAAAATGTGTTGCAACACATCAAGAAGGAGAAATGATGTGCATGGTGTTGCAACACTAAAGCCCACACTGCTCAGAGAGCACAGACACCCAATGATCATTTCAGGGAATTAAACCTTTGAAAGTCCAGGGCTTTGGTGAACATATCATCAAATTTTCTTCAGTGGTAACAAAATCAATGGTCACAATTTTAGTCTTAACCAAGTCTCTAATGAAGTGGTGTCGAATATCGATGTGTTTTGTTCTCGAATGTTGCACCGGGTTTTTGGAAATATTTATGGCACTTGAATTATCACAATAAGCAGTGAGAGTTTTCTCTTCAACCCCATAGTCACTCAACATTTGTCTCATCCACAACATTTGAGAACAACAACTCCCTAATGTTATATATTCAGACTCAGCAGTGGACAAGGATACACAATTTTGTTTCTTATTGTACCATGAAAACAAATTGTTACCAAGTTGAAATCATCCTCTAGTGGTGCTCTTTCGGTCATCGATATCAACTGCCAAATCGACTTCACTAAACCCAGTCAAGTTAGAGTTTGCATCAGATGAATAGAATATACCAAAACCTTTCCTTTAGCACCATCACCAAAAATGATCAGACCATTGTCATTATTTTTGAAATCACTGAGTTTTTTTAGGTCACCAGTCATATAACGAGAGCATCCACTATCGAAATACCAAGAATCAGTAACGTTGGCTTTCAAGGAAGTGTGCACAACAAAACAAGTTATATCATCCTTTCTAATCAAGACATTTCTAGGTTTTGTAGACAAATCAATTTTAACCATAGGAGTGCTCCTTTGCTGGTGTTGTAACACATAAGGCGACACTTTCCCTTGCCTAAAGTGCTTCTGTAAGATAAAACACTTAGGTCTAATATGACCAACATGTTTGCAATAGTGACAAACAGGGGACAAATAATGTGTTTTTCTTGTGATGGAAGGAAAGGGTTACCTTCTTTTACAAAAATAATTTTAGATTTTCTATCACGATGAGCCGTGTTTTTGTTAGGGGTAAAACCAATACCTGCACGATCTTGATGAACTTTCCTTTGAAAGAGAATTTCACCAAGCCTACCTTTCCCAGTATTCAGTTTTTTCACAGAGGCCAAGGTGTCAATGAGTTCCCCTCTTACTTTAGCAAGTTCATCGTTCCTTGCAGTGGCCAACTTCTAAAATTTTATTATTTCTCCTTTCAAAGTCTTTTTTAGAGAGTCTTTTTAGCGATCAAGATGGCTACTTTCTTCTCTAGTCCTTCGTTCACTTTACACACCACTACCCATTTATCAAACATCTTTCGATATACCATTCTTAATTCAGTTTCACTGGTCTCTTCAGCATCAAGTCACATGTATCCTCTGCCTCTGCACATGAAACAGTGTTTAATCAAATAAATGGAAAATTTGAATCATACATGTCTGGTGTTGTAACACCGGAATTGGCACCGAGATGCGCTTTGCAACGTCAGCCTCTTTCATTTTTCCAAGTGACATTGATGTGAAGACTACATGATTGCTTCCATCATCTTCTTCATCATCATCGTATACTTCCTGTTCTTCATCACTCCATGAGGTTGTGAAGGATTTTCCATTTTTCTTGAGAGTGCAAGCACATTCAATTTGGATGTGTCCAAATCCACCACACTCCCGACACTTTATTCCTTTTCCCTTATTTGGTTCAGTAATATCATATTGTTTTTTTCTGAAAAAACTTCAGTTTTCTTGCTTTGGGAGTTGTTCTTGTCTACTTGCTTGAGCAATTTTTGGTAAGAAACTCAAGTGACTCATGTAAATCTTCTTAGGTTTTTGAGATGGATTCCTTGACCATTTATGTTTGAAATGCAATCTCCTTACTTTATCACTTTTAAAGGTGATCTTTTTATTTTTTTCCTTTTTATGTTCTTCGAGATTCATCTCAAAGTCCCAATGAGTTCATCCAGCTTCATCTCTGTAAGAACTTTGGATTCTTCAATAATTGTTGCTTTGTAGGCAAACCTTTCTGGAAGAGATCTCAAAACTTTCTTAACAAGTTTAAAATTAGAATATTTCTTCCCTAAAGCAAAAGATTCATTAGCAATGTCACAAAGTTTAGTATTGAAATCACTAATAGTCTCACTTTCATGCATGCGAATATTTTCAAATTTAGAAGTAAGCATTTGAAGTTTAGACATTCTTATTGCTTCAGTTGCTACATAGGCAACTTGCAGAATTTCCCATGCCTCTTTCTTAGTCTCACATGTTGAGATCAGTTTGAACTGATTCTCATCAATAGTGCTAAAAATGGCATTGAGTGCCTTGGAATTCGAATTTGCTGATTGATATTCAACAGTAGACCATTCAGTTTCTTTCTTTGGAATAGTCTTACCATCAACAACGTTAGTGGGTGGCGTCCAACTTGTAGGATGGATTTCTAGGCAAGTTTGTCAACAAATTTGATGAAGGCTCTCATTTATGCCTTCCAGTATGAGAAGTTGGTTCCAGTTCCAGGAAAGTTTGTCAACAAATTTGATGAAGGCTCTCATTTATGCCTTCCAGTATGAGAAGTTGGTTCCAGTAAGTAGTGGTGGTCATGATATAGAACTTTCTTAATGAAAACAATCCATACCAACAACAAATATAGAACATGATCTCACTAAAAAGAATTAGTGTTAGGCTCTTAATGCCAATTGATAGAATTTATTGCCTGATTTTAATGAGTTTTAATAAAAAAAATCTTTTGGTGTCAGACAGTGGTGTTATAACACTTAACACATGCCAGTAAAATCAGAATACACAGTGGAATAAAACAAATAACATGAGTATTTTTAACGTGCTTAGATTCCTCAATATTAATGCACGAGGTCACATTCATAGAAGAAACAATCCAATAATTAGAAAACAAACATTTATTACAAATACAACTGGTTTTACGAAATTCCAAGACTCCCCCTTTAAATTTCTACCAACACTTGTATTTAACTAATCTCGATTGTTCCTTCCAAAAGAACTCAACGCTGTTGGAATCTCTCCAACTTCAAACGCCTTTGAATGGTTGAGTCAATCCACGCCGTAGATCTTCACCTTCTTCTCCCGAAGAATAATAAAAGTGAGAATAAAAGTTTTCTTGAAGAAAAACACTACAACTCAATATGCCTATCTCGTGTGTATTTTCTTCAAGAGCTGACTTCATCTTTTATAAACCATCACAAAGAAACACTCCCTGATTTCTAGAAGCCATTTTTTGCTACAAATAGGAAAATCAACAAAACACAAGTTTGCGGTGTTTGGTTTTCCAGAAAAATGGATAGAATAACGGGACATAATATTTAAATTGAGACGAGAATTGGATTCTCTATCCGCAAGATGAAATTGCCCCGTACAAAAGTGCTAATGGTTCTAGGCAATCGTCTGTAAGATACAACAACTTTTAAGTACGATTTAGTAGCACTTGCAAAAATCAAACTTATAGCGAACAAAACTGTGTTTGAACTTTCGAATATACAGAAAGGAAAGACTGAAAATATGTTGAAATGCTATGATTTTTGGATGCAGAAAACTAAGTTCTGGGATCTATTTATATAGAGTTCTTGATGCCTGTTCAGAACAGGAGCATCTTTTGGTCCGGATCAATCTGAACTTTTAGATCGTGCCTTTTGATTAACAGGCACAATATGATGGTCAAGATCGCATCTCTTTTGAATGTACATAACCCTTAGTACGCACCCTTGCACACTGAATAGTCGTGTCCAGTTAGCGAACAGGTGTATCTAGTCAGTGCCACCGCGTGCCACATGTCACCATCCGGATTACTTTTGCCAAGTCACTGCCACCTAAGCTATCCTACCACGTCACCGAGCACTGGACCGAACACTGGTTCAATTTGTCAAAACTTTAAGGCTCCTCAAAGCTCCTCACGATGATGCATACGTGCAAAGTGCAAAGTGCACCTCTAAAGCGCCCAATGCGACTATGTGTGTTGTGCGTAGGCCCAGGCCCATCTTTGGCTTCGGCTCTGGCTCGGACGGTGCTCTGCACCATCCTTGGTGCTATTTGAGCTTTCCTAAATCTAGTTAAAATTGACTTGGTCCACTAGGGTGTACCATAAGGAACTCCACTTGATTACTCCTTATTAGTGGTGAAACTCTATATAAACTAGTCAAACATTTAATATATTTCCTATGTGGGATATGGCTTTCCATATTCCCACCCTTTTATATTCCTTATATAAAAGGTATTTAAGTGGCTAACTTTATGCATTAACTTCTCATTCACCCAAAATGGTTTTGAGAAATTAAAATTGCTAATTTTATCTACCCGCAGTGTAGATTACAATTACATCATTTATTTTCCATAACTAATAAATGATCCCACTTAAATAATTGGTCAAAATCGGGTCAAAACCCATTTTATAAAACCAATTTCCAACAATACCCAACATGAATGAACTTTAATGCATGCATGTACGCAGACTCATTCGAAAGTTCCAACGAACTATTATTGCATCAGGATAGGTAGCTTGTGGCTTCGAGCCTTCCTTAGTAAAGTACTATCGGATTTATTAGTTGCTTAGTGATACGATGTCTTGAACTATTCACCCATTTGTGTAAACCAAGACAAGAGTACTTACACAATAATAGTTCTAACACGTTTTATTCTCATGTTGTGTCCATTTCGGCCGTGGACCATATCTTAGATTCATAAGTGTTCCAAATAGAAGCGGTCATTACTTCTCACTTACATAGGTGATCTCCTATACAGAGTATCTTGTCATACTCCACCTTTTAGGTATAGGAATCATTAAAAGATAAACTTAACCTCACCACACTCTGTAGGGTTTTTCACTTGGACATTCTGGGAATGAGTTGAAACAATTTCCAAATGTTTAGCTGAGAGGTTATGATATAGAAGAAAGAGAAATTCCAATTATGTTTGATAACACAAGTGCCAGTGCAATTACTCAGAATCCAGTATTGCACTCAAGAACCAAGTACATTGATGTCAGATATCATTTATAAGAGATCATGTTGAAAAGAAAGACTTCACATTGGAATACATATCAATTGATAAGCAGTTAGATGATACATTCACAAAGCCATTATGTGAATCAAGATTTGAAGAACTTAAGAATGAGCTTGGATTGATTGAGCTGAGTTAGGAAGCTCAGAAGACTCATTCAAGAGGTTAAGAAGAGAGAAATAGTATTCAGAAGAGTTTCACTTAACAGCTAAGTGAAACAACATATATGGCTAGTCAGTTGTATCGAGTTAGCTGCACAGTGGAGTGATTATTCAGTCAAGAGAGAAGCAGAGTCAAGTCATAAATGAAGATAGCTGAGTTATTTATGAGCTATGTGACAAAACACAGTCATTTTCTGCGAGCGAAAATATTTTTAGACTTGACATCAGCGATAATTATGATGTCAGTAAAAATTCTGCGCCAATTTACCCATGATTGGATATAAATGTTGTTGCATTTAATGCGGGGAAATTAAGGCAATTTTCAAAATGTGATCTTAACCGTTGATCAATTTTACCTTTTGAATTCTAAAAATCGTCTTTTCATGTCCCATATATAGAGAAATTCAAATTTTTTCTCTCTTCACACTTACACTCTTGCATACTCAAGATTTTTCTCTCTGCAAAACAAAGTTCAAACCCTAGTTTCATCACCGTTCATTCTTCAAAGTTCAAGACTGAAAAATGGCACTTACGTACGACTATGTTAAGCTTGCTGAGAAGATCCACACCGGCGCTACTATGGATTTCGAAGGCCTTGTCAAACAGGGCGTTGACAAGGAATTAGTTAAGAAGATTGCGACAAAACTTGAGAAGGCATGCCTCAAGAAATTTCTTACCATGGAGTTCTCTCACACCTACCTAGAAGACGTTGCACTATACTACGTGAATGCTGAAGTTCACGATGGTGAGATTCGGTCATTAGTCAACCACAAGTCATTCAAGTTGAAGGTTGCGACCTTGCTGAACATTGTTATCTCCCCTCCAGTGGGCTAAGGAGATAACTGAGAATGATGTAGATTTGGCTGCTTCCTGGAAGGAGATAGCCAAACTTGAGGTTGCTGCAAAGCCAAACTACACTGCCCTGAAGAAGCTGATCAAAGAAGACTACCACAAGTTGATGGATGTGGTAGCCAAATACGTGGATATGAAGTTTGGGTCATTCAATCACCTCTCTCGGAGTAAGCTGATTGTCATGGCGACAATCATGGAGGAGAAGCAAGTAAACTGGGTCGAGTTCATTTTTGGCAAGTTATGCTAGAATGTGATGAACATGTCTATCGGAGAAGATGACAAGTTTGGAAGTTCATTAGGCTATGGCTTGATTCTAGGCCATTTGATGGAAAAGAAAGACATTTCTCTCCGCAGTGGGAAACCCTTTCATGCTAATAAGAAGATGTTTAAGGCGAATTTGTCTGGTTCCCAGAGGCAGGCACATGCAAAGAAGTCTGCTACAAGCGAGGGGGAATCAGCTGAACATGTCCCCGTGGACACAACTACTTTGGCCAATGTCCCCTCACCTAAGCCTGCACCTGCCCTCACAGCCAAGAAAGCCCCTCATCCCAAAAAGCCCTGTCCAGCCTTCCTCACCGTTTGAGAAAAAAATAATTGTGCCTCGGAAGCCAGCCTGACAAAAAAAAGTTGAAAATGGCAAGAGTCTCCGCCATTCTTGATGAAGGAGAGGAGGAAGTCAAAGTTCCTCTGAAAAGGAAGACAGGAAGAAGACTGATGAAACATCCCAACTTAGTTTTGAGCCACCGAGTCCGCAATGCCGCAGAAGTTGAGGAAAAAGCTGCTGTTGGAGAACAGCAGAGTCCGAAAGATGATGATGTGATGATCAGCAGGAATCAGCTAATGTTGCTCTGCCACATCAAGAGATAGATGTTAGGGAAACAACTGAGAATTCTGAAATAGATACAGCTAACAAAGGCAATGAAGAGTTAGATGTACGATCCCCTCAGACCGATGCCATGGTTGTTGAGGAAGGCAAGGCCGTTGAAGAGCCTTTGCAGTAGAATGATGAAGATGATGATGATCTTCATGTACTATCTCCTGCTTACCCCGACATTAAGGAGAGGCTAAAAATCTGGAGAGTCTGGAAGCTGAGTACAACCAGGTCTCAATTCCAAAGCCTGGAGTTCATTGGGGAGGAGAAAGAACTCCTAAGCTTTTGGGAAACATTGTCATCTGGTCTGCTTTGGATCCAGATTTCTGCACGGCCATGTTTTATCAGAAGAAAGATGAGGAGAAGATGAAGGCGATCGAGAAGGCCAAGGCGATTGAGTCCAAGAAACCTCACTTTTGTCCTCTCGATAATATTCTTGAAAGTGCCTTGCAAAGTTCAAGCAGCAGTAGTGAAATGATGTTGAATTATTAGACGTTGCTAATCCATCAGAGAAGGCTGAGCTAAAGCAGCCTTAAGAGAATCCAGGGAGTTGCATGATCAAACATTGCGAAGGGACCCTGGAGAGTCATCATGTATGCAAATCTCTCCTACCCCTGATATCTTGGAAATGGTGAGGACCATTAATGCCTCAACCTCACCAGCGCACTCCGAAGGACCTACCAGGGAAATTGGCGATGAAGCTAAGAAAGGAGAAGTAGAGGGCAACCTAGTTGAGCCAACTGCAGTCGAGTCTTTTGTGTCCAGTGACCCCACTAATCGTGAATCAGTTGGTGCGCCAGCTGAGGGGGAAACTGCACACACCACAGCCGGGTTGGAGGAGACTGTGGGAGACCTAACAAATTTGAAGTTAGTAGGCGATGGGGAGACTGAAACTGTACATCAGAGTGGGATTGACGAGGCTCAGGCGGTTAAGACTGTCTGAGCTAAAATTCCAGTTGCACTGAAGACCAATGAAGTTGTTGCTGCAGCTGAGGCAAAGGATGGAAGGAGACCATGACAGTTTAGACTGATGGTCCTGAAAGTGCAATCCAAGAGGTTGAGACCTCAAAGGATGCCACTGATGAAGACCCCAATGCAGCTTCGTCTGTAGAAGGGAATGTCCAAAACCCTAATGCAGCTGAGTCTGCAAAAGGGAATGTAGAAGGCCCTACAGTGGTTGAGACTGTTGTCAAGGGTAATGAAGGCCCAAAGGAGGTTGAGACTTCCTTGGGTAAGGCTGCTGAAGAGAAAAGAAAAATGCTAGTTCCTCAACCAGAGTTGCCTGAAATGGAAGAAATAAGTGCGCTACACGACTCTGAGGAAAATGTCTCTGTGGAATTTCTTGACACAAATGACGAAGCTGAGTTCGCCCCCGAAGAAAAATCTAATGAGGACCCAGAAATTGACGAAGCTGCAACTAAGATGAAAAAGGCACGCGAAGAATCTGCCTTGTCGAAATTCACCTTGGTGGATGGCCCACCCCCAATGGTGCCATCACCTGCCCGTGATGATGCTGAGGCAACTGAGGAAACGAGAACTCAAAAGAAAGCACCCATTGAGGCTAATGATGTTGTTAATACAATCGAGGATCGCTTAGCTCCATAAAGCTAACACAATCAAGGCCGATCAATCGATGCTACTTTGAAATAGCCGAGGCCCATAGAGCCAAGCCTTGATCTTAAGGGCAAAGGAAATGCTCCCGAAGGAGGAGTGGGAGAAGTTCCTATTAGGGATGGCAAAATGACCCGCCCCGACGGGTATCTGCCCCTCCCCGACCCATGACATGTGGTGGGGCGGGACGGGTCTGTATATCACCTCCACCCCGCCCCATCTCGTGCTATTTTTTAATATATTTAATGTATATTTTACATGTATATTATATAAATAATATAGTTTTATGTATTTAATATTATATTTAACATATATAATGACAAATTTTATAAACAATACGTATTTATAATACAAAATATAATATTAAAAAATTATTAATAATATAAAATATAAGATAAAAATATAAAAATAAAATAAAAACAATTCAACACAGGGCGAGCGACCCGTGGGGGGACGGGGCGGGTTAGAGTATTGAGATACCCGCCCCGCCTCATTGCCATCCCTAGTTCATGTTGTCCCAGATGACTTATTCTCATACTACTTTGCATTCGTAGCTGAGGTACCTCTTGAACCAGAATCTGCTGAAGAAAATGCTAAGTATAAAGTCGAGATCCATCCTGAAGACTACGAGGCTCCAGATGACTTGAGAGTAGTGCCGTCTGGTTTCAATTTTGACGTAGTGTGGCCAGAAGAGCAGTCATCTGACGCAGCAGACTTCCGAAAATCCTTCAAGGCTATTTATTCGGAGATTGAAAATATGGAAAGAGGTTTTGCTGCCCTCAATCAATGACTGGATAATCACGATGCAATGATATCTAGAGATACTCGCGGAACAATTCTAAGGATCAGGGAATGGACAGCTCAGACGAAAGCACTAAGAAGGGAACAAGTCGGCTATTTCAAATCCCTATTTGCAAAGTTGGTGATTTGGAGTGCTGAAAATGCCAAGTTTCAGCAGAGGCAGATGGATCATATCTTCAGGATAGGCCAGGCGCACAAATCGGATATGGAGTTGCTGAGGGCTCAATATAAGCAAGACCTTTAGAGAACTGAAAGCAATTTGCGCTCAGAGATGATGGTTATGAATGATGAAATGAAGATAATGAGTGTAGAAATGAAGGCTCTATGGTCAGAACATAGAGCAGCTCACTCCGCAACACATGAAAAACTAGATCGTATCCTGGGTAAACCTTTTCAGAAATCTCTCGTTGGTGATGATGCCAAAAAGAAGGAAGATAGTAAGGGGGAAAGAAGTGGAATGAAGAGGACCCCCTTGAAGATTGTTCTTGAAAAACCCCTTGGCTCATCTACCTGCTATGTCTACTCCCAACTGCCAAAAGAGCTGTCAGCTGAAGAGAAAGTTGACATAGCTCTGAAGAAGATCAAATTTGCTATGGAAGATGAATTGGATGAAGTCAACTTAAGGCAGCATGAACGTATTGAAGGTCTAAAAACCAAGTATCAAGGTCTCCCAACTGGTTTACTTCAAGACTCTCCAGCTATGAAGCTCCGCAATCACCCACTCCAGATGCAGGGTCAGAACCAAGGTCGCTGGAGGAGTTCCAAACTCTCCAGGAAGAAGGACTTTTCGAGAAAATGACCCTTGAGCAGGCATGGGATCTGTACTGGGAAAAAGGCTTGGAGATTTGCAAATCAGCCATGAGGCAGCAGACTGAAGGAAGTAGTCAGCATACTTCAAGAGCACAACCTGTTCAGTACACTCAGAGAGGAGGAGCCATTTCTGGAAGAGAAAAGGGAAGAAGTGGTGGAAGTGGCAGAGGCACCCCACCAAGCATGCCTATGAATTGCACATATGTAAATCCCTTGAAGAAAGACCGCTTATACTGGGTTGGATTGAATGAACTTGTAAATAGAGAAGTCTCCAGGAAGAACGCTGAAGCAGCTAGGAGAGAAGAGCTGCAAAATAAAAGGCAAGATCAAGAGTGGGAGGAGAGAATAAGGAACGATGAAGCTTTTTGTAGACCCTATGAGAAGAAACGTTATGAAGTATTTTTTGACACCTCAAGTTTGTACAAGTTTTAAATCACACGCATCTGTGTGAATTAACTCGAGAGGTTTGGTATTTCTCATCACCGAATGAAATGGTTGTTGGGAAATTTATGTAATAGATTTTGATGATACCATGTAAAACTTAGATTAGGATGTTGGCACCCCAATTCCATCAGAAATCAACTTGTAATAGATAGGGTTCTATAAGTCGTGGAATCAACCAAGTTGAAGAATGCAGACTCGACTAAAGACAAGATAAAGATTCAATTGCGTGGCGGTGAGTAAAGTGAAGACAAGTCTCGGTCAAGTGACGAAAAAGTTGTCTCGGTCGGAGATTGATGACTAAGTCACTCCAAGATAAAAAGAATGCAGTCAAAAGAAAGGTGAAGAGATCCATTGTCAAAGCAAAGTCAATTGTTTGTTAAAAGTAGGTATGTGTCAGACTAACATCCTTAAAGTTGTTTTGCTAAAAGAGTGCAAAAAGCAAGGAACCAATAGGATGTCCCTGAAAACCTGCAGAGTTCAAGGAAAGGCTGCAGAGCATTAAATTCAATGATCATTCTACATCAAAGTTGCAAGACAAGATAAGCCAACGACCTCAAAGTGTAGTTTGAAAAATACATATATCTCTTCAACGGATATATTTTTCAAACATGCACTATAAAAACGCTGGGGAATACAAGAGAGAAGAGACTTATGCAATCTGAGACACACAAGAGAAATCAAGCAATCAAAGCATAACACTCTCAAGCATCCTGTTCAAATCCTCAAGCCTAAACTCGAAGGAAATCAATCCAACACACTCATTGAAGGGAAGACAACTTCAAACTGTTGAAGAGAAAAAACTTGTTTCAAAGAACAAGGGGTCTACACTCCAAGGTTGAAGGAGGTGTAGTGAGGTTCCAGTTCGAACCAGAAGCTTTGGACTCGTTAGAGGGCTGTGTGAACAAATCTAAGAGTTTGAAGGATTTGAAGTAGCAAGACAGATGTTTTGCGAAGAAGCTGAGTCCCAAAAGCATAGCCAGCTGTGTGATCAAGGCTAAGCTTGGACTGTCACCATTTTGTAACAAAGTTACAGTTACATTAGTGGATTCCTCCAGGGGTTGGAGAAGAGTGGATTAGAGGAATTACCCCATCCACGAACTACTATAAAATTACTTGTGTCATTTACATTCAACACACTTACATTACTGCATATCTATATTGATGTTTGCTTAATTTGCTAAGTCAACTGATAATAACTAAGCTTAAAACAACTGTTGAAAAACATATTTCAAACAAGGCTGAAAGTCTTCCGCTGTAAAAACCAAGTCTAGTGAATATTGAAAGAGTTAACTGAATCAGCTAAGTTATCTTATTAACAACTCAGTTGAGTCTATTGAGTGCTAACTCTGTTGTGCAAGTAAACAAATCTGTCCACCAAGGACCTAGCTGACTTGTGGTTAAAACTCTGACTTTAGAATGACTAAATCGAAAAGTTGGTAAAGTCTATTCAAACCCCCTTCTAGACTTTACTTTATCACCCCTTGGGACCTACAACGGTGCTTTAGCCAATTTTGCTTCAACACAAAATTCACATTTGTCTTGTGAATTGGTTTTAAACATTGGTATTAATTCCAGATTCACTAACTTTTTAATTGTGTTGAAATTTATGTGTCTTAATCTATCATGCCATAAATTAGAACAATCCAACAAGTAAACAAAAGTAACATTCTTATTCTTTGTCTCTTGGCGGAAAACATTCATTGCAGACATTTTGAAGATCCTTTTATCAAGGTACCCTTTATAAAAAAACTGATCATTCTTGGTCATTACAAACTTGTCGGACTCAAACACTAGTCTAAAATTGGCCTTGCTAACAGGGGACCAGAAACTAAATTCTTGCGGATATTCGGGACATACAGCACATCCACAAGCGTCAACTCTTTTCCGAAAGTCATCTTCAGCACAACCTTTCCAAGCCCCATGAAGTTGGAAGTTGAAGAGTTCTTCATGAATAGCTTTCTTCCATTTATCGGAGTGTAGGAGGAAAATATCTTCTTATTGGCACAAATATGACGAGTAGCTCCGGTATCTATCCACCATTCTCTTGGGTTATCCACCATATTAGCTTCAAACACAATGGCAATGAGATCGGGCTCCAACATGTCTATAGGAATAGACTTGTCCTCGGTCACATTGGCTTGTTGTTGGTTGCCATTCTTATTGCCCTTTTTCAGATGTCGGCAATCCTTGGCTATGTGGTTTGGTTTGCCATAGTTGTAGTAACTTCCTTTGAACTTTTTGTCCTTCCCTTTAGCATTTCTGGATTGCTTCCTTTTCTTGTTAGTGCTTGCCTCTGCAAGATTGGCCTTAGCCTCCATTCCAGTTTTGTTGGATTTTATTTCGGATTTTCGGTTGTCTTCCTCAATCTGAAGCCGAACTATCAAATCATCAAACCCCATTTCCTTGCGCTTGTGCTTGAGGTAGTTCTTAAAGTTTTTCCACAATGGCGGCAATTTTTTGATAATTACAGCCACTTAAAATGACTCATTCAGAATCATCCCTTCAGACACTAAGTTATGAAGTATGATCTGAATTTCTTGAATTTGGTTGATTACCGTTTTGGCATCAACCATCTTGAAATCCAGAAATTTGCCAACAACAAATTTTTTTGTACTGGCATCTTCTGTCTTGTACTTCTTTTCCAAAGAGTCCCACAACTCTTTGGATGTTTTGAATGAGTTGTAGACGTTGTAGAGGGTGTCATCCAGTCAATTCAAAATATAGTTGCGACAAAGAAAGTCGTTGTTGTGCCACGCATCTACAACAACCCGCCTCTGATTGTTTATTTCTTCTTCACCAACGGTCGGGGGGTCCTCCTTCAAGAATCGGGACAGACCCAAAGTGGTCAGATAGAACATGATCTGATGTTGCCAGCGCTTGAAATCAACACTGGAAAACTTCGTCAGTTTTTCGCCATGTGTGGGAGCAGCAGCCATCGGAGTGAAACTTACGTTTGCCATTTTTTCAAGAAAATAGATTTTCGTCTTGCAATTGTTGTTTGTGGTGTTTGGTTTTTAAAAACAAATGGACAAAATAACGGGACAGAATATTTAAGTCGATATAAGAATTAGATTCTCTATCCGCAAAATGAAATTGCCCCATACAAAAGTGTTAACGGTTCTTGGCAATCGTCTCTAAGATACATCGACTTTCAAGTATGATTTAGCAGCACTTGCAAAAATCGAACTAACAACAAAAAAAACTGTGTTTTGAACTTTCGGATATACAGAAAGGAAAGATAGAAAATATGCCGAAATGCTATGATTTTCGGATGAAGAAAACTAAGTTAAAGTCTCATTTATATAGAGTTCGATGCCTATTCGTAATAGGTGCATCCTTTGGTCCGATTGATTCAACTATCGGATCGCGTGCCTTCGATTAACAGCACAACTCGATGGTCCGATCGCATCTCTTTCGGGCGTACACAACCCCCTAGTACGCACACCTGCACATTGAACATTCGTCTCTAGTCAGCGAACATATGCGTCCAGTTAGTGCCACGTGTCGCCATCCGGACAACTCTTGCCAAGTTACTGCCACCTGAGCTGCCCTGCCACATCACCGAGCCACTGGACCGAACCCTCGTTCGATTTGTCAAAACTTTAAGGCTCCTCAAAACTCATCGCAATGATGCGTACGTGCAAAGTGCACCTCTAAAGCGCTCAATGCGACTATGTGTGATGTGCGCGGGCCCGACTTTCGCTCGGGTTCAGGCTCGGACAGTGCTTCGCACCATCTTGCGGTGCTATTTGAGCTAGCCTAAGGCTAGTCAAAATTGACTTGGTCCACTAAGGTGTATCATAAGGACATCTACTTGATTACTCCTTATTAGTGGTGAAACTCTATATAAAGTAGAGATGTTAAACGGGCTGGCCCTACCCCTATAGGGCCAGCCCTAACGGTCTTCGGGCTAAACGGGCCACTACTATGCGGGCTAGCATTTTGCGAACCTAACCCTAACCCTAGCGGGTTTCGGGCTAAACAGACCACTAACGGGCTACAAGCCAATAAAATTAATTTTTTTATTTAAATCTAATTTTTATACTAAAGCATATATAACAATATAACAATCAAACTAAATATGCAAAACTAAATCACACAATTTTTTTATATTGCATTACAAGGATAAAAGTCTTAAATTTCAAATATAATCAAACATCATCATTATTGTCAAAGGCTTTGAACTTTAAGAACATACTTACTGCAATAAGAGTTAAAACAAAAATATGTGCAAAAACTCATTTCTAAAATGAAAATAGAAACAACAAACTACAATGTAGAATGATAAACACTATATAATGAATATTTTCTTAATACCTTTTGATTTTTGTCAAACAAATTAAATAAATATAAATAATGATAAAGCGCGATTTGATGTTCAATGTTTGTGCATGAAATAAGTTCAAATCTCAAAATACAACAAATTCATCTTTATAATTATTTGCATAAAGTTTCAATTATTTGTCACATTTAAGTCACAAAAATTTTAAATTTTTTAGATTATAGTATTGTATTTAGAGAGATATAAATTACTCCCTCCCTCCTAATCATATAGTCTAATTGGACTTTTCACACAGATTAAGAACACGTATTGGAAATTACAAATATGTAAAAAAATTACTTGATTTGCTCTCATTTAATGAACAATGTAAATTACAAAATGCATATTAAATAGGGTTATAATAGTAAAAGAATGAAAAAAGTAATATTAAATAGGGAAAGTGGACTATATATTTGGGACATCCCAAAAAGGAATACTGGACTATATAATTGGGACGGAGGGAGTATGTAACATTTTAAATCATCATAATTGATTACATTTTAAGTCACTATAAAAATATTTTTCTTAGGAAATGCCTGCAAATTGTCTAACATCTCTGCCACTTCAGTTGGCGCAACTTGTGTCAGATATAAATCTAAGTTCGTTGTTATAACCAAAAATATTGTGCAGCCTCGCGGATTGTCCACTGTTTTCCCACAAAGAGGTCATGGTATCGATACTGCAGTGGCCCCATTTTTCTTTTTTTCTATTTCAGTAATAATCATATATTATATAAAATTCAAAAATACAAAAAAGAAAAGTAAAAGAAACGGGCTGGCCCGGTGGCCCGGCGGGCTGGGGACCGTTCCGGGCCAAAAAGGCCCGGCCCGTTTAACATCTCTAATATAAACTAGCCAAATGTTTAATAGGTTTCCTATGTGGGATATGTCTTTCCATATTTCCACCATTTTATATTCCTTATATAAAAGCCATTTAAGTGGCTAACTTTATGCATTAATTTCTCATTTACCCGAAATTGGTTTTGAAAAATTCAAAATGCTATTTTTATCTACCTGCGGTGTAAATTATGATTACATCATTTATTTTCTGAAACTAATAAATTATTCCACTTAAATAATTGGTCAAAATCGGGTCGAAATCCATTTTATAAAACCAATTTCCAATAGTTCTTTCCTTGTGGGTGAATATTTTATACACAAGAAAAGTGATTGAACAGAAATAAATGGCAATTTATGTGGCTGAATCAAATATGATTAGATAATCCAAGATTTTCAGCAACATGCAGAAAATAGAAAATATATCAAATAATAAAGCACATAATCTGCCTAGATTCTGTACAAGTAGTGTTGTTTCACTTGTTTACAACAGCGAAACCTGCACTGGTGCACATAGACCAAATTTGTCAATCTTGCAAACATTAACAAAAGTGATAATCTATATATAAAATGAAAGGTCTCTCAAAATTGTAATAAAACAAATTCCTGCCTTTTTGCATTTACTATAAACAGTAATTCAATCCTATCAAATAAATACATGGTTAATAATTTCAAAATGGTATGTTTAAATAGTCAACTTTAAATGCCCTATAATCTGTGATCAATATTCTAGAAATAATTTATTTGATTTTAAGATAATCCTAATTTAGACTGTACAATGTTGATTTTCAGAAAATTAATTTTTTAATACTTGCCAAAATTATATATACATATATAAATACACAACAAATAAATACACGCTTAGAGCATCCCCAAAAGACTTTTCAAATAAAAAATCCTCTTTATTTTGAAGAGCCATCTACCAAAAATCTTCTCCAACAAACTCTTTATTTTAATACTTAAATTTAGAGAATGAGTTTCACTCTCCAAATTTGAAGAGTCAAAACAACTCTCTGTAATTAATTGTATTAAGTTTCTTGCACTTTGAATTACCTTTTTGAATGGCACTTTCTAAAAACAACACAAATTTGAAAAATTTCATAAATTACTTCCAATATTCCATGTGTAGTAAATTAATGTTGGGAAGAGAAAATAAAGAGCCAAATACAAAGAGGGTGTTGGAAGATGTCAAATATTTCACTATTTAAATTTAAAGATACTCTTTATTTTACAAGAGATGCTCTTTAAATTTAAAAAAGTCTTTTGGGAATGCTTTTAGGTTTTGTGCACTTTGAATTATCTTTTTGAATGGCACTTTCTAGAAACAACACGAATTTTGAAAAAAATTCCTAAATTACTTCCAATATTCCATGTGTAATAAATTAATGTTGAGAAAAGAGAAAATAAAGAGTCAAATACAAAGAGTGTGTTGGAAGATGCCAAATATTTCATATTTAAATTTAAAGATGCTCTTTATTTTGTAAGAGATGCTTTTTAAATTTAACGAATATTTGGAGAATGCTCTTATGAAGTTTTATTACCATTCCATATTTGATCAATTATTATCTTTACATATTTAAATAAAGATTCCATTTAAAAGTCTGCATTGTATTGGAAAAACCCTTAATTACTTGCTACTTGCCAAGAATATGTGATATTGAATTAATATTGTATATAATACTTGTCATATATAGATATCTACACAATGATGTAATCTTCCTAATATTGGAATGATCGAATAAAATATCACTAACTGATAGTAACAAATATTTATCATAAAAATTTAATATTGATGGCATAATGGATTAATAAATATTTGGATGCATGTATCATAATGTTATCATACATGAAATCTTATAAAATCGATGTCAAATAAAAATTAATATATAAATTAATAAAAATAATCAATATGAAATCAGATCAAATGAAAGAGCATAAATAAAATTCATTAAAATTTCAAAACCTAAAATTACTACAAAAGAAAAGATGAATAACTGTTTACGGTGTTGTTTTTCAAAAAATAAATTAGAATATGTACAAAACAAAAAAAAAATACTTTTCTTCCAAATAGATTGAAATCTTAAATAAAATAAAATTTCCAAAAATACAAAATAAACAGAAATTCTAAAAATTGATATCACAATACCAAATAAAAAAACCCAAAAGGCCTGACCAACATTTCCATATATTTCTGATTATTTCTCTAAGTAAACAAATATACTATTTATGAAGAATCAAATGCAAAAATCAGAAAATATTTTAAAACTGAAATGAAATACAAATATAGACAAAGACCAACCAAAAAATGAAACAAAACAAAAATGAATTTTCAAAACAAGAAAATATTGTTTCATATAGATTAGAGTAATACAATTTTTTAACATATATATGAAAACTTTGAGTCGAACATGTCGAAAATGAAGAGACTACTCTAGAACCGTGGGCAGAATTATATGGTCTTCCAAGATCCGAGATCATTTTCGGCTCATAAACATCGAATTTGGATAAAATTTGGAGACAGAAATCGCAGACGGCGGACATCAAAATACGATTTAGGGTTTCGTTTTTTGAGAGAAAGGAGTTATTGTGTCTAGTAACCCCTAAGCACTTTAATTCCGAGTTTTTTATTTTTTGTAGTCCTTTTTGAGACAATTTGGATCATTGATCGAGGACATGTGTCTGAATCGGTAATCCTAATAGTACATGTGTATGACATAGAGCCTTATATTATATATATAGGGATGACAATGGGGCGAGTTCAAATCCGAACTCATATTAAAACCGCCCCATCTAGACCCGTAATGAACCGGCCTGATCCGGGACAGATAGTGGGCTTACTTTTTTTGAACCTGCCAGGGTCCGAGACGGATACCAGGTCCAATTAAACCCACCTCGTTATATTTACTATTGATATATTTTTAATATGATTTATTATATATCATAGGAAATATTGTTTTTCATTTGCTCATTGTGTTACATGCCATTATCTTTACATCCATGATATTAATTTTTAATTGAAATTGTATGCCAAAAGTGTTTTATAAATATTTGCTTCAGATCAAAATTTATTTGGTCTTGTATCATTATTTTCTTTAACAAACTCTTACTTTTGTACACAACACAATTCTATGTATTCCATTTTAACGTTTCTAATTTGGTTACTTATGTATGTGAGGATTATAAAAGTGCTTAAATTGTAATTAGTTGGTTAATTACAAAGTTTGAGGCTCTTAGCATACTGCTTGATAATGGTTGGCAGAATGGCTATAAAATGAAATAATTACATTCAACTGATAATTTGCTAAGGTGGCGGGTCCAACGGGTTGGACCCGCCGGTTCAAAACCCTTCATGCATCGGGTCGGGCAGTCCTGGGTTTTGTTTCCTTTTGACCTGATGGTTCGGTTTGGTCAAACCCTTCCCCATGTCATCTTTAGACCTTAAAAGAGATATAAGCTTTTTGTTGATTACAATGTGATTACAACGGGAAGCCTTCAACAATGGCTTTACTAACAGAAAAGAAAAATTACAAGGAAATGAGAATCTGACTATTACAACTTGGAAAAACAGAACATGGAATTAAACATGAGTCGAGTGGAACTCTTTCCGCACGACAAATACGTCACGGCTAGTGCTCACTCACGCATTTGACGTAATGTCCCCAAGATAAAACAGTTTAACCTCCTCTCGTATGAGTGTGCACCACATCGACACAAAGGCACCTTTCGAACTTGAAGAAGCGAGATTGGCAGCTGGACTCGAATGCATAATGAAATGTTCTTGCAAATGTGATTCAAAATGTTACAACACTTTTCACAACACCTTTGAAATATGCAGAGTATATGCGATTTTTCTGTGATAAAAGATCTGCAATGAAACCAGCTATATATAAACAACAAAAATCCACCGCATGGAATTAAACATGGTAAGTTAATGAGCATTAACCTTCCTTGTAACAAATCAGTGTTACAACCACATTGATGACCACATCTTGGGGTTACAACCCCATTATCCGAGGAGTTACAGAGTCCAACACCAACTACTAACTGGATACACCAAATGAACGCAATGTCCAGGTTCACCTTCATCTGGACGCCCAACAATCACTTCAATCTGGGTCAAGCCCATTTTCGAGTCACAAAAGTGTAGTGGACCTGGACCCGGTCCAATAGGGTTGCGACGCCCCACCGCCCCGCCCGGCCCCAGGGGGAATATCCAAAAGTTTGAGGGGGAGGAAGCACGCGTGTGTGGCCCACTTGTGATCATCCACTTATGTTATACTCTAGGGTATACTTCAAGTATTTTAACACCCAGGTTAACGCTTTCCAATGCTCATGGCTTGATTTGCTCATGAACCTACTCAACATATTTATCGGGTAGGCCAAGTCCGGGCGTGTACAATTTGTGATGTACATCGACACTGACTATTATACCCGAGTATTCCATCCGAGCCAGCCAATCGCTCTCGCTTTATTAGCTACCGATTTACACTTAAATCAATAGGCATGTTTGACGGTGAACTGTCAAAAGCATTGAATTTCTTGAGCACTTTCTGCAAATAGTGGGATTGTGATAAGATAATTCCATCAGGAGTCCTGCTGATTTTTATCCCCAGGATCACATCGCAATCCCCATATCCTTTATGTCAAAGTTTTTCTTTAACATTCTTTTAGTGTCCATGATAGTATCATGACTACTGCCCATGATTAACGAATTGTCTACGTATAGACAAACTATGAAAAATGCTTTTGATGTCCCTTTATCACACTCGTTGATTTTAAATCCATTTGGCAATATCGTGTTATCAAACTTAAGATGCCATTATTTTGGAGCTTGTTTCAGTCCGTACAAGGATCTTATTAACTTGCACACCTTCTTTTCTTGATCGGGTGCAACAAACCCTTCAGGTTATTCCATGTAGATTTCAGCATCTATCTCTCCATTCAAAACGTCGTCTTGACATCCATTTGATGAATCTCTAGATTGTGCAAAGCAGCAATCGCGAGAAGCACCCGAATAGGCGCAATCCTTGTTACCGGAGAATAGGTGTCAAAGAAGACATACCCTTTTTTTTTGTTTAAAACCTTTGGCTACAAGCCGTGCTTTATACTTATCAATAGTTCCATCTGTTTTATACTTCTTCTTTAGGATCCACTTACATCCTAAAGGTTTATGACCAGCAGGGAGATCAACCAACTCCCACGTATGATTTTGCAGAATGGACTCGATTTCACTATTAATTGCTTCTTGCTAGAGCGAAGCATCTGGACTACTTAGAGCCTCTTTAATCGAGTTCGGCTCACCATCTAACATAAATGTTAGGAAGTCAGGTCCAAAGGACTTATCTACCTTAGGCCTCTTACTTCGTCTTAGTTCTTCACCACTCGGTGTTGAACTAACTGTTCTGTCAGGTGTGACATCATGTGTTGTACCAAATGTCGTTCCAGATGTTATAACACCGTATAAGCGATTTTCAAAGAACATCTGCAGAAACATCTGCAAATTGCTCCGATGCTATAACATCAAAAGTAACATTTTCCAGCAACACCTCCAGAAACATCTGAATACAATCGTTTCTTTAAACTTCCATCTATTCTTTCTTTACAAGGATAAACATTCTCAAAGATTATATCATTCCTTGACTCAATTATGGTACCAACTATCATTTCTGGATTTCTGACTTATCTACCGTAAAACGATATGCACTATTGTTACGTGCATAACCAGTAAAAACACAATCGACCGTTTTAGGACCGATTTTAACTTGCTTTGGTTTAGGTATTGCAACCTTAGCCAAATACCCCCACATTTGAAGGTATTTATAAGAAGGCTTACGATTTTTCCACATTCGCAAGGAGTCTTATCTTTCCCTTTAAGTGGGATTTTATTCAATATGTGGTTCGTCGCTAACACAGCTCTCCCCACATATTTGTTCAACTTCGGATTACCCCATAACTTACATAGCTCATGGTCGTTTCATTAGCATTAGAATGCTTTTCGTTGTTCTATTACTATTAGAACCTCGTTCCAACAATATCGTTAGAACCTTGTTCAAACAAATTTCAGAACCTTGTTCCAACAATTTTGTTCGAACCATTTTACAACGAGTGTGACCTTAGATGTTGTCACGCCTTCTACAACATTTCAGACCTCACTTGGTTTTGGAACTGCCTTCGGTGTTACAACACCTCAGACAACACTTTCTGCAACGGTGGTACAATGTCTGGTTCTGGTGTTACAACACCTTAGACAACACTTTCTGTAATACTTAAATCTGCAACTAAAGCTCAAAAGCCAAAGGTGAGACAGAAAGTATGGTTATACCCCCACAATCGCTGGATCCGTTAGAATTCTTAAAAAGTATTCCAACATAGTTTTCTCGAGTCTCTACCAAGACTTTCATGGATTTAGCTTCATACCTTCGATTGCTTTCTTCGATTTTCAATCGAACAATCAGGCCATTAATCCAATTTCCTTCCAGTTATGCATTTAGGAATTTATGAAAATTTTCCAATCTAGTAACATCATCTAAAAGATGCAAACTATTTGGAAATTTTCATTTAAACGATATCCCTTCAGCACGAATATCATGCAGGATCAGCTGAAACTTTTATACTAGTTTCAACACATTTTTGGATTCTTGGAATTATCCATTTTTCAATCCAAAAATTAGAAATAACGAACCTTTTGGAAATCACATCCTCATTTCGTATTTCTTTTCAAAACCATGAACCTTTTAGAAAAACATCCTCAGTTTATATCAAAATACATAATATATACAGTAAAGTGTACAACTAGGTCTATTGAAGACAAAGTTACGGCATAGGATATCATCATCCTAGCCACATGCTTCAAACGCAGTGCGTTTTTAGCAACAACAACAATTCCAGCAACCACTGGAAGGTCTTCTGTCAGATTCATCTCCAAGGTAAGGCTCTGTTTCTCCTCGCCATCGTGAAGGTTTGTCTTGCGATTGTTGATTATAATGTGATTACAACGGGAAGGCTTCAACAATGGCAAATAGAAAAGGAAAATTACAAGGAAATGAGAATCTGACTATTACAACTTGGAAAAACAGAAAGCCGAGTTGAGTAGAACTCTTTCCGCAAGACAAATACATCCCAACTAGTTCCCACGGTATGACGTAATGTCCCCAAAGATAAAACGGCTTAACCTCCTCTGTGTACAGTAGCACCACTGACAAAAAGGCACCTTTCGAACTTGAAGGAGCGAGGACTGGCTGCTAGACTCAAATGCAGAATGAAATATTCTTGAACATGTGATTCAAAATGTACGACACTTTTCACGACACCTTTGAAATATGCAGAGTGTACGCGATTTTTCTGTGATCGAAATCTGCAATGAAACCAACTATATATTGACAACAAAAATCCACCTGCAGGCAATGAAACATGGTAAGTTAATGAGCATTAATATTCCTTGTAACAGTCAGGTGTTACAACCACATTGATGACCACATCTTGGGGGTTACAACCCCATTATCTGAGGAGTTACATACTCCAACAGTCAACTACGAATAACGGACACCTACAATGTCCAGGTTCATCAAACCAACAATACTTGAATCGGGCCAAGCCTATTTTCGAGTGACAAAAGTGTAGTGGACCTGGATCTGGGCCCAATAGGGCCGGCTCAAGTCCACGCCCACTCTGGGCCGGGCGAGCGGGCGCGCGCGCACGCGTGGTCCAATTGTGATCATCCATTTATGTTATAGTATATCCAACTAATAACATCTTCTAGTTTATAAACTAGGATAAACTTTGCTTTGTGAGCTATGTGGGATGAAGAAAAATCATTTCAACTCCCTTTACATAATGCCCATTTATGTGGCCAACTTCTTGTATTAATTTCTCACCCACCGAAATTCGGTTTTGAGAAATAAAAAATACTACGAACATCTACTCTGAAAGTAGATTAATAATATACAATTTAATTCTTCCAAAATTAAATTCTTAGCCACCAAAAATTTGGTCAAAGTCGGGTCGACGCCCACTTTCTCAAACCCAAATTTCCTACACTTTCATTTACTGGTCTTTATTGATAAAGCATATTGGGCTCGAGAAAATGTAATTGAATGGCCCGATTTTTTTGTGTTTTTATTTACTCAATGGGCTTTTCCTTAGTGTGTGGAACTTACTTATATATTGAATTTTTTTCATTTAATTTTATTTCATTAAAAAAGAATAAATATATAAAATTATATTTTGAAGATTTAAGGAATGTCTATATTTTTTGTTTCGAGAAGCTAATAAATATTATTATTTTTTATAATGAATTCGTTGCAAATATCAACGTAATTGCAAATGAATTTTTAAAAATTTCATAATTAGTGTTTTTCATTAGAATTAATCTTTAAACACTATGCTATAAAATAAATATTATATATTTTATTTATCCTTTTTCGAACTCCCCACGAAGTGACATTGCAAAAGGTATAGTTCCATGTTAAATGTTTAATTAGCAGCATTCAGTGGTGGCCCTGTGGAGGGGCCCAAAGGGCGACCGCCCTAGGCCCCCAAAATTTTAGGGGCCCACTAGGACTACCATATATGATATAAGTGTATATATTGGCCTATTTATTTTACCTTCTCATACGCTCACCATTACCAACAAAGATATAATACAAAATTACAATCCTTTTGTGTTTCATATTTGGTATTCGCGTCTTTTCTGCAGTTCGACATCCATCCGCCAAAAACTTTGTTTCAGTTTCAAGTTTAGAGCTTATTCAAGAGGAAAAATCAACAACATTAAATGGGAAAAAATTATTTGATTCGACCTATTCTAAAGTTTAATCAAGTTGGATTGTTCATTATTGATTTTATTTCATGTACTACCGACATACTTTAATTTTAGTTTTTGATTAGTTGATTATTTCTTATGTTTAATTTTCCGAACTAATTGCTGATTTTTCATTATTGACTATGTTAATTAATCGAACACTGAAAAATTGTTGCTTTCTATTATTGATTTATTGCTATTTAGTGGTTTTATTTGTTAATTTGTTATAGTTTGTTTTGATTATTATGTTTTCATGAAAAGACAACATTTGATGTCTTAGAGTTTGTGAATGCTTTGGGTTGTTATCCTAATATTGTCTTGATTGTGTATAGAATATTGTTTTGGATTTCTGCATAAAGAAGTTTCTCTAAGTTAAAATTGTTTAAAACTTATGGTCAACAATGTCATAAAAAAGATTAAATGGATTAGCATCCTTATGTATTAAAAAATATATGTTGGATCAATTTGATTATGAAAATATTATTGATAAATTTGCTTCTCAAAATGCTAGAAGAAACTATTTAAAATAATTTTTTGATACTTTTTTTTTTATCATATACATTGGGTAGCTTTATTCTTTGTGTTGTTGCAATTTGAAGGGCCTCGTTTTTATCTTTCGCCCCGGGCCTCCAAAATGTCAGGACCGGCACTGGCAGCATTGTTGCAATAAAATAAATATTTCATGTTACTCACATTTTTATATCGGTGATGCAACTTATAGATGTCAAGTTTGTGCGGTGTTTTGTTATGATGAAAGGATAAGTGCTCGCGTAAAATCCAATAGTCCGCAATATACTTATATTCTATGTTGTAGTCATGTGATTATCCAACTTCCTCAACTCAAACAACCAACTATCATATAATTGGTAGTTGATTGTCATCTGATAGTTCAACGCATAAAAATTGGCACGACTCTACATATATGATATAGAAAATGAAGTTTCACACCAAATAAATGATGTCAGTCTTGTTTTCTTTTTATTACTTAATTACAATATGGATTATAATATATTTTTTTCTATCATTCTTAATTTTGAAATTTTGATGTGTTCTATTTTAAAAGTAGAAAAGTGAAAATAATATTCTTATGACGATTTGTATTATACTTTCTAAATTTTGCATTTCTTTTTTAATATTTCTAATTAGCATTTTGGATCTCCAATACATGATTCCAAATTGATTGTCACATCATTTGTTTTAGATGTATGCTAAACAAAACAAGCGTCAATCATAAAGTTTTGATTCCTCGAATGATACTGACCTCATCTAACCTCAAAATTCCCTTCAAGTTTTAGCAAAAACAATTTTCTCTGATCATTTCATATATAAACAAAAGCCAATGATAGTGTCTCTCATGTCGGTCTTTACCTCAAGAATTCGATTTTCAATCATTGCAATTATATATTGATGTTTCGCGAATAACCAATTGTAATTTTGAAATTTAATCATAGTGATGATACTTGAAAGATAAGTAGTCAAATAATGTTGTGCACAAAGAAGTATTTCAAAATTTATAACTTTTATTTATAGTTATGTGACTTGATTTTTTCAGATATATAAAATATAGTTTTATATTACATTAGATTATACATCTTATATCTCATACGGGTAAAAACTAGTGTTTTTAATAAAAGTGATACTTTTCGATTATGAAGTGATACTATATTACCACCTAATATTATAAAAATGTCACTTGCTCTTATTATATACTATGTCACCGCTTGCCAAATGCCCTAAAAAAATTACTTTGAAAACATATATTTTTCAAAGTAAAAGTGATACTTTTTGAGAAAAAACTAATACTTTTTAATTGTCGTCACATCCGTCTATTGGCGTGATATTTACAAAAATGCCACCAATTTTTTGGTGGAGCACAGGCCATGGAAGGTCCGTCTCATAAATTGCGGCCGACGTGAGACGATTCTATATGAGTTTTTACTCAATTAGAGTTATGTTATCTTTTATTCTCAAAATATCAAAACTAATTCGTTCTTGATGACGATGTTGTCAAGAGATGTCCGCAACAAAGTGCTCGTGACAAGAGGTCTACGAACGTGATCGTATGACACAGATTAAACAATAGATTGATCAATAAGGAGTAGTTTGCTTAGTTATTTATTATTCAAATTCAACCTTGATATTGTAATCATCATAATTCCAATAATGATTAGACGGTAGAAGAGGATCATGACAGAAACTCGAGGATGAATTTTCTTCACTTATGGAGAATGATGCAGACATATCGATGATATTATCATTTAGAATTAGGATCATAGCAATTAGATTTATGTTATCTTTTATTCTCTGATTCTCTTTTGTCTTGTTTATATTTAGGATATTTTATTATTTTTTAGAGATTTTATTCCCTATATGGTGTATGCTTTATGACTTTTCAAGAGGTGGTGAAGAAATTAAAAAAAAAAAGATATAATTTTTTCTTTTTCCCCAACTTTTCAAAGATTCATATGAATCAACGAGTTTTGGATGTCTATAATCTGGTATTCGTGTACGAATCAACTGATTATGGAAGAATGTTTCATTCTTCCATGTCAATCTTTCTCATTAGACGCTTTCGCTACATCACCTGGTATAGGCTTAAGTGTTTTAACCACTTGACTACTTCCCAAATACCTAATATAAGTTATATACGAATAGTACTTTATCTTGAAGGATTACTAATGAATCGTCCATAAAATTCATATTATCTAAGAAGTAGGAAATCCTGATAGTAGGAAATCCTGATAGGGGTGTGTCTAAGAACCAAAGTGAAAACCTGAAAAATTGAACATTAAACTATTTACGCCACACTCGATCCTCGCACAAGTACCAAATTTTGTAAATGTCTCAAACAGTCAAATAATATTGAATTTACATTTGTTTTTTCCTTTTTCTATTGATTTGGATATGCCCATTTAATAGTCAAATTTTCATAGAGCTATAAATCGACTGAGTATAGAATATGCAAGACCCCAAAAGATTTTTAGTAGATCAAAAAATCAAACAAGAGATCAACAAACAAAAATCAAACAAGATACTAGTTTTTGTTAAACTTTGATCCAACGTTAGTGATGCTTATAGAGTTAAACATAAAACTAATTAGGATTAGAATTTGGACTAACTTCTGTTTTTATCATTTCACACTTTTTGGAAATGGAGCGGACAATTAGTGTAAAAATTTATTTGATCATTTTTATGAATTCTAATCCAAACGTATTATTCTTTTCAAAAAAAAAACATAAGTATTATTAAAAGGGTTTGCTGGTCACTACATGTTGTCTGTGTGATGTTTAACAAGAAAATGGCTACAAAGTATTCGGAAAAACTAGAGAAGATATTAAGTCGAGGCCAGTATTGGATATTGTCTCCCTGCAAGATGAAATCGCCACGTATACAAAGTGCTTATGGTTCCAGCGATCGTCCCTAAGATACAACGACTTTACTATTTTGACTTGCAGCACTTACAAAAATCGAAACTACAACGAACATAAAGTGTATAAGGCTTTCAAGCTTTTGAAGGGAATGATTTCAATATGCAGATGCAAAATGGCTCGATTTTATTATCTGATTTTTGTGTCTGATTTCATCTACAGGGGCCTTGTATTTATAGGCATCAAGGTGCCTGATGGAAAGGATATGTCTTTTAGATCGAAAAGACATGTCTACAGCCAAAAAATGTACCTGGTTGCTCGAACAAGTGCACCAGTTCGAACGTGCGTGTCCACGCACTAGCGCACGCGACATGTTTCGCTCACTATCTGCGTGCGCACACCGGCCTCGCAGAGCGCACCACCCATTGTTGGGAATTAATTAATTAAAAATAATAATTAATATTTTAAAAAGGTCTTAAATACATTTTGTCCAAAAAGTATAAGGGCCTCCTAGCCCAAGCCCAAGCCCAGGCCGGGCCAGCCAGCAGCGGCGACGGTGGCACGCGTGTGTGGTTTGAACCAAACCCACAAGCATGTAGATCCCACCCTTTTAAAAGCTTTGGTACCCCAAGGGCCCAAACCCAATTGTCCAACTTGGAATTTATAAATTGAGCATATTTTGATTTTTCCTCCTATGTGGGATTGAGCTTTTATCCTTCCCCACATTTTTCATTTTCAATACTATTTTCTAGTTTTAAGTGGCTAACTTCTAGCATTAATTTCTCATTCACCCGAAATTGGTTTTGAGAAACTCCAAATGCCAATCTCATCTATCACTTAGTAGAATTTTAACAAATAATTTAGTTATATTTTTCACTAATGGAAACCACTTAAATATTTTGTCAAAATCGGGTCAACACCCAATTTTTCAAACCAAATTCCAACACTACATATTAGTAAAAATACAAATTAGGGGTTCACATATAGTTCAAGTCGTCCAAAGTGTGTGTTACTAGCGAGTAGCGAGCAGATCCAAGCTCAAATCTCATCTTTTCCCTTTACATGACATCTCATCTCCTCATTTCCTCCTTTAAGATAAAGAAATAAATAAAAATACAAATCGAAGTTAATTTGAGGTTAAAGTAACTTTTCAAATACAATGATTTCATAGAGAATATTTAAAATTGTCCATGTTTACATGTGCAATTTTTCAATATGGACTTTCAATTGAATAGGAAGTTGTGATAAAACAAGAGTGGCTGTCCTTTTTTTCCTTAGCCAAATGGCACAAGTCATATTTTCTTGATAACCCACAAAAATGGCAAAAATTGCATTTTAGTGCTCAGCCACAGATATCGATTGCTTTCAAGTATTTTTGGCACCGATGCCATTGTTCGGTGTTGAATTTTGGAAAGAGAAAAAAAAAATGTAATTTGACTATTTGACTTGTGTTATCTATAATTACCCAGAAATTATAAGACTTTTTATTTAAAAATCAAAATGTCGTTTGTAGATGTAATTGATATATGAGAAAAGTTTAAATGAGAAAAATCTCTAAGATCAGTTTAGATAAATTAAATACTATGATCTCCCAAATTATTTATAATTCAATCTACTGTGATTTGATATTGGTTCCCAACACTTAGGTGTTGATGGGATGGAAGTTTTTAGATACGTTAAGTATTAGCATTAATTAAGTGAAGTTTGTGGGACTTTAATTGACAATGCCATTTTTGTTTTCCTATGATTAACCTCTAGTTCTTGTTTGAAGTTCACGCCAGCATTCTTTTTCTAGTCCGGCAATAGAAAAGACATAATTTTCTTTCCTTTTCCTTTGGGAGGTGAGGGTGACATGTGTTTTCCACTATTCTAAAAAAAAACTTGTTCATTTTCATCGAGGCGTTAGGTTCCTATTAGTCGCTGATATTTTTCTTTCTACCAGGCCCGCCTATATCTATACTTCGCCTAACCCTGTGTGGGCGTTAGGCCCCAGTCTCCCATATGTAAGGGTGTCAATTCGGTTTGGGTCCGTATTTGCGTCCGGCTCTGGTTCGTTCGATGTGAATGTCCAATCCTGACCGACCTATTTAACTATTCGTATCAGAATCTTGAACCCAGACCCGACCTGTTTATTTCACAGGTAACCCGGACCCGACCCACTTAACTCGTTTAATAAAATTATTTTTATATACATTAAATAATTTTAACTGAATAAATCTATTTTTTAAAATCAATCACTTTGATATATTATTCAATCAATAAAAAAATATCACAAAATTAACAACATACAAAATGAAATAACATAATTGCATAAATAACATAGCATACTAATCATATTTTGAGTACAACATTCAAAAAGACGTGCAAAATAATAACAATATACATAATTAAGGAAGTTTTATCATTTAAGTTTTAAGGATATGTCTTGTTTGTTATTTTTTCTTACAATTAATTATTTACTTAATTTTCTTTTAAATTCACAAACGGGTTAGACGGGTTAAATGGGTCATAGTAGGTTGACCCGAACCCGACATATTTAATTGGCAGGTTATTCGGGTTCGACCCAAATTCGATCTGTACCAATGAAGCCTGGACCCATACGCATTAATTTCGTGGTAGGTTCGTGTCGGGTCCGAAATTGACACCCCTACCTGTATGCATAACACTTTTTAAAACACTGGTTTTTTCTGTTGGGATTCCAGAAATTATTTTTTAGAGGTGATTTTAATTTTCCCTCCAAACTATGCGTGTTTTTTTACTTTGGCAATTTAACTTTGAGTTGTTGTATTTTACCCTCTGAACTTTGCAAATTATCGCACTTAGTCTATAATTTCCGAATTTACCCTTCACTGTTAGTGGATTGTCTAAAACTATTACATCTCAAATAATCATGTGGATTAATTTTCTCTCAACTCTCTTCATCTTTAGTCAATATGCAAATAGTATTAAATAATAGTAATTTTCATCGATAAATCTAGGCTATGTTACTATTTTCAGATATTACAAATTAAAACGACCATAAAGGTTAAGGGATAAATTTGGAAATTATAGGTTAAGTGTTATCATTTGCAAAGTTCGAAGGGTAAAGTAAAACAATTCAAAGTTAAGTGGGCAAAGTAGAAAAACTAACATAGTTTGGGGGCAAATTAAAATTACCTCTTATTTGTAGTAAGAACGTATCATTAATATATATAATATATACGTATATATGTGTAGTTTTGTTGGTAGTTTTGCGATTTTTACATTTTATTTTTCTATATTGGAACTGTAGGTTATTTTAGAGAAATTTGGTTATGTTCCTGTTTATTTTGAATTCATGTCTCAGTGTGTTTTTTATCACTAAGAAAATTTGTTTATGTTTTTGTTTATTTGAATTCATGGCTCAGTGTGTTTTTTATATATTGCTCAGTGTGTTTTTTATAGCCTTAATATATAAGTATATGCATCTTAGAAGTATCATATTTAATGCCTACTAGTATCATAAATTGGATTTAATGTATCATTTGTAGATTTAATATATTGCAGTCCCATTGCTCAGTGTCTTTTTTATGGCCTAAATACATAAGTATATGCATCTTGGAAGTACCATATCTAATGCTTACTAGTATCATAAATTGGATGTAATGTATCATTTCTAGATTTACTACATTGCAGTCCCATGGTTGTCTTGTGTTTTCGTCAAATTTCATGGTTTTACTGAGTTTTTACATTTATTTGTAGGTTTACATTATAGTTGAAGATGGTACGACAGAAGATATTAATAACAAGGAGAGGTAGGGGGAGGGGTAGGGTGGACTCCCAAGATGATGATATAAAGGATGAAATAAAGGAATCTGCAGTTATTGATAATCCAGGTATAGGGGCTGGTGCTGAGACGTCGACGAGTCAAGCTGTAGGTGGAATGTCGGCTAATGAAGCTTTTGTTAAAGAAAGCCCTGCTGATTCAGTAATGAAAGGACCCCCTACTGCAACCTGTGATGATACAGTATTGAAAGGACCCCCGGCTGAAACCCCTGCTGAAACACCTGTTGATATATTAATGAAGGAAGCCCCTATTGGAACGTCGAAAAATGAAACTTCGACGCAGGGAAAAGTTGATGAGGAAGAAATAATTCTGGATAAGGGTGTTGTTGATGTATCTAAGAGACGATTGAGTAAGGATGCTGGGACAAAAAAATCACCGGCGAAAAAAATGAGCAAGGCTGTTGGTGACAAAAAAGTTGCTAGTAAAAATCCTCGAAAGAAAGAAAAGCTATCCGACGATGATACGAAGAGGTTAGTGTACTTGAAAGTACTAGTTTTTGATTTCAAAGTATCATTAATTTTGTGTAAAGTATCAGTCTATGCTACATATATATGTTTTATGTAAAGTATGTGTATTTTAATCATTTTAATAAATCAGTGTTTTATATGCTAGAAGTATCATTCTGAGCAGTATCTAAAATTTATTTAAAAGTATCAGATATTTATTCAAAAGTACCATTTTGTTATCTAAATAGTATCATACTTCATACATGAAAGTATCACAAAATAATATATGTGATTGTATTAATTATATATTATTTATTTTTTGCAGCGACTTTCTTACCCAATGTAGACCAAAGGGTTTATTCGATGTTGTGAAGTCTTTGACTGATAGTCAAATAGAGGATGTGAAGAATATTGGGTTTGGTGGGTTACTGAACCTTAATGTTCATCATTTACCTGCTCAAATGATTCTGTTGCTGGTTCAAAGGTTTAATGGGAAGAGTCGGTTGCTTAGTATTGATGAGAGGACGAGGTTTGTCATTATTGCTGATGACATTTGTGTGTTTTCATGCTACCGAGGACTGACCGGGAAGTTTTAGTTTTCAAACGGAATGATAGTTTAGATCCGATTGTTGAATTTAAGAAAAAAATTGGTATTGATGGGACTTCTAGTGTTGGCACTTTGAAGTCCAAGTTGATGGGTGAATTTAAAGAAGGAGGTGATGACTTTAAACGAATGTTTGTTTTGTATAGTTTATCTACTTTGTTGACCCCGACTGCAAATAGGACTATTGATGTCTCGTGCTTTAAATCGATGTTGGATGTGGATGCCATTTCACATTTTGATTGGTGTTCACTTGTGTTGGAAAGACTTGGAAGGGCGGTTGATAATTTTAACAAGAAATCCACCACCCATATAAGTGGATGTATTTTGGCGCTGCAGATTATATATTTGCATCGTCTTAAATGGCAAGGAGTTGCTGAACCATTTGATCTCCCTCTCATTCAGCACTGAACGACGCAACGCATAAGAAAGCGCGTGAAAGAAGAGAGGAGTGCTGGAGAGTTTGGCCAGGGGGAGTGGGTGGAGGATGTTTTCCTATTTCTAGGAAAATGAAGCCTGTTGTTGAAGAGAAAATAAGCAGTTCGACTGATGGAGGTATGGATGAGAGGGGAAAGCCGGGTAAAGAACATGTCGAGAAGGATAAATCTGAGAATTTTGATGAATCTTCAAGAATCATCAAGTTTGTATTACCAGAGGGGCAGCCAACTGATGATGAGATTGAGAAAATTGCTAAAAATGTAAGTTAAATGTAACATTTACATTCGTCCTAAAGTAATAATCCTGAAAAAGTATCATTTTTTGATAAAAACGTATCCTTTTTTTATGAAAAAGTATTACAATATTTGCGGGGGTGCACAAAGCCTTTTGTTGTTGAAAAGGGATATGGAAGTCATATCCATATGGAGAGACTTTATCCGAAATGCAATGAACAGTAAATACTTCTTCATCACCCGATGATGAGTTCTTCTCAAGTGCAAAACTTCACGAGTATATCGATGGAGTTATGAAGAATTTTCAGAAGATGAAAGAACGTAATGAGCCCACGCATAATGAGCCGATGCCTAGTTTTGACCTTTTAATCCCTGACACAGAGTCACCCGTTGTTGAAGAACAACTACCTTGATGATGATGTAATCCAAGGAATGGATGATAGTCAAATTGAGGAAGTAATTCAAGGTCGGGTTAAACATGCAGAGCAAGTTGTAGGCGCTTCGGTACTATATGTAAAGTATTAGTTAAATTCTAAAAGTATCTTTTTGTTTGAATAAGTGTTGTAAGTCCAAGCGGCTACGATAATCTAGAGGGGTGAATAGATTATCTCCATCTTTCGATTTCGCCTCTTTTTCGAACCGAATGCTCAAAGACAATAATAAAGGTGCGGAATGTAAACAACACACGTCGATTTAAAGAGGTTCAACCCACCTAGGGCCTAATCCTCTACCACCCCAAATATCCGGATGGATTTCAAAAGAAAAAGAATTTTATTAATTACCAAAATTAATACAAACTCAACTTACAACAACACCTTGAAGAGCACCACACTCTTCTTCAACACCACCTTTGAGATTACCACAATCTCTCTTGAAGATTACCACAATCTCCAACGGCACCTTGTGAAGATTACCACAATCTTCAACCTTGAAGAATACCAAATTCTTCAACACCTCAACAAGAAGATTACCACAATCTTCTTACACCTAACACCTAGATCACCCAAGTGTGTTCTTACCACAAGAACACTCACAAGGATATCTTGTGTTGAATGATAACCCAAAAATTCAAGATTACAACTCGATAATGAATTATACAATTGAGTGCAAGTGTAATCAATAATAGCCTAGACCTCAAGGATGTGAAAGTGATAAGCTAGGCAAATTACAACAAGAATAATAACAATGAAAGACCAAGTGTTTGCTTCAAGATATCTTGTTGTGTTGTGTTGTTCTCTCTTTTTTGTTGCTTCAATTCTTCCTCTATTTATAGAAGATGTCTTGTACATGATAGGCTCCTCTTGGGGACATGAATTTCGTAAAAATTGCAAGACAATTGAAGAAAAGAGCTGTTAGAAATCAATTCCACAAATTAAGGAAAAGATGTCTCACGCACAACGGTTACATTTTTGTCAAAACTCAAGAAATTTGGCGACCGTCAAGACAAATAGACGTTTGAAAATGAGAAAACACATTTACACGATGCGACCGGCCGACGCTACCTCGATCGGGTCGACTAAGCCTCAACCGGTCGAACAAAACCCAAAACGAGTCCAGGAGGTTCTGCTTTGAAATTGCTCCCGGCGGCACGCGACACCTTGGCCGACCGGCGACGCCTCTGGCCGATCGGCCGACCGACCATACCGGTCTACCACCCGTTGACCTGGTCTACCACCCTTTTTTTCAAAGAAATGGCTTATACACTGTTTTTCACAATTTTCAGTACGATGCCCTATAGGGCGACCAGGTTGGCCTCAAAACAAAAATGTTGTGCAATTTTATATCGAAAATAAACTTCAAGAAATACTCAAAAAATAGTGAAAACATTTTAGACCGATCGGGAGTATTAGGACAACATTTAGAAACAATGTTTTGGTGTAAAAATACATTAACAAAAAAATCATAAAAAGTGTTGTCCAATTTTGTCGAAAATAAAACTTGAAGAAATACTTCTAAAATATTAAAACCATTTTAAATCATTTAGAGTATTTGGACAACCTTTAAAACCATTGTTTTGGTGTAAAATCAAAACCATCAAAATCATGATAAAACCATTTATCAAACAATCTCCCCTTTTTGATGATTACAAACCAAAATAATTTTAACGAGGTCGATTGAAAACAAAACAATTTTACCTAAGTTAAAGAGAACTATCCGTTGTGAGCGACAACATTCCATGCAACAAAAACACATGGATGGGAGTAGAGATATTCAAACACATATAGCAAATGCTCCCCTATCAACATGCACATCAATAGTAATATAGAAGAACTTAAACATAAGCTAAAATCTTAGCTTTTCGATATTGAGCTTAAGTATCAATAACTTAAAAACTCCCCCAAAGAGACATCATTAGAAACATATATACGTCCATACTACAACCAATGGACCAAGAATCATATACAACCATAATACACCAAGAGTGGATAAAATATGATCCACAATTTATGGCTTTCAATAGCCACAACTTATAGTTTCTTTTCATTGAGCTTATCTTAGCTTCTTTGAGCTAACGAGCTTATAACATGTTTCTCCCCCTTTGGAATCATCAAAAGAATGTTAGCACGATAAATACATCATAAATTCATATCAAAGTGCGCAAGTAAACCGATGTATCGAGCTATTTGAACATATAAGCTTTTAAACCAAATAGGAGGGAAGAATCGAATCATACGACTTGTAGAAGCTTATGAAAGATCATTTGATAAGCAAAACATGATCTCTATAAATATATAAGACTTTTGAAATCGAGAGAATCATGTAGGTGATGAATTTTTCATTGAAACATTTTATCGAATGCAATTTAACAATTATCATTCATCAACAATCAATAAGCTCATCACAAAAATATATGCATTGCATCAAGAAAAATACATATAAGCCACAAACTCAAGGGTTCAACCCAATTGAGCTAAAGAGAGTGAAATTCTTACCATTCGATCGGTAAAGATGAGCAATGATGATGATAATCGAGCTAGATAATCCCCAACATATGTAATATATGCAACAAAACTCATTTGAAGTGAGTTGTGTGTGAAATTTGCGAGAGGGGACGAAAATAGAGTTGGAGGGGCCAAAATGGCTAAGTATAGAACAGAGACGTTTTAATGCAACAAACAACAAATGGGCGACCGGTCGGAGGTATGGCGACCGGTCGAGGTGATGGTCGACCGGTTGGCCTCCTCTCCAACCAAATTTCCATTTTGTTTGCAAAAATCAAAGTTTGAACTAAAAATCCGATTTTCACCCCTAAGTTTTAAAAACGTGCAAAATGCAACCGTAGACATCATTCAATATACATTATGTCATAATCAAGCTCGAAATGAGATAAAATACTCGGCGGTGAGTGATTAAAAAGTCCATGAGTTATCCTTGAGACGGAATTAAACACATCTCAAGTTTTTGTTAAAACATGCAATCCCTTAACAATTATATCGAATCTCAATATGTTTAGTTCGATTATGACGAACCATAGTTTGAATAATTTTGACCGGACTTGTTATCCCAAAAATAAGAACGTTTTAAAGCTTTGATACAACAAGTCATAAGAAGAAGTGCCTTTCAAATATTTGAAAATTTCTTTTAACGTCACTTTAATGAGATTCGTTGGGATAGTTTTTGAAGTCGAGCATATAGACATAAGGCATATGGAATGTCGAGTTTATAGAAATAATACAAAAAACATACCTCGAATTTGTTTGTTTGGTCGATATGCCTTTCTCAACCTTTGTCAATCTTTAGCCATAGAGGTTGAGATAGTTCTTCTTTCTTCAATGCTTAACTCCTTCAAGAGTTCTTTTGAAATATAACCATCTTCTTGGCATTGAGTAATTTGAATTCCAATGATCAAATTTGAGCTTCCTCATCATGATCATCTTAGGTTCACCTTGCATTGACTTGGAAAAATATCTTGCACAAATATTTATTAGTGGCACCATAAATATTATCAACATAAATTTGCACAAGTAAACAACCTTGCCCTTTTTCAAAACAAGAAGTGTAGTATCAACTTTACCTTTTGTAAAATCATTTTGCAAAAATAGCTAAGTCTATCAACCGTACAAGGCCTTTTATAAAAATCATTTGGCCTAAAATTTTGAACTCCGATAGACTTATATTTGAATAAAACCATCTAGAAAGTTGGATTTAACATCCATTTGGTAAAGCTTGAAATTTTCTTAAAAACAAGAATGGGCAAGTAAAATGCAAATAGCTACTAAAGGTGCTATGAGTGCAAATGTTACATCAAAATTAATTACCTTCTTCTTGAAAATACCTTCGAGCTACTAACCTCGCCTTAGTTCGACCAATGTTGCCATGGTCATCGAGTTTGTTCCTAATACCCTTTTTGTCTTCTTCGTCACTATCATCATAGAGCATCCAATTGATCTAAGGTGTTCATAATAGAACATTTACATCCAAATATTTTGAGGTAACTAATATTTGGAGTATTTCATTTCTTAACTACACAACTTAACAAACTCATTAACGCCATCGCTTATATAATCAAGAGAAAAATAGTCCAAGTGTAAAAACATGCCTCAATCATCAATCACAAAATATTTTGCATAAAAGCATAGTAGAAATAGACACTACATATATAGACCATGAAGCAAGGAACACACACTATGCATTTAGAATATCATCAAGAGTCTAATAAATCATGCAAGTTCAAATAAGCTTAAGAAAGCTATAAAAGGTCTCTTTTGAAATTTGAAAATCCGATAGCATATAGTTTAGACCTCATTTAAAAGAAGTATTTGAACAAGAGTTGACAAAGCAAATATGTGCAATCAAATATCGAATAGTGCCTTTTAAAAAATCTAAAAATCCTCTTAATGGCACTTGTATGAAATACTATGAAAAACAAGCACATAGGCACATGGCAATACATATATCGAGTCTATAAGAGTAAGAATAACACAAGTAAACGTACCTCGATAATTTATGCCTTTTTTGACAAATAATGACGTAAATGGCCATTTGTGAAAATATGTAAATCCTACACAATTCTTAAAACAAATCTAGCACAAATCATAATGACAAAAGTGTAGTCTAAGAGATATCACAAGTAAGCTCATGCCATAAAAATCCATAAGAGATGATAACACACTTTAGTCTACAAAAATGCACAAGAGTTTTAAAAAACATCATATAAGGTCTTTTTTTCAAAAATTATTTAAAAGCACAAATATATATAAAGACCTTAATTAAAAAAAAATAAATACTTGAAAACTCATTTTGCAATTAAGACACAAATAAAAGCATGCATAATAATAAAATGCATATTTAACTAGGGAGATACGGGTTACCAATTACGCCATTTCAATGGGTCGTGTCGTTCCCATTGTTGATGATATCTTCCCCGAGAAGTCACTTTGTTGATGATGACTTCTTTGATTACTCCATTTCAAGGTTTGTTGGCTTCCCATTGTTGAAAGTCTCTTCTTCTTTGAAAATCATCTTGTTGATGATGTCTTTGCTATTTCAAAGGATTATGTTCTTCCCATTTTTGATTATATCCTCTTCTTAGAAATTTGCTTTGTTGAGAATAGTTTCTCCTTCTTTGATCAAATGAAATGGTCATTTGATGTTTTCTTGACTTTCGATTATTATTCCGCAATGGTACCTAATATGACATTGTTTTGTGGTACCCTCATGTGTTTGGGTCCTTTGGGATTAGTCTTGAGACTTTTAGGTCTCCACAAATAATTAGAGCTATTTCTAGCCCGACAAAAATTAGCCGTATGACCCTTTTTACCACAATAAAAACAAGTAACAATTTTAGGAGTATAATGACCAACATGCATAGGGACTTGATTCTTTTTCATATGATTAACAACATTAGGCTTATGATCAAGTCCGTTATCACAATTATGAATATCAACAATATTGGGCATTTTATTGGTACTCAAGTTGGATTTTAATAAATCCTTTTTCATGCTTTCAATATTCTCAACAAGAGTACTATTTTCTTTCTCAAGGTTTCTAACCTTGTCAAGTGTGGTGGAGTGAGCACATGATAGTGATTCATAGGAAGTAAATAAACTATCCTTATCATTTTTCAAAACAATGAATTCCTTTTTCAAATTTTTGTATTTAACAAGTAAGTTTTGGAATTCATCTTGTAGTTCATCAAAATCATTTTGCAAATCACTATAATAATTTTGAATAACAATATCATAAGAAGTAGAGGGTTTAAGACATACCTCGTTTTCTTCTTTGATGCCCATAAAACAATACTCAACTTCTTCATAGTTGGAAGTTGTAAATAGCTTGTTCCTTAGATTTGATCTTGAATCCCTTTGAGAAGTAGATACTTTTGTTTGACTCTTTCATTTGCAAATACTCCATAGATGGCTTCTAATTTTTGCCATACTTCATGTGCCGATTGAATTCCTACAATATGTTCATATTCTAAATTAGTAAATGAACAATACAAAATATTTAGAGCTTTACCGTTTAAGGAGATGATTTTCTTCTCTTCATCATTGAGCTCTTTGAAGCCTTTGGAGGTGTGTGGTGTATTCTTTGTTAAAATAGATTCTCCATTGATGACGGTGTTCTAAATATCGAACCCGCAACTTTGTAAATAGCATTCCATTCTTTCTTTCCAAAATATAAAATTTTTGGAATCAAATAGAGGTGGCTTGGTGGTGGAGGTGCCGGATAGATAAGCTTCGTTCGTAGCCGACGATCGTTTCTCTTCACTCGCGATGTGAAACGAGCTTGCCAAAGAGTTTGGCTTTGATACCACTTGTAAGTCCAAGCGGCTACGATAATCTAGAGGGGGGTGAATAGATTATCTCCATCTTTTCGATTTCGCCCTCTTTTTCGAAGTGAATGCTCAAACACAATAATAAAGGTGCGGAATGTAAACAACACACGTCGATTTAAAGAGGTTCAACCCACCTAGGGCCTAATCCTCTACCACCCCAAAGATATCCGGATGGATTTCAAAAAGAAAAAAAGAATTTTATTAATTACCAAAATTAATACAAACTCAACTTACAACAACACCTTGAAGAGCACCACACTCTTCTTCAACACCACCTTTGAGATTACCACAATCTCTCTTGAAGATTACCACAATCTCCAACGGCACCTTGTGAAGATTACCACAATCTTCAACCTTGAAGAATACCAAATTCTTCAACACCTCAACAAGAAGATTACCACAATCTTCTTACACCTAACACCTAGATCACCCAAGTGTTTCTTACCACAAGAACACTCACAAGGATATCTTGTGTTGAATGATAACCAAAAATTCAAGATTACAACTCGATAATGAATTATACAATTGAGTGCAAGTGTAATCAATAATAGCCTAGACCTCAAGGATGTGAAAGTGATAAGCTAGGCAAATTACAACAAGAATAATAACAATGAAAGACCAAGTGTTTGCTTCAAGATATCTTGTTGTGTTGTGTTGTTCTCTCTTTTTTTGTTGCTTCAATTCTTCCTCTATTTATAGAAGATGTCTTGTACATGATAGGCTCCTCTTGGGGACATGAATTTGTAAAAAATTGCAAGACAATTGAAGAAAAGAGCTGTTAGAAATCAATTCCACAAATTAAGGAAAAGATGTCTGTTTGCACAACGGTTACATTTTTGTCTTTGTCAAACTCAAGCGGCACGTCACAAGACAAATAGACGTTTGAAAATGAGAAAACACATTTACACAGGCGACGGTCGACGTCTACCTCGGCCGGCCGACCTAAGCCTCATCCGGTCGACGAAACCCAAAAACGAGTCCAGGAGGTTCTCTTTTGAAATTGCTCCCAGGCACCGGCCGACTTTGACCCCGACGCCGCACCTTCGCCCGTCGACCATACCGGTCTACCACCACTGTTGGACCTTTTCTACCAAAAGAATGGCTTATACACTTTTTTTCACAATTTTCGTGCAGGATGCCCTATGTTAGATTGGCCTCAAAACAAAAATGTTGTGCAATTTTATATCGAAAATAAACTTCAAGAAATACTCCAAAAATAGTGAAAACATTTTAGACGATCGGGAGTATTAGGACAACATTTAGAAACAATGTTTTGGTGTAAAAATACATTAACAAAAAATCATAAAAAGTGTTGTCCAATTTTGTCGAAAATAAAACTTGAAGAAATACTTGAAAATATTAAAACCATTTTAAATCATTTAGGAGTATTTGGACAACCTTTAAAACCATTGTTTTGGTGTAAAATCAAAATCATCAAAATCATGATAAAACCATTTATCAAACAAGTATCTCCTTCATTATAATAAGTATCTATTTTTTTTAGAAAAAAGTATCCTGCTTTTTTCAAATAAGTATCCGTTTTCTTTGAATAAGTGTCATTTTATTTGATAAATTATATATCCGATGTGTTCTATCAAACAGTGGTTCTTAGCCTATAAACGAAAAGAGCTCTTTTCGTTACAATTTATGAAGAAGAATAATTGTTATTTGGTTGGAATGACCCGAAAGAAAGAGACATTGTTGATTTCTTTTTTTTCCACATAGTCCTAAAATAGAGTAAGTAACATTGAGACTTATTAGATATCCCCTTTTCGATGAGAAATGTTATGCTGATTATTTTTATTGTTTTTATTCAGTTCAAATGTGTTTGCAAATGCTGGAGAGTTTTTTGTTCCCTTTAAGGATGGGATTGATTCGCTGAATGACTCGAGCTTGATTTATGTTAATCTGATTGACATATGGTATGTCATCTTAAACAAAAAGCAAAAGAGGGCCCAACGATCCAAAACACTTTTATTTCAACACTCAGCACTCTGTAAGTAGTATCTATTTTCTTTTGTTTTTTATTTTTATGTCGGTCAGTTTTTTTATTTTTTATTTTTTGCCGAACAGCTATATCTTGTTGATCATTTCCAAGGAAAAAATTGTGCTAGAGATCTCAGAGGTTGTTGGAGGGTGTTCATGAGGTTGTTGAACAAACCCAATTTGAATGAAGTGGATCGTGCAAGAATAACTTTAGTTTTTTATTTGAAAAGTATCTCTTTATTTGTGAAAAGTATCTCTATTTGTATGAAAAGTGTCTCTTTTTCCTTGAAGGTATTACAAGTTGTAATGATGAAGTATTTGTTTTTCAAATATGTAGATATTTGTTCCATATTGTTACGAAAGTCACTTTGTTGCTGTGGTGATTAATTTTGTTGAGAAGAAAATTCAATACCTCGACAATCTGGTGCACAATGAAGCTGTTGTTGATGAATATCACAGGCTTGCGACTTTGGTGGTAAAGTGTCATTATTATTATATATGAAGTTTACTTGAATTGAGTTGTAATATATTTTGTTCTTTGACAGCAAATGCAAATGGCTCTGTTTCTAGAAGAGGAAAATCACGCCAAAGCTCATGAAGTTGCGTCATATTCCTTTGGAAATGTTTCTTTTCCGTGGCAAAGAAATGACAGGAATATTGACTGTGGTGTGTTTCTAATGCACCACATGGAAAACTTTGTGGGTAATGTTTACTCAATTCCGGATTTGTGCAAGGTATGAACACTGTTTAGAAAAATAATATGTAGTTTATAATTATTTGTATTTGTTTTGATATTATTTTTTTTTCTTTTTTGTTTTGAAGCCTGTTGAAAGACACAAGTTAAGAGCTGAGTACTGTGCAAGAATTATCCTGTCTGATTTGAACGAGCTGAAGGTGCAAATGGAAAAGGATGTTCTTAAATTTATTAATGACTTCAAAGAACCCCTTAAGGAGCATCCCAGAAAACAGAAGAAATGAACTTGTAGAATTTTAATTACAAACATCTTGATTCTGTATTTTGTCCCATAGATTTGTAGTTGGGTTTTGCAAATGTTTTGAATTGTATTTTCTTTCGTCATTTTGACATGATTCTGCAGTTTATTTTGGCAATCAAAAGTTAATAGGATTTTATTTGTAGTTCAATATGGCAGATCTTTCTTAAAGTATCATCTGTAATGGAAAAAGTATCTGTTTTTATTTAAAAAGTACCATAAATCTGCAATTTTATGTATAAAATGTATAATCAGTAATCTAGACGTATAAAATAATATAGCATTTCCGAGTCTTGCAAACAAACTTATTACGCACAACATGTGACACATTTGGAAATACATGAAAAACTAAAAAGTATCATGTATAATCGAGAAAGTATCACTATTTATGTAAAAAGTAACATTTCTTTAATGCAATATAAAATATGAAACCATAACATTTGATCTTGAAAGTATCATAGTTAGAATCAAAAGTATCACTAATTGCTTCAAAAGTATCAAAATTACAATCTGTAATCTTTAAAAAATTATCTAAAATAATCGAGCATTTGGAGTCTTGGAACCAAACTCCTTGGGTTGAGAACAGTCAGTCACATTAGCAGTTTTATTCTTACTCTTTTCCAAACTACCCTTTATCCTTTTTCTTCTTCCTTTTGTAACAATCCGAGTAGGATCTCGCAATTTATTAGATGTACTTGAAACAACAGATGATTCATCTTGGTCAGTAAAATTCCGTGTATTCTTCAACGCAAAGAATAGCGAAAAAATCTCTGTTATACCCTTCTTCAATTATCCTTCTTGCTTCTTCATTTGCTTGGCATTTCAAAACAAGCTCAGAATATCTTCGCCATTTCATGACGCCATGGAATGCGATCGCTAGGCTTCTCGTGCTTTTCATTTCTATTACTCAAGTTATCCCACACCTTAGATTTTGCCATTCTTGTCCATCTTTTCTAATATATATTTTCCGATATCTCCACAATAGAATGAAGATGAAGTACACGCAATGAATGGTAACACAATATACCACATTCTTCAAATTTCTTGCAGTGCAAGTTATCATTATTCGCAAAGGATCAAACATGACACGATTTGTATCTCCATCTTCGATGAGAAGAAATGTTATAAACATTGAACACCTCATCTTCATGAACTAAAGTACAAGTAGTAGAAATTGAAGATATAAACTCTGCCTCAAAATCTTTGAACAATGTCAACGTGTATACCTCAGAAGCGTGCTTTAACATCCCAGTCAATGGTATGGTACTTGTTGGAATTGATCTTGATGACTTGAATTCATCACTTTGTTCTTTCATTCTCCAATTCTTCAGTAGTTCTTTGAAAATACCAAAAAAAATCACAAACTTGTCGCCTTCTTTGCATTTAAGCCCATTGCATTATTAGTACTTTCGCTCATTTGTGAAGAAAGTATTCCGGCAGAAAAGAACTCCTTACTTAAAGATGTGCACCATTTGTCCTTTAGTTCATACAATCGTTTGAACCATGTTTGTTCCTCCAACCCGTATGTAGAAATCATGTTACTCCAACAAGTTTCAAACTCAAATTCGTCGTTACATCCTGATAAGCATTTCCTAAATGCATTCTTAAATGAATTGTTGCTCTTCAACTGTCCAAACCTGCTCACAACATTTTGGTAAAGATGCCATTGGCATAATCTATGCTTTGTGCCAGGGAAAACCTACATGAAAGTAATGACATAGTTAAAGTAACACTTTTTCGCTTACAAGTATCTGTTTTAGGAAGTAAAGTATCATAATGTTTTAAACAGGCACAGACCAGAAACACATATGTAAAAGATCACACAAAATGATTACAAAATAGAAGTAACAATTTTATGCATAATCTATTCTTTGTGCCAGGGAAAACCTACATGAAAGTAATAACATAGTTAAAGTAACACTTTTTAGCTTACAAGTATCTGTTTTAGGAAGTAAAGTATCATAATGTTTTAAACAGACACAGACCAGAAAACACAGATGTAAAAGATCACACAAAATGATTACAAAATAGAAGTAACAGTTTTATGCTTTAAAGTATCTGTATATTGAGTTAAAGTATCATACCTTTTCTATTGCATTAGAAATTGCTTGGTCTTGATCAGTGAAAATAGTGATTGGACACTTCTCTCCCATGGATTTCTTGAAAACCTCGAAAAGCCACTCAAATGATTCAGATTTTTCATTTGATAAGAATGCACAACCAAACATCACATTTTTCCAATGATTGTTGATGCCAACAAATGGAGCACAAATCAAATTGTATCTATTTGTACGATATGTAGTGTCAAATACTACTACATCTCCAAAAAACATTGCTTAATTTGGCCATATCGTCTAATTTAACTCTAAAAAAAAAGTCCTCCTCCTCAGATTGTCGTTCATACAACATTTCAACTAATGTATGTGCATCCCCACCTTCTATTTCTTTCAGTTTCAAACGATTTACAAAATTTAGATGATCTTTGATAGTGTGTCCAACACTTTCATCGCCACCCGCTTCATGTGCCATATACCTATAAGAATCTGTTGGTCTCATTCCGGAAGAAACCATATCTTCTATGACTTTGCCCTTTTCACTTGTAATTTTTCTTTCAGAGCGATGAAGGTGGCTCCACTCTTTCCTAGTAAGTGGATGATTGTGTTCTATAATATGACTCAAAACCTCATAAAGACCTTCTTCATTTAGTTTCACTCTCATTGTAGCATTACATCCCGTACGTGTAACAGGAATTTTTTTCTTTTTTTCATTGTTGGAGTTTATTATCAAATTTCCCGATCTCTTAAACCCCTCACAAGAGCAGACAAAGTATTTCTCCAGCACAACTCCATCAGATTGTGTTCTAGTTGTTGCTTTGCGAACACTAAATCCTAGTTTACGACTGTGATCGCCATACAATTTATGCATATCATCTACTGTCTTCCTTTTAATCCCAACCAGAGAACCAGATATATCAACAATGTCGTTCATGTATTCTGTGAACATTTCAATTAAACAGAGTACATGTTAAAATAGAAATGATACCTTTTTATTAAAATGTAATACTTTTGCATTAATATCTAATACATGTCTCCACTGGTTCTGTACTCTGTTCAATAGTGTCCACATCATTTATATTTTCATCTTCAATGATTTCTATTTGTTCTTCATCACTAGAAACAACAACTACTGAATCCAATTTTTCACCTATAAGTAGGAAATAAAAAAAATAAGAGGTGATTTTTTTTGAATATGTTAATATAAGCTGTTAAATTTCAAAATGTTCTAGTATCTCTTTTCATTGCAAAAGTATCATATTGAAATTCAATAGTATCATTATTTGACAAAATGTTCTAGTATCTCTTTTCATTGCAAAAGTATCATATTGAAATTCAATAGTATCATTATTTGACTGATTAGTATCACCTTTACAGCAAAAGGTATGGATCATGCAACAAAACTTAGTGCATTACCTTCCTGAATGAGTAAATCATTTGCATCTTCAATCTCCATTGCAGAAGTCGTCTTTGTAATCAATGTTTGTTGTTGAATGTAGTAATAAGTAATGCTTTTTGGTAGAACTTGTGTGTGTATATAAAATCGAACTGGACTAGAGCTTCAAGAAGGAGAAAATTTCATAGAAAATCGAACTTTTGATTTTTGAAGCTCAAAAAAGGTCGAACTTGCAAAGAATATGCAATTTTTGAACAACTTTTACTTCTTTGTTAAAGAAATTGTTGTCAAGTTGCAAAAAATTTAGTGAAGATGTCGAGTTGGAGCAGCGGGGGAGCGGGGAGGATGATGACTGGTTTGAGCTGTGGGCGCGTCCACTAGGGCTTGAGTCCAGGGCTCGTCAACTAGGGCTGGGGTCCATTAGGGCTGGGATATGGTGAATGTGTGGGCCGGTATTGCGAATTGGGCTGGGGTACAGGTGTTTGGGTCCAACGTATTTCTTAGATTTAGGTGTAATTTTTTTTTTTTAAATAAAGCTCACTGGATCCGGCTGGATCCAGCGGGTTTGGGCGGGCGGGTTCAGGATCCGTCTTACGGAATAGGATCCGTAAGACGGTCCTACAAGAGACCATCTCTTTATTTAATATATAAACAAGACACGAATAGAAAGAGCATCATGTATATTCTAAATAAGCACTAACTGTATAGTAACTATGGATCAAAAATCATCGTGAGAGATTGTATTTTTTGACTACGAAGACGGACTTTTCCCCTATTGGTTGTAAATTGGGTGCAATCAAATAAATTAAATTTTTTTTCATAAATCGTTCCTTTTGTGGGTTGTTATCTATTAATATTCTTTTACAAAATTACCCTTATTAATAAATTAATTAAATAATAATCATTTATGTATTGGGTTTTTACCATGCTTTTCGTCACAATAGAAACAAAATCCAAGTTTGCCTTGCCATTTTGGCCGCCCACATTGCCCAAACAGAGCAATAAAGAAAGTTCTACGACTAACGAGGATAACAGGTTAGTAAAACTAAAGAGAAGATTTTAACTTAACAACTTTATAATACGAATATATCTCTCATGATCTGATAATATATTATTACATTTGTGAATTATGGCAAAGAAATATGAATCAGTAATTCTTTCTTTACCAACACATAGTTAAATCTCTAGTGAAACTGTGACAGATAGCCTTTCTTCTAGGTGTGACCATCTCGATACGACACAAAAACATGATTCGAATCTAATATATTATAAACGGGTTAAAGTTAAGTGATACCAGATTGGGGTCAGAATCGAATTCAACCTGAATAACACGAAAAATTGACGTAGATATCGTGTTTTAACCTAACACGTGAACTCGGACACAACCCAAATTGTCACCACTACTTTTTCCCTAGTCGGTCTAATTTCCTTGTTCTCAAATTACCAAAAAAAATGAAGGAAAAAAAAGCTGAAAGTAAAAATAAAAAAATACTGGATGCTTAAGAACTGTTTTTTGCTCCCTTATAAAAGTGGTGAGGAATAATTCATTGAGAAGCACAGAAAAACAAGCCTTTGTAACAGAAGCACAGTTTCATCACAAAAAAGCTTCAGTCCAAGAATTAATGGCAGCTCTAAGAAACCTCATAAAGAGAAAATCCCATTTATTTCTAAGCAAAGAGAAATTAATCTGTACAAGCACCAGCCCTTTAGTGGATACTCCTTCTTTTGCTCAGAGGCTTAGAGATCTGCCTAAAGATCTCCCTGGTACCAATATCAAGAAACAAGTCTCTCAGGTAATCTCTTCTCATTAATTTTCACCCTGTAAAGTGTAAACTTCACAAGGCACACACACCAATGTGTATGTGTGTGTGAGAGTTTTTTTTGCAGTCTTATCTTGATTATTGTCTTTTTGTGTTATTTTCTTGTTTCTGTCTCGGCTACATTTCATTTTCCCTTTTTCTGGTAACTCAAGATGATTTAATTCTGTTATTTTCTCAGCTTCATATTCAATTTTTATTTATTTATTTATTTATTTATTTTTTGTTTTGTATCTTCTTCAAACGTGGGTTATCATTCATAAACAATTTGAAGAGTTCTAATCAGCAGCTAGCCGACATATTTGTTTATATATATATATATATTTGAAATTGAAATTGAATTCCCTACTGTACACTTTCAGTTTCCATGTGATGGTTGCCGTAGAGTTGTGGATGAGTCAGAAATTTATTTCTGCATAGAAAAAGTTGACGTATTTTACTTGGGAAATTTTGCATTTTCTCTTTTATGCAGGCCTTCTTCTGCATAAATGATTGAGTTTGAGTGGTTTTGAACAGAAAAAGACCAAAAAAAGAATAAAGAAAAAAGTAGTACTGGTTAATCGGATGCGATATTCTATTTTTAAGTCGTGTTTCATTTCATATTCCCCTACATCATATGATTATTAGTTGTTACACGTATAATATTTATCATAATGAAAACCCACAATTTAGGTTTGATTTATATTTCAAAATTAATATTGTAACTTTCATACAAATATCAATTATTCATATAGTGAAATAGGAGATGAAACATCTTTTAGAATAGAACGTCCCAATTCGATTAACCATTCCTTTTGGAACGGAAGATTTTATCCGCTAGTTAATGGCCACTTTGAGTCTTAATACAATTCATTTGGACGAAAGCACATAAGGACCCACCAACTCATCTACAAATTATCACTTTGGCAGGAATATAATATTTTATGATGATTTTTATTACATTCTATATAAATATTCATTATAATGCATATGATAGTATTTGCAATAACAAAGTGCTTGTTGTAGGGTATATTTGTAAATCTGACTTACATTGTTCAGATCCTTTTCCTTTTGGCTGAACTCATTTTTCAAAATGATGATAATTATTAGTGCAAGAGGCTCAGAGAGAGGGAAAAAAAGGAGTGCAGATTAACATTAGTTGACAAAAAACCACGAGCGTGTAGCTCACATGGTATCGCTTACCCTTTGTAAGGGTGTTGACCAGGGTTCGATATCTTTCAGGGTTCGTTATCTTTCAGTTTCTTTGAAATTTATTTCTTCCCCTCCAACCACTGCTCTCAAATTATTAAAAAAAACATTAGTTGACAAAAAGAATACACAAGTGAAATCTGTTAATCTAACTGCTCTGCTATTTTGTAAACAAATCCCTTTGCAAAAGATCAAAACAGGGATGCATTTGCTCTTGATTATTACTCTATGGTAGATATAATTAAAATATAAATTTACCCAAGTAAAAAAAGTTTGAAATGAAGAATTTTATTTTGATTGGTGCAGCTTATAGGGAGAACACCCCTGGTTTATCTTAACAAAGTTACAGAGGGCTGTGGTGCTTATGTAGCTGTTAAACAAGAAATGATGCAGCCTACTGCTAGCATCAAAGACAGGTATCATAATTCAAAACCAATCCACAAGAGGTTTCTGTAATTTTGAAACTTCTCTGAGGTTTTTTTCTGTAAATACTCCAAACCTCAGGGGTTTTTCTGTAATTATCCCTTCTAAATTTTGATGTATATTTTGTATTAGTTACATAATCTTGGATAACTTTATAATCAAGGTACTTGAAAGTTTATGCTTTTTGTTTTTTAACCACCAGACCAGCATTAGCCATGATCACAGATGCAGAGAAAAAAGGCCTTATCACACCAGGAAAGGTAAGTTAAAGTATGCTACTCTCTTTTTTTTTTTTTTTTTTTTTTATTTAAGACACATTTTAAAATATTGATGTACTGTTTTAAATTTCAGACGACGTTGATTGAGCCGACATCAGGAAATATGGGAATCAGCATGGCGTTTATGGCGGCGATGAAAGGCTACAAAATGGTACTAACTATGCCGTCTTATACAAGCTTGGAGAGAAGGGTGACTATGAGAGCATTTGGAGCTGATTTGATCCTCACAGATCCTACTAAAGGAATGGGAGGCACAGTTAAAAAAGCTTATCAGCTTTTGGAATCTACACCTGATGCTTTTATGCTTCAACAGTTTTCAAATCCTGCTAACACTCAGGTTAGTGCTATAATTAGTATTTTTATCAGTTTTTATTATTATTTTATGGGATAAATTAAACCCTGTAAATTGAATGACAGATACATTTTGAGACTACTGGTCCTGAGATATGGGAGGATACTAATGGTAAAGTTGACATTTTTATTATGGGGATTGGAAGTGGAGGCACTGTCTCTGGTGTTGGACAATATCTGAAATCCAAAAATCCTCATGTCAAGGTAATATTCCACTACGTTAAATTACGAAATACACTCCTGAAGTTTAGCTTAATTACAAAAAAAACTCGGTTATCTTTCAATATTACATGTACCCCATAAAGTATTACAACACCCCCTTGAGGTGTGTAAGGATTGAATTTGTAAAATAAAAACAAAAATCAAGGGAGTATTTGTAATTTTGAAAGATAGCTGACCTTTTTTTTTGTAACTGTACAGAACCTCTTTTGTAATTAACTCTATTCACTATAATAACTTAGCATGTGAATTTGTTTGTTAGTTTACATTACCTTAAATTGTTTTTCCTTTTATTCTCAGATTTATGGACTTGAGCCGGCCGAAAGCAATATTCTGAATGGAGGTAAACCAGGTATATATCATGTTAACATTGTATCATCTTGATAGAATTATGATTTCAGTATTTAATTGAAGGAACTGGAAATTTGAAAGTGTAGAGGTTGGATATATTGACAATTTTAATTAATTAATAACATGAAAACTTTGTTTTTGATCCAGGTCCTCATCACATTACTGGTAATGGAGTTGGATTCAAACCGGACATCCTGGATATAGATGTCATGGAAGAAGTTCTTATGGTAATAACTACAGTAATGTTTACCTAAATTAGAAAGTACGTATTACTAAATTAGCTTTAAGCTAACGAGATAGTCACTTGCAGGTTTCTAGTGAAGATGCTGTTAATATGGCTAGACAATTAGCATTGAAGGAAGGGCTCATGGTAATTAATATACATCAATCAACACACTTATATTCCCTTTTGTAGGCCAAAATGAGACGAATTTTAATTTTGTTGATATTATCGCTTCCTGCTTAATTTTTTTTTTTTGGGTATAATTATTCATTTGGCTTGTGTAGGTTGGGATTTCATCCGGGGCTAACACGGTTGCTGCTCTTAGACTTGCCAAGAGGCCTGAAAACAAGGGCAAACTCATTGTGGTAACAAGTCTGACAAGCTTTAATTTCTGTATTCAATTTAGGGTTTAGTGTTTGCAAACTCTAAAAAAAAAATGATTCTCAGCTTTTAGGCGGAAAAATAATTGTTTTTTTCCATCGAGAAACTGAGAATCACTTTTTCTGTTTAAATTTTGCAAGCACTAACAAAGACTTCTTTTTTTGGTTTATGTCTAGTTTGGCTTTTTTCTAATCTCAAGTTGCTGAAAACTTAAAATTTCCCTTTCAGACTATCCATCCGAGCTTTGGGGAACGATATTTATCATCGGTCTTGTTTCAAGAATTGAGGACAGAAGCTGAAAACATGCAACCTGTTTCAGTTGATTAAGGATTGGAACGAAACTTTAGAAGATGTACTTCTAAAAAACAGATTGTTAAATGATTCTCTCTTTGTTGTTGTTGTATTGAAAATCTTAAATCTCACAAAATATTTCAGACAAGTTTTTTCTGAGTATCAATGCTAACTATAATGTTAACACGCCAAATATTTCATCACTTAAAGAAAGTTTTACTGCGTGCGTAATTTTGAAAGATAACAGTCAAAAAAAAGCCAAAAACCATATTGGATGGGTAAAATATTGTTGAATACAATGTAGTGGTTACGACGAGAAAGCTTTCACAATGGCTCAATTACAAACTGGAAAACAAAACTATTCTATTACAAACAGAATTGCATGAAACAGGAACTTCAGGAACTGGACAGTAAGCCGAGTCGAGATAATATCTCTATCCGAAAGACAATTACGTCTCGACTAGTGTTCACAGTTTAACGTATTGCCTCCAAAGATAAAACAACTTCGTCTTCTGTGTAGTAGCACCACTAAGACAGAAGCACCTTCAAACTAAAAAATATTGAAGACTGGTTGATGGACTTTGAGTGCAGAATGCAGAAATATGGCTTTGTGTATGGATTTTGCTGTGTTGAAAATTGCAATGCACAAAAAATAATTTATAGCCAACCAGCGTCTGCAGGAGATAACAATAAGTAGTGAGCATTAATCCAATTAAACATCCCAGGTGTTACACCCCACTACTGCATAACAGACAAGTAGTGGGCTTTCTTCAGGTGACCACTACTGTAGGAGTTATTAACTCCAACAGTCACACGAATCCGACACCTACAATGTCCAGATTCATTGGGCTCCAATAGTCCAACAGTCACTTGAATTTGGGCCAAGCCCATTTTCGAGTGGCAAAACATTAGTGGACCTAGACCCAGGCCCAGGCCGGGTGGGGCGGGGGCGCGCGCACGCGCGTGTGGCCCACTTATGATCATCCACTTGTGTTATAGTAAATCCAACAAATAACACCTTCTAGTTTATATACTAGGATAACATGATTTTTATTCCATGTGGGATAAGACAAAAGCCTTTCATCTCCCTTTACATAATGCCCATTTGTGTGGCTAACTTCGTGTATTAATTTCTCACTCACCGAAATTCGATTTTGAGAAATAATACTACGAACATCTACTCGAAACGTAGATTAATATTATATAATTTAATTCCTTCAGAATTAAATATTTAGCCACCGAAAATTTGGTCAAAGACGGGTCGGCACCCACTTTCTCAAACCCAAATTTCCAACAATCCCCCACATGAGTGAAAATTATGCATGCATGAATGCAGACACGCAAACCAGTCCTCAAGAGACAATAGTGCATCCGGAAAGGTAGCTTGTGGCTTTGAACCTTCCGTAGTCAATACCATCGGCTACACTGGTGGCTTAATGGACGTAATGCCTTGAACTATTCCTCCATGGTGTATAGCAAGACAACAGTATTAACACGGTAAGGTCTCAACACCTTCTGTTCTCACGTTTTGTGTTCGTTTCGACCATGGACACCTCTTTGGATTCATAAGTTTTACTTTGAAGCGGCCCGTACTTCTCACTTACATAGATGATCTCCTATCCGAGGATCCTGCCATACTCAACCTCAACGAGGTATAGGAATCATTAAAAGTCAAATGACTTAGCATCACCACAACTTTGCAGGTGTTTCAACACTTGGTATTGCTCTCTAGGGATGGGTTGAAACATTGTTTCCAAGTGTTATAACATAACCTTCATTGCTTAGTTTTCTCATTGAACCAAGTTCTTGGGATCTCCAGTCATCATAGTTGGGTTACCACTATGATGGTTATTTTACTTTGTGGACTTTAAGCCCATTCCCTCTAGCAATTTACTCAATTAAGCTCGATTCAACCCTTTTGTCAAAGGATCTGCCAAATTGTCTTTTGACTTTACGTAGTCAATTGACATCACACCATTTGAGATCAACTGTCTAACGGTATTGTGTCTTCGATGAATATGTTGAGACTTACAGTTATACATATTGCTCTGTGCCCTTCCTATAGCCGCTTGATTATCACAATGAATCATCACAGATGGCACAGGCTTCCTCCAACATGGAATATCTTCCAAGAAGTTTCGAAGCCACTCTGCTTCTTCACCAGCTTTATCCAAAGCTATAAACTCAGATTCCATTGTGGACCGAGCAATACACGTTTATTTCGTGGACTGCCACAATACCACACCAACTCCAATGGTGAATATGTATCCACTAGTGGAATAAGAATCTTTCGAATCCAAAATCCAACTAGCATCACTATACCCTTCAAGTACATTAGGATATCTCGAGTAGTATATCCCATAATCCAGGGTATACTTCAAGTGTTTTAACACCCTGGTTAACCCTTTCCAATGCTTATGGCTTGGATTGCTCGTGAACCTACTCAACATATTTACAGGGTAGGCTAAGTCTGGACGTGTACAATTTGTAATGTACATCAGACTGCCTATTATACATGAGTATTCAATCTGAGCCACTGGTTCTGCTTTATTAGCAACGAGATTTACACTTAAATCAATGGGCGTCTTTGATGGTGAACTGTTAAAACGAATTTCTAGAGCACTTTCTCCACATAGTGGGATTGTGACAAGATAATTCCATCAGGAGTTCTGCTGATTTTTATCCCAAGGATTACATCAGCATTCCCCATATCCTTCATGTTAAAGTTTCTCTTTAACATTTTTTTAGTCTCCATGATAGTATCATGACTATTGCCCATGATTAACAAATCGTCTACATATAGACAAACTATGACAAATGATTCTGATGTCCCTTTGACATATACACATTTATTACACTCGTTGATTTTAAATCCATTTGACAACATCGTATTGTTAAACTTAAGATGCCATTGTTTTGGAGCTTATTTCAGTCCCTATAAAGATCTTATTAACTTGCACCCCTTCTTTTCTTGATCGGGTGCAACAAACCCTTCAGTTGTTCCATGTGGATTTCAAAGATCTATCTCTCCATTCAAAAACGCCGTCTTGACATCCATCTGATGAATTTCTAGATTGTGCAAAGCAGCAATCGCGAGAAGCACCCGAATAGATGCAATCCTTATTACTGGAGAATAAGTGTCAAAGAAATCATAACTTTCTTTTTGTTTAAAGCCTTTGGCTACAAGCCGTGCTTTATACTTATCAATAGTTCCATTTACTTTATACTTCTTTAAGATCCATTTACATCCTAAAGGTTTATGACCAGTAGGGAGATCAACCAACTCCCAAGTATGGTTCTGCAGAATGTACTCGATTTCACTATTGATAGCTTCTTGCTAGAGCGGAGCATCTGGACTACTTAGAGCCTCTTTAATCGAGTTTGGCTCACCATCTAACATGAATATTATGTAATCAGGTCCAAAAGACTTAGCCGTCTTTGACCTCTTACTGCGTCTAGGTTCTTCACTATTTGGTGTTGAACCACCTGCAGTTTCGTGATTTCTTATAGGAGTACTCATTTCTAACTTTTCTCTAAAAGGGTAGACATCCTCAAAGAATACAACATTCCTTGATTCGATTATGGCACCTTCAGTCATTTCCGGATTTTCTGACTAATGTATCATAAACTGATATGCACTGTTTTGGTATGCGTATCCCACAAAGACACAATCAACTGTCTTTGGTCCAATTTAACTTATTTTGGTTCATGTATTACTACTAGCCAAATACCCCCACATAAGGTATTTATAAGAAGGCTTACGATTTTTCCACAACTCGTAAGGTGTCTTATCTTTCTCTTTAAGTAGTATTTTATTTAATATGTGGTTGGTTGTTAAAACAGCTTTCCCACATATATTTTGGGGTAATCGGAACTTATTAACATGGCATTCATCATCTCTTTAAGAGTCCGATTTTTGCGTTCAACAACAACGTTAAAATGTGGTGAATATGGTGTTGTTCTTTGATGAATTATACCCGACTGGGTACATAATTCTTCATACGCACCTCTATCACTCTGAATTATTTTGATCTGGCTGCCAAGTTGATTTTCAACTTCATTTTAATAATTCTTAAAAGCTTCTAATGCTTCATCTTTGCTTCTTAACAAGTATAAGTAGCAAAACCTTATGCAATCATCAATAAATGTGATGAAATATTTTTTACCACCTTTAGTTTGCATCACACACATCAGTGTGTATCAACTCTAAAGGTGAAGTCCTCCTTTCAACCGAATGAAATGGTAATTTAGCCATTTTAGCTTCAACACAAACTTTACATTTTCTTTGTGAGTTTACTTCAGGTAAATTAATTAATTCTAAATTTACCAAATTTTTTATAGTATTCAGATTTACATGTCCTAATATAATATGCCATAAATTAGAGTACTCAAATATAATATAAAGAAGATTCATTTTTATTCATATTCTCGAAACGGCGTATAATCATTACATTCATTTTGAACAGTCCTTTGTCTAGATAACCCCTACCAAGGAACTCTCCAAATTTGCTAAGTACAAACTTTTCGTCGACTAAAAACTAGTCTAAACCCATGGTTGACCAAGATGAACCCAACTAGATTTTTATGGATGTCCGGGACATGCAAAGATATCATTTAGCTTCAACTCCTTTCCCGAAGTAAGCTTTAGCACCACCGTTCCAACGACAGCAACATCAAAAGAGGCGTGATTCCCCATATGGAGCTTCCTTCTGGCTGATGGGATGTAAGAAGAGAATGCATCATGATTAGAACAAACATGGCAAGTGGCACCGGTATCCACAAACCATTCTTTCGGGTTATCCACCAGATTGGCTTCAAACACCACTGCTGATATGTCAATGTCTGTCAGCTCCCTTTGTTCAACCACATTGGCATTGGACTGCGGTTTTATTTTTTTTTCCTTTGGTTGATGACAGTCCTTTGTCATATGGTTCGGTTTGCCACAGTTGTAGCAAGTTCCCTGGAACTTTCTAGATGTCGGTTTCTTACCTTTATCGATAGGCCTTTTCTTTGAATTACTTGATGAGCCGTGCTCCATCAAGTTGGCTTTCGACTCCATAGGGACAAGCTTGGACTTAGAGTCAATCCTCTTATTGTCTTCCTCAATTCTGAGTTTGACAATCAGATCCTTTAGTCCCATCTCCTTTCGCTTATGTTTGAGATAATTCATAAAATCCCTCCAACTTGGGGGTAACTTCTCAATCAAAGCGGCCACTGGAATGCTTCCGGCAAAGTCATTCCCTCGGCAGAGATTTCATGTAGGATCAACTGAAACTTTTGTACTTATTCCATCACAGTTTTTGAATCAATCATCACAAAATCCAAGAATTTACCGACAACAAATTTCTTTGTGCCAGCATCCTCGATTTTGTACTTATTCTCCAAAGATTCCCATAATTCTTTGGAGGATTTCACAGCACAATACAGACTGTAAAGTGCATCACTAAGTCCTTTTCGGACATAGTTACAGCACAGGAAGTCTCCCTGGCCCCATGCATCAAACGCAACATGTTTTGCAGCATTAGTCTCATTTTCAGCCACCACTGGAGCGTCCTTAGTCAAGTATTTCGCCAAGCTCAGAGTGGTGAGGTAAAATAGCATTTTTTGCTGCCACCTCTTGAAGTCGAAACCCATAAACTTCTCGGGTTTCTCAGCTGAGCAGGAGGGATGATCGGGGTTCTACTTGTGCTCGCCATCGTGAAGATCGATAATTGTCTTGCGATTGTTGAATACAATGTAGTGGTTACAACGGGAAAGCCTTCACAATGGCTCAATTACAAACTGAAAAACCAAACTATTCTATCCAAACTATTCTATTACAAACACAATTGCTTGAAACAGGAACTTTAGGAACTGGACAGTAAGCTAAGTCGAGATAATATCTCTATCCGTAAGACAATTACGTCCCGACTAGTACTCACGATTTGACGTATTGCCTCCAAAGATAAAACGGCTTCGTCTTCTATGTAGTAGCACCACTAACACAGAAGCACCTTCGAACTAAAAAATGTTGAAGACTGGTTGCTGGACTTTGAGTGCAGAATGCAGAAATATGGCTTTGTGTATGGATTTTGTCGTGTCGAAAACTGCAATGCATAAAAAAAAAGTTATAGCCAACCAACACCTGCAGGAAATAACAATAAGTAGTGGGCATTAATCCAATTGTAACATCCCAGGTGTTACACCCCACTACTGCATAACAAACAAGTAGTGGGTTTTCTTCAGGTGACCACTACTGTAGGAGTTACTAACTCCAACAGTCACTCGAACCTGGACACCTACAATGTCCAGATTCATTGGGCTCCAACAGTCACTTGAATTTGGGCCAAACCCATTTTCGAGTGGCAAAACTTTAGTGGACCGGGCCCAGGCCCAAAGGGTCTGGCCGGCCCAGGTCCCGCGCGTACGCGCGTGTGGCCCACTTGTGATCATCCACTTGTATTACAGTATATCCAACAAATAACACCTTCTAGTTTATAAACTAGGATAAACAATAATTTTTATTCCATGTGGGACAAGGCAAAAACCTTTCATCTCCCTTTACATAATGTCCATTTGTATGGCTAACTTAGTGTATTAATTTCTCACTCACCGAAATTCGGTTTTGAGAAATAAAAAATACTACGAACATCTACTCGGAATGTAGATTAATAATATATAATTTAATTCCTCCCAAATTAAATATTTAGCCACCAAAAATTTGGTCAAAGTCGGGTCGGCGCCCACTTTTTCAAACCCAAATTTCCAACAAATATGTTAGCAGTAAACCTTGGTTAATTGTTTTATACTTGATGATTGATGCTGGGATTTCATGAATGATTGTATAGTAGGGTCTTGGTCATTTTTAAGATAAAATGTTTGTCAATCAATTCCAATTTGATATGGCTTATGACCTTAAAACTGTTATTCAAATCATAATTATTGAAGAATAATGGGAAGAGTTGATGCATATTGAATTGGGACTTGAAACTAGTCATCTCATCAAAAAATGGAGACCTTGGAATTCCACAAGATAATTTTGCTAAAGAGGAAAAACTTGCAAGAATATCATCATAACTGAACTCAAATTATACTAGAATCGATATCATTTCTTAATTCTTACAGTACTTGATTACTATCATTTGTCTATAATTTTAATAATTGTCAAACTATATTATTTATAGTTGGAGAGCACATTGTGTTGTTTTCGATGTAGTTTGTTTTTCCCATTTCTCACTCCAATTTCACAATTTTCTCTCTCCATTATTTATTTGGTTTATCCATTTTGGGTAATGTTACAATTAATATATCTTTATAACTATGTCAATTCCTTCCAAGAACCGACCTTAGCTCATTTGGTAGAGCGGAGGACTGTAGGTGGCTGTTGTAATCCTTAGGTCGCTGGTTCGAATCCGGCAGGTCGGATTTCTTTGTTTTTGCGGTAGTCATGTTTTTTCTTATTTGTGACATTTTTTCATTTATTTTCAAATAACATCTTAAAGTGCAAGTTACATATATACTACACACAATATATCTTCTATCTTCTAAACGTTAAAATGATGTAATTTTGTTGGTATTATTTCAAAAAGGTTAGATTTGAACATGCATTTGAACATGCAAAGTATATGTAAACAATTCATGTCGTGTTTTGCTCATGAGTCAATTTAAGACATAAATTTCAAAACAAAATATGTCAACTAGATTCAACCTCGTTTAATTATTTGCCTTTGGCGGATCCGTGGTCAACCAACTTGCGCCCTGCCCAAATTTTTTTTTTTTTTTTTTTTTAAAAAAATAGTTATTATTTGTATTTTTTTGGATTTTCTAACTGGTCCATCCCATTTTCATGTATCGATCCATCCACCAGTCTTCTCGCCTCGCCATTAGTTAATGGGAAAAGGACATATATACTACACACAATATATCTTCTATCTTCTAAACATTAAAATGATGTAATTTTGTTGGTATTATTTCAAAAAGGTTAGATTTGAACATGCAAAGTATATGTAAACAATTCATGTCGTTTTAGTTCGCAGGTCAATTTAAGACATAAATTTCAAACAAAATATGTCAACTAGGATTCAACCTCGTTTAATTATTTGCACTGACGGATCCAGGGCTGGGCCAACTTGCGCCCTGGCCCAGCCCTCTTTTTTTTTTAAAAAAAAAATAGTTATTATTTGTATTTTTTTTGGATTTTCTAACTGGTCCACCCCATTTTCGTGTATCGATCCACCCAATTAGAGTCTTCTGGCTCTGCCATTAATTAATGGGAAAATGACATAAATACCCCATTTTTCATACCCAATCCCTGCACAATGTCCATTTTCCGCTGATTTTGGACAAAAATACCATTTTCCGCTGTTTTTTTTTTTACAAAAATACCTATTTTCCGCTGATTTTTTGCGTTGGTTTCCTTTTTGTTTCTTTTTTGTTTCTTTGTTGTTTCAAACATGTTTGTTGTTTCTTTGTTTCATACCTGTTTCATTTATGTTTCTTATATGTTTCACTTAGCCAACATTTCATTGCATTCCACAGTTGCATGGTGAAAATCTCAGTTGTGGTATGCCACAATGGACAATGGGAAGAAAATAGAGAGTATACCAACTTTTAAATAACAAGAATATTGATTCCAATGGACTGTACAATCAGCACCCTAAAAGAAATCTTGGAACAACAAATTCAATTCAGAAAATTTGAGCTTACTTGTCCATCATTGGCTACGAGAAATGGACACGACTCCACTGTCAGACCAAAAAATACTTTGTATTGACTTCCAACATCGTAGAATTATTGAATGCATCAATTGTAGCGGGAAAAGACCTACTAGTAACAACTTTGCTAGAGTACGTGAGATCTTTAGTTCAAGATTAGGCATACAGACATCGAAATGAAGCAAGATCAACATTTACAAGGATGACAAAAAAAAAGCTGAAGAGTATATGGGAAAAAGCTACACTATTTCTCTAAATTTAAAAGTAATTTACTACAAACTTTTATCACATGATCCCCTGTTTCACAATTGTTTCTTACATATTTCATTTATGTTTCTTACATGTTTCAACTGATTACACCATCATTAAAATTTACGTAACAACAATTCTCTGAAATCATTAGGAAATGGAGGTAGAAACTCAATGTCGTTGTCATCGTCATCACCATTTTGCAGCTTCAACTTAGCATGATTGTGAAGCAGATTACTGAGTCTTGCTTGTTCATTCTCTATCTCAAACGCTTCAACGTCCATAGCATTCCCAACAATAAAATGCTCGGCATAACAAACAACAAAAAAATCTCACATTCACTACAAAAGAAATAAAAAAGATACACAGTCAGATAGATAACACAACAAATCAAAAACAATAAAAAAGAACAAATAAATGGAAAATACATAAAAGCACAAAAGAAACATAAAAGAAACAACTTCGAAACAACATCAAAACAAACGAAAAACTTCAAATCACAATATAATAAAAGAACACAGAAAATTGGGTTTAACCTATGAGTCTTCGCTCGACATTTCATCATCATACGTACCAACTCCGATACTAACCCATAATTAATGTTGAATGTCTCAATACTATTAGGAGGATAAAATATTGGTGAATTCGTAGGTTGGATGCACGCTATCAGACTCTCCAATAAGTTTATTGGAATTGGCAGTGATGCAAGCAATGCTAAAAATAGAATGGCATTGCTACATGTTTTGGAGCTGTCTAGCACCTCCATTCTTAGATGATATCTTGAACGTAAAGGTTCTGTTCAAGATGATTTAACATTCAAGATTTCTTTAATTTCCCGTAATGGCTGACACAAACCACCGACATTAAAAAACGACTAATGAATAGCGCACTAACAAAAATTAAGATTTTGGTAACCACATTTCACACAACATTATATACCAAGGCACCTAATCCTATGTTTCAGACAATCTTTTGGGCATCTTTTACTATGAAACCACCAAATATTGCAATCAAACAAGCTCAATATGTAGAAACATAAAAACTCAATTCAGCAACATTTTCAAGTCGAACGTCCAAAACAAAGACTATTATAATCAACTATTTTTACCTCACTCCATGATCACTTTTGCCCCAACCCCTTCATCTTCTCGATAATCTTCTCTGCTTCATCCTTTGTCACCCCTTTCTTCAACAAAGTTGGCGCTTTCTCCACCAAATCCTTAGTCTCCTTCAACCCCAGATCCATACACATTCTTACTTCCTTAATAATTTTAATCTTAGCAAATTGTGATCGAAATCTCCCTCGAGCTTCAAATCAAACGTCGTCTTCTCCTTCTTCTCCTCTTCCTTCGTCGCACCTGACCCACCTTTCCCCTTTGCCCCCGCCATTCCCGGTGCAAACCCCATTCCAGGCATGTGGGGTATTTTTGTGTGAAGCACAAACAGACGGAAGAAGTGAAGAGGAGAAGAGGAGAAATATGGGAAGAAAGGATTTTGTGCGATTTAGGTCTAAATTAGGGTATTTTTGTCATGGGATGGAGCATGTGGGGTATTTTTGTGATAAGTGGGTATTTTTATCTTTTTTCTAAAAATCAGGGTATTTTGTGTAATTTTCTCTTAATTATTTGTATCAGGTTTTACTAACCCAAAACCGATCTGTCTATTCAAGTGTGGCCCGAACTCGACTAGAATGTCTTTTAGATTTTTAAAGTATGAACAATTTATCGTAGTGTATGATTGGTATGAGTTAACATTTAACCTTAAAATTACATTTACATACATTGGACAATTCATAAAATTCAATCTTCATACTAAATAATTAACTATCTATTCAGTCATAAAAAATATCACAAAAGATAACACAATAACACCATATGATGGTTCAAACGGGTTAATCAGGACATTTCAAGTTGAACCTGGTTCTACCCATTACGCTTAAACACGATTCTGACTGAGTACGTCAGGGCCAAACCTATGCTTCACAGGGTTTTAAGCAATATTCTAAACTAGGCCTTTATAGTGACCATTTTTTAACTTAAAATATTACTGTAAATCAAGGGCCGGAAAATCAATTGCAAAATACTAGTTATTCAATAATAATCAGGGAAAATAATTATGTTAGTAAAATACGACTAATTAAAAATAGTGATATGCCGTCAAGACAACAATAATGTATCAACAAACAAATCAATATTCATATTTAGAAGAATCGATAAGTTGAAATTAATGTTTCCGACAAAGAAAAGAAGGGTGAGTATCTCTGGCTTGACTCTTAGGGATGGCAACTCGCCCCCCCGTGACCCGCGGCAGGACAGGATGGGTCTGGATATCACCTCCGCCCCATGTGTATCCCCCCCGTGCAATTTTTTTAAATATATTTAATATATATTTTGCATGTATATTTATAATTTTATGTAATTAATATTATATTTAATATATATAATGACATATTTTATAAATAATATGCATTTATAATACAAAATATAAGAATAAAAAATATTAATAATATAAAATACAAGATAAAAATATTAAAACAATAAAATCATTTTCAACACGGGGCGACCGGGGATCGGGTGGGTCTGGGTATTTAAATACCCGCCCCGCCCCGCTCCATTGCCATCCCTATTGACTCTTGAGAAAAGAAGTGAGGGGTTGAAATTTGGACATTTTTTTTTGTTTTTTGGTGCAGTGTGGCGGCAACAACTGCTAGGTTTGCGGCGGCGGATCACACTTCAACTTTAATTTTTAAATTTTTATAACTAATATAAACTTTGAATACAAAATTAGTAAATATTAAAATTTTCCCCCTTGAAAAAGTAAATAAAAAACCTCTTTAATATACTAGTTTTAAGGAGAGAGGAAAAAAATCTCGTCTCCCTAATCTTCACCTTGTGGCTCTGTCCTAGATTATTCATATATATACATGTTTAAATGAATAGTTTGTAATAAAAAAATTGCACGTCAATTAATATGTTAGATTATTACCAATCTATATATATATATATATATATAGGGATGAAATCTTGTGTGGCAGCCTCTTACCGTGTGGCAGTGTGGATTGATCCCATCCATCCACACCTTTTATTTAATGGTCCAGATTGCTATTAAAAATAAATCTGTTTAAAAATAACTCTTTTTATCAATTAATTAATAGGTGGAAATATCATAATAGTAACTAGCAAAATGCCATAAATCACACCCCTACAATCAAGGGATTGATTAAAATCACGTTTACATAACTGAATTGTGCACCATTTTAATAGTTGAACTGTATACCATTTAATAACTGACTTTACACCATTTTATATCTAACAGTGCATCATTGTATAACTAATTGTACATCATCTAAAGGAACTATAAAGACAAAATGGTGTAACCATTTTCCCATTTAATAATCGAATCGTGCACCATTTTATATCTAACAGTGCATCGTTGTATAACTAATTGTACATCATCTAAAAAGAACTATAAAGACAAAATGGTGTAACCATCTTCCTATTTAACAACTGAACTGTACACCATTTTATATTTAACAGTGCATCATTGTATAACTAATTGTACATCATCTAAAAGAACTATAAAAGACAAAATGGTGTAACCATCTTCCCATAATGATGCTCTACAATCATGGATGTGATAAAGATCACGTTTCCATAACTGAATTATGTACCACTTTATAACTGACTGTGCACCATTTTATATCTAACAGTGCATCATTGTATAACTAATTGTACATAATCTAAAAGAACTACAAAGACAAAATGGTGTAACCACCTTCCCATAATGACGCCCTACAATCATGGATATGATAAAGATCACGTTTCCATAACTGAATTATGCACCATTAAAATAGTTGAACGGTGAACCATTTAATAACTGACTGTTAGGGTTGTAAACGAACCAAGCCCGCATGAATGAGGGTTGTTCGTGTTCGTTCGTTTATTTTAAAATACCGTTCGTGTTCGTTCGTTTAATATTCGAACATGTTCACGAACGTTCATGTTCACGAACATGCTCATTAATTGTTCATGAACAACTATATGAACATGTGTATAAAAAAGTTAAAATACACCTTGTTCATAAACACTCAACTCAAAAATAAATGAACATTATGATGATCGTAAATGTAAATAGGTTGTAATATTAAACTAAAATAAACTTATTCTTCATAATAAAGTAATGAATATTAAGCAGTAAATGTATAATTAATAATTAAAAAATAAATAATAAACGAACATCAAACGAACACTAAATGAACATGTTCGTGAACAGTTCATGAACATAAACGAACAAATTTTCTTGTTCGTTTATGTTCATTAAGCTTAATAAACGAACATAAACGAATGTTAATCGAGCTCGTTCACGAGCTGTTTGTCGAAAGCTCTGTTCGTTTACAGTCCTACTGACTGTGCATCATTGTATATCTAATAGTGCAATATTGTATAACTAAATGTACATCATTGTGAGTAAACCACAATTTAATGAAAAGTGAGAACAATCATAAAAGCAAATCCCATAAAAATTATTTGGATGAATAGTTACCAAAAGTAACTGCTTTATTTTACAAATAAAATGGCAGTTATGCCCTTAATTGGGCGAAAACTAAATAAATAAAAACAATCGAAAAAAAAAAACTAAATCTTTGGATTTGTTGAATTAATGGATTGGATTAATATAGATTGCCATACGGTGGGGGTTTAATTTTTAATGAGCATGGGTCGTTGATGAAGGCATGGGGCTTTTCTAGGAATTTATTCGTAATCCATTGGAAGCTACCCTTGTGGGGATTCTCCATGCTCAGCTACAAGCATATCAACAGGGGCTAAAAAGAATTGTTATATATCTAGAAGATAAGGATATGGTTGCTAAAGTCAACAACAAATCTGCATTTAGAGGGGGAGAAGCATCCATAAGAGAAGATATCTTTCTGCTCGAATACTTATTTGATTCCTTGTTGTTTTGTGACATGAAAGTATGTTTTTCAATCAATGTAATAGACTAGTTCTTGAAGCATTTAATAGTGAGGAGGATATGAATTGGATGAACCAATTCCCTTCTTGGTTAAAATAGTAAACCAAGTAGGACCGTAGCCAGTTGGCTACGTTTTTTTCGTTGTAATGTTTTGAGTGGTTATTAATGAAAATCTATCGTTTGAAAAAAATGTGTGTATTTAAATAATAGAAAAGAATATTAAAAAAATATAATGTTAATGTAATTCTCATTTAAGAGAATAATGAAAAAATGAAATGACAGAACAAAGTTAACCAACTTTGATGGACTTCAATTAGGCACCCTATTTTACAATTAGTTATACAATGATGCACTGTTGTCTGTTTGATATAAATGGTATACAATCAGTTATTAAATGGTGTACAGTTCAACTATTAAAATGGTGCACAATTCAGTTATGGAAAAGTGATATTAATCAATCTCTTGATTGTAGGGGCGTGATTTTTGGCATTTTGCTAGTTACTATTATGCCATTTCCATCTATTAATTAATTGATAAATCAGTTATTTTTAATAGCAATCTGTACCATTGAATAAAAGGTGTGGATGAATGGGATCAATCCACACTGCCACAAGGTAAGAGGGTGCCATACGAGATCCCATCCCTATCTATCTATATATATCTATATTATATATAAAAATAGAAAAGTGGTAAATAAGGAAAGCTCCCGCCAAAATTGTGTTACTATTTCTGGAAAGTTTTGGAAAATGGCTACAACGTAATATTTTTAATAAGAAATTAAAGTCAATGGTTGGATTACATTCTGCAGATTTCTAATTTAATTTTGGCGGCCAGATGCATTTAATTTTGACAGCTAGATGTGTTTGGCATGTTGCAACTTCATCATTTAGTTTTGACAGCTTTATGTATTGACATTAAAAATTAAAAATTAAATTATTGCTTTCTTCAATGTTGCACAGTATTACTTATAAATATGAAATCGGTATGTTATCTTTCATTTCTTATCAAAAAGTTGCATTCAAAATATGAAATCGGTATGTTGTCTTTCTTGAGCACCAAAAAAGTAGAGTTGGTTTGTTATTTGTCTTGAGGACCGAAAAAGTTGCATTCAAAATCTGAAGTTGGTTTGCTCAATACATTAATTTTTAAATAACTACAATTAAATATACATTTCTTGGAAAGCTAAAATTGTTTTCAATTCTTTTTCCACTTACAGACTCTCTTATAAATAGGCTTCATCCCATTCAAAAACACATTATTTCGATGCAACTATAGTACTACACAAATAAAATTTTCTGCAAAATAGCTCCAGTATTTACATCGGTTTAGTACCATAATGTTGATTGCGATTTGTTCATGTTTGCAGTGTACTTGCATATGACAATAACTCAAATTTTTTAGTCAAGAATCCAATGTTTTATCGGAGTGAAGGGGAACAGAACTTCGAATACAATCATGAGGTGCATTTTTTTAATTTTCATTTAATACGTGGACATACATTTTGGTGTTGAATTGTGTCTTTTCTCTGCAGTTTTATCCAGTTCAAGACTCAAAATGAGGTTTTCGTTGAAGAACTCAATGAAAGCAACTATTTTCAGGAAAATAGGGCAGAATTCAATTTTTGAAGCTCTCTCTTTTAATGACAAGTTCTGATCCACTAGAAAGGACAATTGAAGATTTGAGGTGAGGAAAGAAAAGGCACAAATTTTTTTGTTAATGAGATTACCAAAATGTTTTAGTTTAGAATAAGACAGTAAGTAGAAATTAATTTGTCAACACCTGGAAAACTTTCAATGAATGTATTTTTTTTTAGTTTAGAATGTAGTTTTCATGAAACAAAGATATGAATGTTGTTATTTTCTTTCTGCATATGTAATGAACTACCATATGTATCTTAAACAAACTGAAAAATTCCGACACATTCTATACCAAAGTCATTTGTATGCAACAATTTTTTTTATTGTAGCAGACAACATGATGAAACACAAGACAACAACGGGAAAATACAAAATATCTCCATTGCATATAGAGAGGTATGTTCGGTGTTTTTGTATATTTCATCCTCTTTTAATTTTAATTTGGATATGGATTTCATATAAAACACGTGTATGCTATATTTCAACAATGGATTGTTGAATCAGAAAATAATAAAATAAAATAAACAAAATATTTGGTATACAAATACAATTGAAGTATAAATTACATACACATCCTATTGCAGAAATCAAAGTACAAATACAATGGAATATATAATGGAAATAATATAGTCAAATATAAAACAATCATATTAAAACACATATTTATTTTTTTGTTAGAAAAACACAACGGATCTACTTGAAAATATGCGGATCAAGTTTTTGTTATGGAAAAGACCTAATAATCAAAGATCTGGAGTTTTTCAGTATAAAAATCCCTTGAAAGTCTACGTATGGCTGGATCTTTTAGAAAGAAAAAAAAACATTTTGGACGATTTTTTTAGGCTTGGAAAAACATCGAAGGAGAGAAATATATATAAATAAAATAAAATTGAATGATTATTGAAATAATATTATATTTATCAGAAAAAACGAACTTGTGTTCATTTTTGATTGGATTGTATCTATTGTTTTGATTGGAACATATTTCCATAAAATCATATTATACAAGATATGTATTAAATCTTAACCAATCTTCCTCAAAAAAAAAAAAAAAAAATCTTAACCAATCTGACAATCTCCATAAATTCATAATGTTAATACATATTATGAGGAATCACTAAGTTGAGAAATCTGACAATTCTAAAACACAAATTAATATTAAAATTAACTCTAACCCAATGTATATTATTAAAGGCACATTATTCTATAAACATAAATGGAAATTTTGAACAGAACATAACATAATAAATGAATACCTAAGTTCATTTATCTGGAAAGTCTAAATATCAATAAGAATCATATTAAATCCCTTCATGTTATTCTGATTCCAAATATGTGTAAATGTAAATCCTATTTGCAAAAAATGATCAAGATAACAATTCATTTAGTATTGATATTCAGAATAGTTTATGATTTACATTTAGACTTCACATGAATAAAAATATTTTAAAATAGTTCACACGTGCAAAAAAAAATCAAATTACCATAAATGAAACAATAGTCTGAAAATAGTAATCAAATTTAATTTTTACACATATGCATTTCACATGTTCCAAACCAAAATTTTAATGCATTCATATTTAGTAAAATATGATTATATAAATTCAAGTAAAAAGTAAAATGCAGGTTCATAAGCATAAATGTGTAACAAATGTATATGATACCTAACAATACATCCATGTTTTTTTAAAACCACTCCCATTTCACTAAGGTAAAAATACCCATAAGGAAAGGTAAGAGAATGAAATAAAGACATTACCTTACATCTATAACCTGCACGGGTTTCCAGCCAACAATGCCTCTAAACTCTTAAATAACAGCTTTCACAAATTCAAACAGTGTCATATTGTCGATGTGATCTCTTTTTAAGTCGACATTATTAGGCATTTTTGCTTGCAATGTGGAAATTTGATGACTCTAGAATTTGTTACAACTTTTGTAGTGATCTGAGAATATACAGTCAAAAGAAGCACAATTTCTATTAAGCATATTTTATTTTAAATAATTAGATTTATTATCTGTTACAACTTTTGCAGTGATCTGAGAATATACAGTCATAAGAAGCAAATTTCTATTAAACAAATTTTATTTTAAATAATTAGATTTACTATCTGTCACAACTTAATGAGAATATAAGAGTAAACATATTACGCCATATGTTTCAGAGAAAAAACAAAAGATTTTTATTTGACAAACATGTCAAATAATCGAAACCCATACACAAAAAAAATGTTCATTTGTAAAAACGAAAAAAAAGCACAACAAAATTCTTAATGACTTTTATTTGAACGAAAAATTTCAGATTTAATATTGAAAAATATAGATCTGAAATTTTGATGAATATTGAGTGCAAATCCAAAGATCTGAAGAAAAACAAATGTTAAAAAAATTATCATTCTAGCAGAATTCTTTTGGAATGTTCATAACAAGCCGAAGCACGCATACAAAAAACTCAAAAAAAAAACCAAAAAAAATGGTTTAGAAGAACTAATATATTTTGAATGTTCGGTACAAATCCAAAGCACATTTAAAAAACTAATAAATAAGAAACAAAAAAAAAATAGAAGTGTCTTCATTTCGTTTGATTATAATAAATTGGGGTAAACCTGCTGGCCCATTTGCTAATTAGGTGCTTCTGGGAAATTTGTAGTATATTTCATTATACTTCAGTTGTAGTTAAATTTTTTTTGAGTCGATCAACTGTAGTTAGTTTGTTGAATAGGCCCATTACCAATAAAATATTTATTTTTTATATACGAAGTTCTTTTAGGCCATGAATATATTTAATTCCACATATAACTCAAATGGTCAAATTTCATATTATTTTATTTTTTGTTTTTGTGTTTAGGCCATGGATATATTTAATTCCCAATAGTTTATAATTCGGCTATCATATGTAAATTATTTTCCAGGATTGTTTTTATTTCCAAATAGTAATAATTTCTTTTTTTTCTCTTAATGCATAACTCTACAATTAAAATTAATTTGTTATATTTTTCTAATAATTTTTAGTGTGTAATTATGATTTATTGTTCTGTAATTTAACATATATGATTTAAAATAAATTTTTTATTTACATTTTAATTATTTAATAAAATTTTAAATTTTACAATCACTAATTTTTTTTTTGATATACAGTTTGTGCATCACACCGATGTTTAATGTGGGTTTTTTTTCCATTTTTAGAGAGATGAAGACAAGGCGGAGGCGTGTGAATGGACAAGATAATTAGATGGAGAGCATTTGACAATCATTTTTTATTTGTTTTACGCCATCTCCAACCCATAACATCAAATTTGGTGTAAGAATTACACCAAATCTAGTGTTTTGGTGTAATTTTGTCAAAACCATCTCCAACTTATTACACCAAATGAATATTTTATTCTTTCTTTTTCATTTTTATAGTAACCAAATTTATGTATTTATACTATTATTTCATTTACTTATAGTTTATTGCTATTAATGTAATAAACTAAAATATATATTTAATTAATATAAAATAATTAATTATATATACAAAAATAAATATTACAATTAATATTAGCATCTCTTTTAATTTAAATTATAATTATTTGTTAATTATAATTTATAGAGAATATTAATTAATTATTAGAACCATATTATATAAATTAATTATATATAAAATGAGGATACAATTGGAATTTAAATTTGAAATATAAGAGAATTGGAGGGCAAATGAGGGATATTGTATTACACCAAATTTGGTGTAGTGAATAGTATTATATGTCTATAATTAAATTTCTTTTATTATAAGAATAATATCTTTAGTTTAGGGAGATAGTATGTTATTTTATTTGTATTGTCATTCATTATTATATTTTTCATTTCATATTTATTTATCTTTTTATTTTAAATGAACTTTTGTATGGCACACATTGTACTCAATAAATATTAATTATATTTGTGCAAATTCAATCCATGCATTGCACGGGTAGATTACTAGTATATATATATTAGCAAAAGTCCTGAGAAAAAATTTCCCTTTTTTTTCACTTCCTATATTAGGAATTATTTTATTATTAAAAATCATAACCATAAATCTTGTTTTGTTCGGAGATTATGTACAAAAATTAGGAAAATATTACAATTAAGTATGGTACTCCAACTTATTATTAAATGGCATTCAAAGATCTTGCTTGCCATTTATCAATATTGATGTATTGACCAATATTTTGTTAGGAAAATATTTTAAGTGGTATGGTACTCCAACTTATTATGAAAGAGAGGTATTCGAAGATATTACTTGCCATTTATCAATATACAAGCATTGCCGATTTTTGGTTCAATGATTTTTCTCATGTTTTTATTCAAAGGTTTTTTGGCAAGTTATATTATAGGTGTTAACTTAAGTATATTTTATAGTAATTCATCTTATATTTTTACTACTTAAATTGCTTTAAAAAGACACTTCAATATAGTTGATCCTAAAGTCGAATCATTATTATCTTCATCAAATGTCCTGCTTACAGCGACTGTATTGAGCTCGGATGTTGCACTAAACGAGAGTTTTTAATATTCTATATTGTGGAACTGTGTGGATGTTTTTTGGTGAATTTAATAAATATTTTTTGTTTCTTTTTTGTTTAGTCCTAATAGTTTTGTTGTATTTATTTTTTAAGTAGTTATGCTTTGTTTATTTTAAATTATTCTCTTTTTGAAAATCAATATTTAAATTTAGATGGAGGCCAGTATAACTGACTATTTGATTATTTCTACATGTTTTATTGGTATTTTTGCTTATTATATTTGTTGCATTCAAATAATTATTGGATTTGATCATACAACTCAACAGTTTGGCTTATTGATTTTATAGATCATCTTGATCGTATTCCTCAAAAGAAAAAAGATTAACTTAACCATAAATGGAACTCGGTTGCATGCAAATGATGCAAATATCACATGTATATGCTCTATCATTGGGATTTTATAAAAAAATTGTTAACTAAATATGTTGTCATGTCATTATCTTTTCAAAGTGTAATTTTTTGTGTCAGCGTCTCCCATCCAAATTCAGATATCATTTTAATTATTTTACACCAATAAAATTTTATGTGCATAATGTGAACGGACACACTTGGACTGTAATACCCAACTTAAGATTTGATATTTGTCATCTTTTATGTTATTATTAAAAATATTATAACTAGTAATAATATTAGTCTTAATATTTCTTTCTTTATTATATTAAGATTTTATTGTTGGGCCACCATCAATCTAATTTAATTCAAGTCATTCGATGGTCCAATCCTATATTTTGATTTAGCAAAACCCAAATCCATTTAAACAAGCCCGAGCTAGATCTGTAATATATGTTAATGTTGCTGCTACTACTACTACTATTATTATTATTAAATTGTAATAATTATTTTGTTCGTTTGGATAAATAAATTATAGTTGATTTATATATTTATAAAGTAAATATATAGTATAACAATGTATTTTAAGTTGAGATGAGATTTTTATATGCATTTTTTTTAACAGAAACAAATTTTCCAGGGCTATAGCTAACAATTCCTCAAACTTCTCATACAATTCAACTAGTTTGAAATTTTTAATAATATTTGTTTCATATTTTTGTCCCATGGAGGAGCAGCTATGGATAGCTTCCAACACCAAGTTTTTCTCCCCACGTGTTTTTCAGAAATTTGGAATATGCAATAATGTGTATAGTTATTATTATTGTTATTATATATACATAAAAATATGCAATTTTTTTTAATATACACGTTGAGTTGTTTAAGGGTTTTTTGTTTTTGTGATACCCATTTATTTATTCTAATAAATATTGGTAATTTATACTACTCTAATTATCTTATAAATAAATATTTATATGTAATTTACATAAATAATGATATGTATTATATCTATTAATTAGATAGTTTTTGAATTTTCAAACTCTTTTGGATAAGCATAATCAGTAATACCCAATGATTTATTTCACTTGTTAATCATTTTCATAATAATATATATTTATAAATAAAATAAAAATATGTATTTTAATTAATTATACCAGCCATGGATTTTCTTCAAATTTCAAAAAACTCTACTAGATAAATATGCATCCCTAATGATGTGGAACTTTATTCAGCACTTCTCCCACGTTTCAACAAATAGGAGATTTCAAATAAATTTCCTCCCCCGTTTTTCTCTTACGTTCAACAAACCTTAAAAGAAGAGAAAACACCTTTCTATCTTTTCGAGTCCCACGTTCAAAATTTGAGAAGAGAAAGTCACAATTTTATTCTACCATTAACCACTTTCCAGTCACAATATTAACATGTGCCCACTAACCCGAAGCCTTTCCGCAGTAAGTTGTTGGAATAGCTTGCAATATGAATACATATCTCTTATATCCCACATAGACAAAATAAAAGAGTTTAGTACTCTTTATTAAGAGATGTGTGCCTAAAAGTTCAAAATAGAGCTTGGAGGGAAAATTGGAGGGAATGAAATATATATATTTATAATTAATATAAATGCACTTGGCACTTGGCACGTGGCACTTGGCACTTGGCACTTGGACACGTGGCACGTGCACGCGTATCCAAGGAAATAAATAATAATTTAATTATTATTTATTTTCGAATTTTATTTTTAAAATTCAAAATTCGAATTTTATATCAAACTGATAGGTTGCAACTTTTGGATTTTTTCTGAAATTTGTTATCAGTTTAATTCGAAACATTGCAATGTTTGGAAATAAACTTTCATCAAGCCATTGCATGGATTCGTGAAAAGTTGTAAATTGTTTATAAATTTACAAAGCCAAAGTCAGATTTTGATAAGAAAAATTCATCCAATAATTTTCACATAATTCTGAGAGTTCTCTTTTCTAGTTCTTGAAGGAAGTCTTCGAAATTGCTATTCGCAGGCTTCGGGTAACTTGTTGTATCCTAGAAGTGAATTGCCATTCAACCCGTTAGCCAACTCATAGTGGGGGCAATTATCACTTTAAGGAAAGTGTTTCACGCCTCAAGTTCAAATACTTTTCTGTCTTTCCAGCCTCAAAATTTTCCTAACAATCTTAAAGTGATAATTTAAACTATGGAGAGTGGTTGGAGTTCTGGTCTGAAAATGATGAACCAAGAGTTTGTCAAATTGAATTTCTTTGATGGTTCAAACTATCCCCGCTGGAAAGACAAGATGATGTTTTTGCTGACTTTCCTGAAGGTTGCCTATGTTTTGGATCCAAATCAACCTGCTACAGAGGCTAAGGAGGATGATTCTGATGAGATTAAGGCTGCACGTTTCAAACGCGAAGAAGACGAGTTGCTGTGTCGTGGACATATTCTGAATACATGTCAGATCGATTGTTTGATTTGTACGCTTCAATGAAGTCCCCGCTGGAAATCTGGAATGCTTTGGAAAACAAATACAACAGTGAGAAACAAGGGACATATAAGTTTATTTTTCTAAAGTACTTTGAATATGTTATGCGTGATAATATGTCTATCATGGATCAAGTACATGAACTGCATATTTTTGTCTCTAAACTCAAAGATCTGAAAGTTGAAATTCCTGAAGCAGTGCAAGTAGGGGCCATAATTGCTAAACTTCCTGCAAGTTGGAATAACTATAGAAAAAAGTTATTGCATTCTACAGAAGATTTTTCTGTGGATCAATTGCTCAAGCACTTACGAATAGAAGAGGAAACTCGGATTCGTGATAAGGCACATGATATTCAGCCTGGTTCTAAAGTTAATCATGTTTCAGAAAATAAGAAAAATCCATCATCTAATGGTGGAGGAAAGAAAAGAAAGTCTTCTGAAACTAATACCAACAAACACAAGAATGTCACATGTTATAACTGTGGCAAGAAAGGACACATCAAGAAAGATTGTCGTTACAGAAAAAAGCAAAAGAAAGAAGAAACACCTAATGTTCAAGTGGCTGAAACAAATGTTGATGAAATTGTTGCTATGGTTTCTAATTGGCACATTAGTTTCGTCAGTGAATTGAACATGGTCTTGCTGTTAAGTCAAATGATTGGTGGTATGATTCAGGTGCCACTATTCATGTTTGTAATAACAGAAATCTTTTCAGAAATTATGAAAATGCAGCAGAAGGACAGAAGGTGCTGATGGGAAATGCAAATACATCAGATGTTCTTGGCAAAGGAAATGTTGAAATGCAATTTACATCTGGAAAGAAGTTGCTGCTGACCAATGTTCTTCATGTTCCAGAAATTCGCAAGAATCTGGTGTCAGCTTTTCTCTTATGCAAGAAAGGCTTGAAGGCTGTTATAGAATCAGATCAATTGATTTTGTCTAAGAATGGAGTGTTTGTTGGAAAAGGCTACTACTGTGATGGAATGTTCAAACTTTGTACTGATGCAAATGCTATTAATAATATGAATATTTCTGCTTACTTTGTTGAGTTGTCTTCTCTTTCATTATGGCATCATAGATTTGGTCATGTAAATTTTCGTTATTTAAATTATACGTCTAAACATGGCTTAATTTCATATGATAAAGAAGATAATACAAGATGTGAAATATGCATTCAAGCAAAAATGTGTAGAAAACCATTTCCTAAAGCAGAAAGAAATTTTGAATTATTAGAGCTTATTCATTCTGACATATGTGAATTAAATGGCATCTTAACTCATGGAGGAAATAGATATTTTATTACGTTTATAGATATCATTCTCGTTTTACATATGTATATCTTATGAGAAATAAAGATGAAGCTTTTGAAAAATTCAAGTCTTATAAAGCTGTTGTGGAAAATCAATTGGGAAGGAAAATTAAAATTCTTCGAAGTGATCGAGGTGGAGAGTATTTCCCAAATGAATTTTCTTTATTTTGTGAAGAAAATGGGATTATACATCAATGTAGTGCTCCATATACTCCCCAACAAAATGGATTAGCAGAACGAAAAAATAGGACATTAGTTGATATGACTAATGCTATGCTATTGAATTCAAGTTTGCCAAAAAGTTTGTGGGGTGAAGCTTTGTTAACGGCTTGTCATGTGCATAATCGAATACCTTCAAAGAAATTAAAAGTATCTCCATATGAATTATGGAAAGGTAGAAAACCAAATCTAAGTTATCTTAGAGTATGGGGATGTTTGGCTTTTTATAGAGTAAATGAACCAAAAAGAACAAAACTAGGACTAAGAGCATGTAAAAGTGTGTTTGTTGGTTATGCAGAAAATTCAAAAGCTTATAGGCTATTGGATTTAGATTCAAATGTTATTATCGAGTCAAGAGACGTCTAATTTTTTGAAAATAAGTTCATTGGGGAAAAATCTGCACAATCTACTGAACCACTAAAATCTGATCCTATTTTGAATTCTCCTCTTGAAAGTAAAAGAAAATCATGTCAAGCTCCTAATGAATTAAGGAGAAGCCAAAGAGGAAGAATAGAAAAGAAAACAGATCCCGACTTTGTATATTATATTGTTGAAGAAAATAGAGATATTGTGCTCAACAAAATGGCTGTTTTATTTAATATACAAGATGATCCTAAGGATTTTAGTGAGGCAATGTCTTCAAGAGATGTTGCATTCTGGAAGGAGGCAATTAATGATGAAATGGACTCATTGTTAGCTAATAACACATGGGATGCGGCTGCATTTACCTCCTGGATCTAAACCTATAGGATGTAAATGGGTGTTTAAAAGGAAGTATAATACGATGGCTCTATACAGACTTTTAAGGCCAGACTGGTTGCCAAAGGATTTAGGCAAAAAGAAGGTATAGATTATTTCGATACTTATGCACCTGTAGCTCGTATAACATCCATAAGAGTGTTGCTTGCATTATCATCCATATATAAACTTTATGTTCATCAAAAGGACGTTAAAACAGCTTTTCTAAACGGTGATTTGGATGAGGAGGTATATATGGAACAACCAGAAGGTTTTGTTTTACATGGTAATGAAAGAAAAGTATGCAAGTTACTTAAATCTTTATATGGGCTAAAGCAAGCTCCCAAACAATGGCATGAAAAGTTTGATAGTGTAATTTTATCTTTTGGTTTTCAAAGATAATAGTGCGATAAGTGCATTTATTCAAAATTTAATGATGAGTATGGTGTTATTATTTGTTTATATGTTGATGACATGCTTATCATTGGTACTAATATGCATGGAATTGCTGAAACTAAACGATACTTATCCTCTCAATTTAAAATGAAAGATTTAGGTGAAGTGGATACCATTTTAGGTATCAAAGTTAATAAGCATAGTGGGGGTTATGCTTTGAGTCAATCTCATTACATTGAGAAAATTATAGACAAGTTCAAGCATTTAAATATTAAAGAATCAAAAACCCCATATGATGCTTCATCTAAATTGACAAATAATGAAGGAAGAGCGGTAGCTCAACTTGAGTATGCTAGTGCAATTGGAAGTTTGATGTACGCTATGTATTGCACTAGGCCAGATATTGCATTTGCAGTCTGCACACTTTCCAGGTTTACTCACAATCCGAGTAATGAGCATTGGAAAGTTGTTGCAAGAGTTTTTGGGTATCTTAAAACCACAAAAAATCTTGGATTATTTTATAATCAATTTCCAGCAGTGCTAGAGGGTTATTCTGATGCTAGTTGGATAACTAGTGTGAATAATAATAAATCTACAATCGGATGGATTTTTTCTCTTGGTGGAGCAAAGCGGTGTCATGGGCTTCTAAGAAACAAACGTGTATTGCTCACTCCACCATGGAAGCGAGTTTGTTTGCATTAGCAAACGCCAAAGAAAGAGGCAATGATCGAGAAATTTGTTATTAGATATAAAGTTGTGGCCACAACCGATGCCAACCATCTCTTTGCATTGTGATAGTGAGGCAACAATGTCTAGAGCCCTTAATAAAACGTACAATGGAAAGTCTAGACATATTGGTTTAAGACATGCATATGTACGGGGACTAATCACAGAAGGCATTATTACTATAATTTTTGTTAGATCACAAAATAATTTAGCTGATCCATTAACAAAAGGGCTCAATAGAGATATGGTCGTTAGTACCACAAAAGGAATGGGATTAAGACATTTCTTGTAAAATCACCAGTAGTGGGAACCCTACCAATTGTCTAGTACTACAACTAGTCAAAAGGTTTAAAGGGTAAAAACAAACTACTGAGAAGTGATTAAAGTAACACTAGAAATATTTAAATCTAAGTGTGGAATAAAAGGAGGATGAGTTGTAAACTCTTAATGAAGTAAGCTTGATATCTCGATAGGTATGAAAAGACTTCACCTAAGTGAACACAAGAAGTGGTGCCGCTTCTAATAAAAGTATGAAAACTTTTATAAGTGTTCATGAATCTAGGATGGAGCACAAGGCCATAAATGTGCTTAAGCTTTTCGGTGAACTGACTAGAGAGCTTTATGTTCGTGTGTGCAATATATCCGGTTAAAACACATGAAATCTTGGTTTAAGCTATGGCCACCTTTGATTTCGTTTAAACTTTGATAGGTTTGCACTAAAAGAAAGTTTAATTCGAAAGACACTTTCTATTATGCATGGACATAAAAAAATAAATTATGTGAAGATGTCATATTACAAGCTAAGTGGGGGATTGTTGGAATAGCTTGCAATATGAATACATATCTCTTCTATCCCACATAGACAAAATAAAAGAGTTTAGTACTCTTTATTAAGAGATGTGTGCCTAAAAGTTCAAAATAGAGCTTGGAGGGAAAATTGGAGGGAATGACATATATATATTTATAATTAATATAAATGCACTTGGCACTTGGCACTTGGCACTTGGCACTTGGACACGTGGCACGTGCATGTGTATCCAGGGAAATAAATAATAATTTAATTATTATTTATTTTCGAATTTTATTTTTAAAATTCAAAATTCGAATTTTATATCAAACTGATAGGTTGCAACTTTTGGATTTTTAAAAATTTGTTATCGCTTAATTCAAACATTGCAATGTTTGGAAATAAACTTTCATCAAGCCATTGCATGGATTCGTGAAAAGTTGTAAATTGTTTATAAATTTACAAAGCCAAAGTCAGATTTTGATAAGAAAAATTCGTCCAATAATTTTCACATAATTCTGAGAGTTCTCTTTTCTAGTTCTTGAAGGAAGTCTTCGAAATTGCTATTCGCAGGCTTCGGGTAACTTGTTGTATCCTAGAAGTGAATTGCCATTCAACCCGTTAGCAAACTCATAGTGGGCGCAATTATCACTTTAAGGAAAGTGTTTCACGCCTCAAGTTCAAATACTTTTCTGTCTTTCCAGCCTCAAAATTTTCCTAACATAAGTCACTTTTTTTTGTATGAAAAAAATGGATAGATTATATTTAATTTTGGGTGTTGTTATTGTGTAATAGTTATGCATGATTGTATGTATATATTTATGTGGGTGTATCACTGTGTGTGTTAGTGAGTGTGGCTGTGTGATTTTTATTTACGGAGTGTGTGTGTGTGTGTTATATGTGATTTTGGTGTATGTGTGTGTCTGGCGTGCGTGTGTGTGTCTTGTGCGTGTGTGTGGGTGTGTGCGTAGTTTTTGGTTCCGGAGAAGATAAAGGGATGTGTTTACCCGAGTACTCCCGGCGGACGGTTGGCCATTCGTGTCGCCGGTGAAGACGAGGGGTGATTGGAGTTAGGAAGGTTCAAATGTGAAAGTTTCGGAATATTAGACCAGGGACCTTGTTTTTGAAAATTTAATAAGAGTTTGGTCTTGGTTGCAATCTTACACTTTTCAATTAAGCCCCCTTCTATTTCATTTTGACCCTTTATTCCCAATTCAATTTTTCTTGAAATATTTCATTTCAGCCCAAGAACATAATAGAACTTTCCTGCTTTTACCAATTCGACCCTATAGAATTCAATTTTAGTCCAAAAGAAAATCCAATTTTAACTTCCTATTCCTTTCTCGATTAAGACGTAAAACTTATATATATATTATTAATTTTTATCTACCGAAAGTTTTAAGTATTTGTTTTTATACATATTTAATTATTTCCATTAGAAGTTAGTATTTAGTTTATAGCCCTAAATCGTGTTAATTATATATTATAGGGTGACGAGGAACCGAACATTTAGGCTTTATACTTCCGAGGTTTGTGCATCTATCTCTTGCTATTGAGGTGACGAGGAACCGAACAAATAGGCTTTATACTTTCGAGCTGTGTGCATCCATCCCTTGCTATTGAGGTAGGGGTTTTCTTTACACTTTTAAGTGCGAAGTTTAATTGTCTTTATTAAATATGTACTTGTATAATTTGATGAATTCTATACTTGACAATGTGATTATAATTGCTGAACTTGATGTGCATATTATATGTGAAGAATTTATGTTTATTTATGTGAAATGACAAAGTAGGCTTCGGCCAAACGGCAAAGTATGACTTCGGTCAATGGCAAAGTTTATGTACAGCTTCGACCAATGGCAAAGTATATGTGTGGCTTCGGCCAATGGCAAATTATATATGTGGCTTCGGCCAATGGCAAAGTATATGTGATGGCTTCGGCCAATGACAAAGTATATGTGATGGCTTCGGCCAAATGGCAAAGTATATGTGCTTAAATTTGTTAAATTATACTAGTATATATTTAATTTGGACAATTAAAATCCCTACTGAGTATATGTTACTCATCCCTACTATTTAAACTATTTTCAGATTAAATGGGTGGATGCGCAGTCGATGGCGGGGATAGCCGAAGACCTTACACTTTAGTTATTTAAATTTCTTTTGAATTGTTGACTGGTTTCCAAATTCAAACAAACTATCACTTAATTTATTGTCATATTAATAATATTTATTATTAAGCTTAGCTAATACTCTAAGGTTGCTTATTTCCGAATTATTTTTGGTAATTTATTTTAAACCTCATTACTGTTTCCACTCGAGTTATCTATTTTATTTTAAAATATAAAAAAGGATAAGTGGCGCAAAGAAAATTTTATAATTAGACTATGTTTCATAAAATAAGAGAGTAAGCGAAATGAAAGTGTGATGGATTTTTGGATTTATTAATAAAATAGTTCCATCTGCTTTTTTGATGTGTCTTATTTGTGCGCATTTAAATATAATTTCTTATTATATTAGTTTTTTTAAAAAAATGCATTCTTTATTTTAGTAACGCTCAAAAACCCTTTATAAAAAATGGGGCGTTACAGGTGGTATCAGAGCCAGGTTTACTTTCCTGTAGACTTGCAATTTATTTTTTTATATATAAAAAATAGCTATCCCTCCATCGCGCGACATCCATCAGGTAATATTTACTTATTGCAATTACTTGTGAAATCTTGAGAAAGTGCAATGTTATATGAACTTGCTTATATTATGTGATTATTTTTCATAAATGTTATTTATGTGCCAAATTTCTGTTTAATTTCACGGCTCACAACTATTTGCTTGATTGGCATAATACAAATAGAAAAACTTATAAATGGTGAATTATAATTGACTATAGGAGTTAACCGTGCATAGTTTATATGTGATAGAGTCAATCCAATGACTTATACGATTAAGGTGTAAACTTTCTAGTATTACTCGTTCAATTAGGAAGTCTATTACATGTGGTATTATACGCAAAACGAGTTTAAAGTATCTCGTCGTTACCATCGATGTGCCGTCGTGAAGGGACGATTCTAACGCATCACTTAACTACACCCAATTATCCGGAATTTCTCAATCAACATACTAAACCCAATTTCGAGGTCGAAATTTTTTTCAACTAGGGTAGATTGTAATACCCAACTTAAGATTTGATATTTGTCATCTTTTATGTTATTATTAAAAATATTATAACTAGTAATATTATTAGTCTTAATATTTCTTTCTTTATTATATTAAGATTTTATTGTTGGGTCACCATCAATCTAATTTAATTCAAGTCATTCGATGGTCCAATCCTATATTTTGATTTAGCAAAACCCAAATCCATTTAAATAAGCCCGAGCTAGATCTGTAATATATGTTAATGTTGCTGCTACTACTACTACTATTATTATTATTAAATTGTAATAATTATTTTGTTCGTTTGGATAAATAAAATATAGTTGATTTATATATTTATAAAGTAAATATATAGTATAACAATGTATTTTAAGTTGAGATGAGATTTTTATATGGATTTGTTTTTAAACACAAACAAAATTTCCAGGGCTATAGCTAACAATTCCTCCAACTTCTCATACAATTCAACTAGTTTGAAATTTCTAATAATATTTGTTTCATATTTTTGTCCCATGAAGGAGCAGCTATGGATAGCTTCCAACACCAAGTTTTTCTCCCCACGTTTTTCAGAAATTTGGAATATGCAATAATATAACTCATCCCATTTTTTTAGTAACAAATGTTGTGTAGAAGAATTCTCTTTGATATATACTTTAAATTAATTTTTGTTATTATTCATTTTATTTTAATAATAAACATAGATTTTATGAAAATTAATAAAGTGTATAGTTATTATTATTGTTATTATATATACATAAAAATATGCAATTTTTTTAATATACACGTTGAGTTGGTTAAGAGTTTTTTGTTTTTGTGGTACCCATTTATCTATTCTAATATATATTGGTAATTTATACTACTCTAATTATCTTATAAATAAATATTTATATGTAATTTACATAAATAATGATATGTATTATATCTATTAATTAGATAGTTTTTTGAATTTTCAAACTCTTTTGGATAAGCATAATCTGTAATACCCAATGATTTATTTCACTTGTTAATCATTTTCATAATAATGTATATTTATAAATAAAATAAAAATATGTATTTTAATTAATTATATCAGCCATGGATTTTCTTCAAATTTCAAAAAACTCTACTAGATAAATATGCATCCCTAATGATGTGGAACTTTATTCAGCACTTCTCCCACGTTTCAACAAATAGGAGATTTCAAATAAATTTCCTCCCCCGTTTTTCTCTTACGTTCAACAAACCTTAAAAGAAGAGAAAACACCTTTCTATCTTTTCCAGTCCCACATTCAAAATTTGAGGAGAAAAGAAAGTCACAATTTTATTCTACCATTAACCACTTTCCAGTCACAATATTAACATGTGCCCACTAACCCGAAGCCTTTCCGCAGTAAGTCACTTTTTTGTATAAAAAAAATGGATAAATCATATTTGATTTTGGGTGTTGTTATTGTGTAATAGTTATGCATGATTGTATGTATATATTTATGTGGGTGTATCACTGTGTGTGTTAGTGTGTGTGGCTGTGTGATTTTTATTTATGGAGTGTGTGTGTGTGTGTGTGTTATATGTGATTTTGGTGTATGTGTGTGTCTGGCGTGCGTGTGTGTGTCTTGTGCGTGTGTGTGTGGGTGTGTGCGTAGTTTTTGGTTTCGGAGAAGATAAAGGGATGTGTTTACCCGAGTACTCCCGGTGGGCGGTTGGCCATTCGTGTCGCCGGTGAAGACGAGGGGTGATTGGAGTTAGGAAGTTTCAAATGTGAAAGTTTCGGAATTTTAGACCAGGGACCTTGTTTTTGAAAATTTAATAAGAGTTTGGTCTTGGTTGCAATCTTACACTTTTCAATTAAGCCCCCTTCTATTTCATTTTGACCCTTTATTCCCAATTCAATTTTTCTTGAAATATTTCATTTCAGCCCAAGAACATAATAGAACTTTCCTGCTTTTACCAATTCGACCCCATAGAATTCAATTTTAGTCCAAAAGAAAATCCAATTTTAACTTCCTATTCCTTTCTAATTAAGATGTAAAACTTATATATATATATATATTATTAATTTTTATCTACTGAAAGTTTTAAGTATTTGTTTTTATACATATTTAATTATTTCCATTAGAAGTTAGTATTTAGTTTATAGCACTAAATCGTGTTAATTATATATTATAGGGTGACGAGGAACCGAACATTTAGGCTTTATACTTCCGAGGTTTGTGCATCTATCTCTTTCTATTGAGGTGACGAGGAACCGAACAAATAGGCTTTATACTTTCGAGTTGTGTGCATCCATCCCTTGCTATTGAGGTATGGGTTTTCTTTACACTTTTAAGTGCGAAGTTTAATTGTCTTTATTAAATATGTACTTGTATAATTTGATGAATTCTATACTTGACAATGTGATTATAATTCCTGAACTTGATGTGCATATTATATGTGAAGAATTTATGTTTATTTATGTGAAATGGCAAAAGTAGGCTTCGGCCAAACGGCAAAGTATGACTTTGGTCAATGGCAAAGTAGGCTTCGTCCAATGGCAAAGTATATGTGTGGCTTCGGCCAATGGCAAAGTATATGTGTGGCTTCGGCCAATGGCAAAGTATATATATGGCTTCGGCCAATGGCAAAGTATATGTGATGGCTTCGGCCAATGGCAAAGTATATGTGATGGCTTCGGCCAAATGGCAAAGTATATGTGCTTAAATTTGTTAAATTATACTAGTATATATTTAATTTGGACAATAAGAATCTCTACTGAGTATATGTTACTCATCCCTACTATTTAAACTATTTTCAGATTAAATGGGTGGATACGCAGTCGATGGCGGGAATAGCCGAAGACCTTACACTTTAGTTACTTAAATTTTTTTGAATTGTTGATTGATTCCCAAATTCAAACAAACTATCACTTAATTTATTGTCATATTAATAATATTTATTATTAAGCTAAGCTAATACTCTAAGGTTGCTTATTTCCGAATTATTTTTGGTAATTTATTTTAAACCTCATTACTGTTTCATCTCGAGTTATCTATTTTATTTTAAAATATAAAAAAAGGATAAGTGGCGCAACAAAATTTTATAATTAGACTATGTTTCATAAAATAAGAGTAGCGCAACGAAAGTGTGATAGATTTTTGGATTTATTAATAAAATAGTTCCGTCTGCTTTTGTGATGTGTCTTATTTGTGCGCATTTAAATATAATAAACTATTGGTTTTCACTTATTGTGCTAACCACGTTTTTGATATGTCAATATTTTCAAATGATGATGCATGTGACAGAATCGATGTGTATCCGGCTATACATATTTTTTGTATATCAGTTCAAATAATTTATTACAGTTTAAATCATATTTAGATGATATTTTTATTTAATTATAAATTAATTGATTTACTGTCTGTGGAACAGACAACGCTGAATCAAATGATATAACATTGGGTGGAGAATGTTGAGAATCCGACTTTTCAACTGGTTCTCTCAAAGTCGCATGTAAAGAAACCTCGCTTGGTGAGTATTTAGTTATTTTTATATTTGTAAGTTGTAGGTCCCAAGGGGTGTGTGAGTGTAAGGTTTAGAAGGGGGGTTGAATAAACCTTACCAACTTTTCGATTTAGTCCTTTTAAAACGCGTTGAGTTAATACTTCACAAATTGAGTCCTTGATGGACAACTAAGTTAGTTAATCAAATGAGTTAGCCACTCAACGGACTGACCGAGTTGTTGATAGAATAACTCACTTTGTTTTGACTAAAACTTAACTTGACCGTGATATGATTTCAAATGGAAGACTTAACACCCTTGAATTTGGTTTAAGTTTGATTAATACTTGGTTTTAGCACTTTGTTGATTATCAATTGGATAGCAAATTTATCAAAGAAATATTGAAATAACGTCGAAATTAAAGTCTTGAAATGTAAATGACACAATAAATTTTTATAGAGGTTCAAAGATGGGGTAATTCTTCTACTCCTCTCTTCTCCAACTCCTGGAGGAATCCACTAAGTATTGATCAATATACGAGTGGTTATCACCCGTATGCAAGTCTTGATCACACGGTGACTTGATCCTTTGGGACTCGATCCGAGATGCCTTGGTCACACAACCGCTTCTCGTGCGACTCGCCTTCTTCACAGGCAGTGCCTTGCTACTACAGCCCACTTGCTCAAGCTTCTTGGATTTGATCACGAAGCCCTCCAAAAACTTGAGACTGGTTCGACCTTGAACCTTCCAACAATCCTCCGTGGAATGTAGACCCCTTGATTCTTCAAATGTTTCCTCTTCAACTGATTGAAGTCGTCTTTCCTTCACAGGTGAGTGTTGGAGTGATTTCCTTCGTAATGTAGGCTTGAGGATTGAACTTGTATGACTTGAATAGGTTATAGTTTGAATAATAGCTTGAAAGTTTCAGGTCACCAGGTTCGTATTTTCTCAAATAGATTCCTCAGCCTTTTATAGTGTTCTTTTGAAAATTTGCTCGTTGAAGAGATAGGTTAATTTTCAAAAGACACTTGTGGTCGTTGACTTATCTTGTTGCAGTTCTTGGAATTGACATTTCCTCGTATGAATGAGTCTTCAGCTTTTCAGAGTTCTGACACAAGTGCAGAGCTTCCCATTCGTTCATTCCTTTTGCACGCTTCTGGGACTGAGCACTTTAAGAAAGGCAGTATGGAAGTATTACTTGTTTAAGTAATTTTCTTGACTTACATGTAACGGATCTCTTTCGATTATCTCGACTTGACCGCATTTTCTTGACTTCCCCAGGTGACTTGAGTCGACTTTCAATCATTGGATGACTCATCCGCACACCTCAACTTGAGACTTGGCTATCTTGAGTTGACTTGACGACACTTCACTCACCGCATCTCGCTTGCACCTTCAAATCGAGTTCCCTGTCTTCTCTTCTTTGCCACACTCACCGCCTCATAGCAGCGAGTCTTCCTTTTAGTCTCGGTTGACTTCTTGCATGCACAGCATAGTGACTTAACTCAAATTTCGACCCGCCCTATCTATTACAATGCAATTTACAACAAAAATGGGGTGCCAACTTTCTATTCTAAGTCTTACATGGCATTCATCAAAATCTAAAAATTAATTTCCCAACAATTTCCCCCTTTTTGATGATGCCAAAACTTAAAACATTCATACAATAATTAAACAGCAAAGATACGTACAGACAATGTGGAATCACAAAATGTGTGCGTAGAATCAATCTTTTATTGATCATAACATTCTTGTTCTTTACACAGCTGTTTACAGAGTGTATCAAAGCTTAAACATAGCTTAAGGTAACCATGCTATTCTATATCTATGCAAGTATAGAAATTATACAATTTTATTCGATGTACAGAGGACTTACATAAAGATGTATTTACATAGTAAAATACACGAAGGGTTGGACAACAACACTTCATGTCCTTCGCTGTCTCCTTCTTTCCTCTTCTTCAGCTTTGTCATCTTCTGACCTTTTTCTTTTCTCTTCTTCAGCTGCTTTCTTTTTCTCATATACTTTTCTAGCAGCTTCATCTCTTCTTTTTCTTTCTTGTCTTTCTTCCCACAACTGAGTTTGTCTTCTATTTTCTTCTTCGATTCTCTTCACATACTCAACATTGTTCTTGGCCACTTGCAGGTTGGCTACTTCGTCGAATCCAGCCCAATAGATCCCTTCTTTCTTGCCTGGATCTATATATTCAATGTTTTTGGCGAGGTCTGGTCTAGGCACGAAACCCGTTCCTCCTCCATCGCTTCTTCCTCTGTCTCTGGGCGTGTATTGTACTTGGGCCTTCTTTTTCCTAGGCCGAGTGACCAGCGAGTGAGTGACCAAAGAGAATGGCCGCGAGTCCGTCGTCGTCGCCTTCTTCACATAGCTTGAGGCCTTTTTCCCAATACAAATCCCAGGCTTGAGCCATGGACATATTTGCGAAGTAACCCTGATGCGAGCGTCTTGAATTCGTCCAACGATCTTGGCCGGTTCGATATGTCCTCGAAATGGCATAGGTGTCTGCCTGTTGGAATGCCTCCATGTTCTTTCAAGATATCCATAACTCGGGCATCCATCTTTTCTTCCACCTCCTTCATCCCCGCTTCTACTATTTTTCGCTTTTCACCATGGGTATCAAGCGAGTGTTGGAGTGGCGAGAGTCATCGGGAGTTTGCCGATGATATCACCGACAAGACCTTGTTGGAGGGTTTTAGCAATCATCAAGGTCATATCTTTCGAACCTTCCCCCTCAACATATTTTCCTTCTTCTCTCTTCTCGCTTCTTGGTGTCTTCTCCTTCACACAAGGCGTCCTTCTTCTCGGCTTCCGACCCTTTCAACGTCTTTTAGGTATTCCTCTTCCCCCTTTTTGGCATCATCAAAGGAGAGAGGAACCCCGAAACAAGCTAGCAATGATGAAGTCTAAGCGGTGATAGGCCGAGTTATGTTTCGAATCTGTGCGGAGTATCTTTGCATGGAATTCGAGCGAAGTGGCTTGGATTCAACGCCACCAGCTTCATTTCAGCCATGAGGAGGCTGAATTTCTTCTCCATGTTCTCCTCTACGCGCAGAAGCTCTTTCTTATGAAATTCACGCAGCAGCTGCATCTCTGTGTTGTGAGATTCATGCATTCGATCGATGTTTTCTTGCATTCTTATCTTCATATCAGCATTCTCAGCCCGCCAGACTAGCAATTTATTAAACAAAGTTCTGAAGTATCGAACTTGTTCTACATTCATTGTCTGCTGTTGTTGCCACCATTCCTGGATCCTGACAATTATTCCTCGCAGATCGGCAGTAAGATTTGCATCTCGGTTATCCAGTCTCATATCCAATGAGGCCTGGTGCCTCTCCATCTTCTTTATCTCTGCAAATATGGCCTTGAAAACTTCTCGAACCTCAATTGTCACTTCTGTCTCAGCTGGCGGCCAAGCAACATCAAAGTCAAAGTCTGCTGGGACGATGGTGTCTGTTGGAATAATGGGATAAGGTTTATGGAAACGTTCTTGGTCTCTAGCTAATTCTTCAAGAAGGTCAGGTAGCTCTAGAGAGAAAGGGAACGATTCTTCGAACGGATCATCACGGACAACGGGAATATGCTCAATGATAACTTGTGCCCATGATGTGCCCGGTTGCGTCGATTCTGCTGCAGCTTGGTATCTGCGCATTGATGTTTTCACCAGTGGGTCCTGCATTGGGGTATTGACCACTGGCCGAGCCTCAACATCTCAACAACCTTCGTCGGTCTCACCGGTTTTTCCATGTGAGTTGATCGTCCTCGCCATATCGGATAAGCGTCATGGACGATGATGAGATTTGCATGGGTGTCTCATCATCAAAATTAAAGGTTTGGCGAGTAGCCTTAAGGTCGGTCTTACTCGTGCTTGGGAGAACATCCTCAGCTGAGTCTTTTGGATCGGCAATAGGGGATGACTCTTCGTCTTCACCTTCGGATCCCGGAAAAGGTTACATCGAGATTGTCTTGGGAATCGTGAAGAGCACTTATCTCCTTTTCGATGGATCAATGATAGTAGGAGGGATGTTCTTCTCTTCCGTCTTTACCCCGGAAGTCTCAACCTCCCGTTGGCCTTCATTACCTCCCCGCAGCCTCAATCGCAATGAGGCCTCGATGGGCGATCCCTTCGACGGTGTCGGCTATCTTGGGGTCTTCGAGGTGGCATCCACCGAGTCTCAACTCCATGGATTGCACTTTCATTGCACTTCCACCGAGTCTCGACTTTTCCTCGTCATTTTTACCATTTTTTATCCATTTCCCGTCTTGCTTGTTACTCTCTCCGTTCGCATCGCCGGAGGCCACCATGTCCAGTGTAGGAGGTGTCTGGGGGTTGGGTTGAGGTGGTGGTACGTGACGGCGACGCACGGAGCGTCGCCGTTGTGTGCGTGCATTGTGTGCGTGTTGTGCTGTGTGCGTGTGTGTGTATTTTTCAGGGCGTCGTCGGACGTCGGGATGGTGGCAAACGGCGGTGGGGATGTGAAAGAGTGAAAGTTGGAAGTATTGGGGAGGCCAAACAAAATTTGATATTCTTTTGGACTTGCTTGTAATTTTTGAAAACTTTATTTTGACCCCTCCCAAGTTTCAGTTTAGTCCTCCTATATCATTTTTCATCTTATTATAATTTTTCCCCAACTCAACTCTTAGAGTTCTGCAAATTGACCCCTAACATTTTTAATTTAAATTTCTTAAGTTTTCTTGTTTTAATTTTGTGTAATTGTTTTAGGCAAATCGTTGGATGGAATTATAATGTATGCATATACGTGGCCAACCGATGATGCTACTGTGATTTTTGGAAGTCAAAGTGTGAACCATTTTGTTCCTTATTATCCACCTCAAGAAAATGTATGGACCCAAAATATGGCAAATCATGAAACCTTTCATCAGCCACAAGAACAATTGTCTAGCTTGGAAGAAATTAATTTGTAGATTTTGATGAATGCCATGCAAAACTTAGAATATGAAGTTGGCACCCCATCTTTTTGTTGTATATTGCATTGTAATAGATAGGGCTGGTCAAGCTGAGTTAAGTCAGCTATGCAACTGGAGACTAGAAGGAAGACTCACGCGCGAGGCGGTGAGTATGGCAAAGAAGATAAGACGGAACTCGAATGAAGGTGCGGTGAGATGCAACAGTGAAGTATCACAAGTTAACTCAAGACAGCCAAGTCTCAAGGTTGAAGTGATGTAAGAGTCATCAAATGATTGGAAGTCGACTCAAAGTCACCTGGGGATGTTAAGAAAATGCAAAATCAAGTCAAGACAATCTGAAAGAGATCTTTGCAAGACGAAATCAAGAGAATTACTTAAACAAGTAATAGCTCCATACTACCTTTCTTGAAGTGCTCGATTCCAGAAGCGTGCAAAAGAAATAAACCAATGGAAAGCACTGCACCATGTCAGAACTCAAAAGTCAAGAACAATTCATACGAGGAAGTGGCAATTTCAAGAACTGCAACAAGACAAGCCAACGACCACAAGTGACTTTCAAAAAAATATGACTATCTCTTCAACGGGCAGATTTTTGAAAGATCACTATAAAAGGCTGAGGAATAACTCGAGAGAAGGTTACTCGAACCACGAACATTCGAGCAAACATCCGAATCAGAACCTAATATATTCTCAAATCATTTAAGATCAATCCTCAAGCCTACATCACGAAGGAAATCAATCCAACACTCACCTGTAAAGGAAAGACGACTTCAATCAGTTGAAGAGGAAACATTTGAAGAATCAAGGGGTCTACATTCCACGGAGGATTGTTGGAAGGTTCAAGGTCGAACCAGTCTCAAGTTTTTGGAGGGCTTCGTGATCAAATCCAAGAAGCTTGAGCAAGTGGGCTGTAGTAGCAAGCGCAGCCGCCTGTAGAAGCCGAGTCGTCGAGAGCCAGCTGTGACCAAGGCATCTCCGCATCGAGTCCCAAAGGATCAAGTCGATGTGTGATCAAGACTTGCATCTCGGGAGATAACCACTCAGATATTGATCAATACTTAGTGGATTCCTCCGGGAGTTGGAGAAGAGAGGAGTAGAAGAATTACCCCATCTTCAACCTCTATAAAATCCTATTGTGTTATTTACATTTCAAAGACTTTAAATTATGCATCTTATTTTTATATCTCACGATAAATTTGCTATCCAATTGATAATCAACTCATGCTAAAACCAAGTATTAAAACAAACTTAACCAAATTCAAGGGTGTTAAGTCTTCCATTAAAACAAATCACAATCGAGTTAAGTCTTTAGTCAAAACAATCAATTATTCTATCAACACTCGAAATCATTGAGTGACTAACTCTGCTGATTAACTAACTCACTGTCCATCAAGGACACAAAGAAAGTATTAACTCGAATATTTAAAAGGACTAAATCGAAAAGTTGGTAAGGTTTATTCAACCCCCCATTCTAAACCTTACACTCACACCCCTTGGGACCTACAAGTGGTATCGAGCGGTTGGTTCATTGAGCCTTCCGATCGGTTACCGAACTAGATCTCCAAATTTTTCAAAGTCTGTTTTTAGTACTTAAGTTTTCAAAACTCTTTTTACCATCAAAAGTTATTATCATGGAAGCAAATTTGACACGCATCCCTATGTTCACAATTGAAGAATTTTATGATTGAAAAATTCGTGATGCGGTGCTCATCTATCAAAGATTACATGATGAGATGTGGATAGTGATAGAGGATGGGCCACTGCAAATTTTAAAAGTGAACACAATCAGAGAGAGAGTCAAAAGGTGCGCGGAGGATGTCGCTCCCACTACCATGGTTGAAATACCAAGAGCCGAATGGACAAATGATGACGAAAAAGATATAACTTGGACAATGTGGCCAGGACATTCTTTACAAAACCTTGGACAAAGATGTTCAACAAAGTCAAATCATGCAAAACGGCTAAAGAAATCAGGACAAGCTAACATTGATTTGTGAAGGCTCGTGAGCAAATCAAGGAAAATAAACTATCGGTTCTTTGAAAATTTGAGAATTTCAAAATGATCGCAGAGAGACCTTGGATCAACTGGATGCTCGGTTCACGAAATTACCAATGAGCTATCTCGCACTTGGAAAAGAATATACACAAAAGGAAATGTGTATGAAGATTCTAAGAAGTCTCCCAAATGAATGGGAAATGAAGGTCATGGCACTAAGACATTCCATGGACCTATCCAAGACATCCAACCATGAGCTATTCTCGGATCTCAAAGCCTACGAATTTGAGCCGAGAAGAAAAGACCAAGAGGAGACAAACTATGCCCAAAACAAAGAAATCTAATTGTTAAGGATGGCAAGAAAGCCGAGGTCAAAAAGTCATTGACCAAGAGGAAATAGCCCGATGGTTAAAGGTTTAACAAGTTCTTCAATAAGAACTACAAGAGAAGCAAGGGCGAATCCTCCGAAGACACTCGGCTCCATCCAAGTCAAGGGAAGATAGGCCAACCAAGATAACAGAGCATCAAAAAGTGAATATCAAAGGGCTAACAATCCAAGAATGGAAAGAGCCGATCAAAAGGTTGAAAATCTCACGCTGAACCGCTGCCAGCAACCAGGTCACTATGCCATTGATTGCCCATATCCTGTAGTCAACAAATACAGAATGAAGAAAGAAAGGTCTTGAGAGAAAGAAGACAAGAAAAGAAAAGGGCAATGTTGGGCAGAGATCGAGACAAATGCTACAAGTCAAGAGACACGGTGATTCGAGTAGTGAAGGCGACTACTCAAGTGACTCGAAGAAGAAGCCTTGATCTCTTTGATGGCCAAGGAACAAGACCAACCTGACCAAGAAGATGAGGTACTCTCTAACTCATCACACTCGATTCTAGTGATAGTGATCATGACACACACACTTCATCACCCACTCTTTATGATTCATTAGGCAAAATGATGAAGATTTTGAACACATTAAATCCTCACACACACTACTAAATGAGGAAAACAAATTACTCAAGAGCAAAACTCACAAATGACTAAGGAGCCGAGTACTCTAAGTCAAATAGCCGATGAGAATGAAAGCCTAAAAACCGAAAATGCTAAGCTAATAGCAGAGATAGCTGCTATAGAAAAGAGGGAAAATGGCCTCAAAAATGTGATTGCCTCATTCACTAAGGCATCTAAATCATTGGATGATCTTATTATGAGTCAAAGAGAATGTGGAGACAAGACAGCTTAGGATTTAATTCTTCCGTGCTATGTTAAGCTCCAAAAGTGATTTTGGAAAAAGGATCTTCAAGTAATGAAGTATCTCAAAATCCAAAACTCCAAATGGTGCACACACATTTATTCCAAAGCACAATCACAAGCAAACTGGCCTTGGTTATAAAGGAAAAGGAAAATTGACCGAGTTGAGTGTCTTTGAGAGGACAAATGAGAAGAAATCCACCAAGTTCCTCAAAAACTCCAAACAGAAATACTCTGTAAAAGAAGAACAGAGCTACCAAAAACCTCAAAAGTTCTATAAAAGAAATACATATGAAGGGAATGGTAGAAAGCACCCAAGCCAAGCCGATTGGAATAATGTGAACTATCGGCAAGAAGACCTATGGAATATAAGCCCAAATGGCAAAGGCCTAGAACTCAAAGAAAGGCCATTCCAAAGGTATAAGAGCTTTCATCAAAGACACATATGCACCTAGGCACTACACTCGAGACATCACAACTACCCAAAGAAGGCAATTGCTAAAACACATACACAGGCATACAACAAAAGAGACAAAATTGTATGAACCTAAAACCCCAAGCAATTTGCCAAAATTAATTATGATTATGGGACTAATAGATGGCAACCCCTTAGAGTCAAATCATTTGGCTATAGGTTGGTTGGATCATCTTACAATAGTAACCCCTCAGGACCCAGCACAAGTATGGGTACCTAAAACTTAATTTCCTTGATTGCAGGTTCAAGGAACAGTGAGTGCCAAGGAACCTGGTACATGGATAGTGGTCTGTTCCCGGACATGACAGAAACAAGAAAAATCTGTCAAAATTCAAGGAAGTCGAGGTGCAAAAGTCATATTTGGAGGAAATGAAGCTCCAGGAGAAATAAGAGGCATTGGATCCATCAAGAAAAATGGATTAGAAATCACGATGTTGCATATGTTGAAGGACTCAACTTCAACCTGCTAAGCATCACCAACTCGTGACAAGGGTTATAATGTTGGATTTAACATGGGTATATGCCAAATCAAGATCTTGAATCAAATGAAGTTGTGTTGCAAGGATGCGAGACAAAAGAACATGTATGTCGTGGATTGGTCAACTCGCAACACCAAGCACCTGTCTATTAGCAAAGAGCACAGCTGAATCAAGTTGGTTGTGGCACAAGAAGTTGAGTCACCTGAATTTCAAAACAATTAACAAGCTTGCCGAAGCAATCTTGTGGAAGGACTTCCGCACTTTCGAGATACAAGAAGGAGAGTATACGTGACGCATGTCGAAAAAGGAAAACAAATCAAATCATCATTCAAAGAAAAGACATGTCCATCTTCAACAAGAATATTGCATCTGCTACATATGGATCTATTTGGTCCAGTTGAACCACTAGCATAAGTGGAAAGAAATACACCTTGGTGGTAGTAGATGACTACTCAAGATATACATGGACAATATTCATGTGTAAGAAGAAAGAAACTCTCTGACAGAAACTACCACAACGATGAAGAGGATTCAAAATGAGAAAAGTCAAACCATTATCAAAATAAGATCGACAGAGGAACCGAGTTTGTCAATGGTATAATAACTCAAGATTGTATATAAAATGGTATTGGTCATGAATTGTTCGGCAAGGACTCCACAAAGAGAATGGAGTTGTAGAAAGAAGGAATAGAACTCTCAAAGAAGCAGCAAGGACCATGTTAGTCAAGCAGGGCTACCTAAAAGATTTTGGGGTGAAGCAATAAACATAGCATGCTATACTCAAACTAGATGCATGATAAAAGCAGGGCGACAAAGACTCCTATGAGATTTGGACAGGGAGAAAGCCAAGTGTTGCATATTTTAGAATATTTGGATGCAAATGCTTCATCCATAACAATGGCAAAGATAATTTAAAGGCTTTTGATGCTAAAGCTGATGAAGGTATTTTCTTGGGATACTCAAAAAAGCAAAGCCTACAGAGTACTCAACAAGAGGATCATGGTTATAGAGGAATCCATTCATGTGGTGTTTGATGAGCCAAATGTAAATGGAGAAGACATTGAAGAGTCACCGATAAGTCAATCAATCAACCATGCGAAAGAGTCCCTTTGAAGCCAAGGAATTATAAACCCGGATGAAGATGAGATAGCCGAGTCCCAAAAACAAATTGAAAATCTACTAACTAAGTGATGACGAGAGAGTGATCAAAGCAACATAGCCGCAAGACGATCGAATCCACTAACTTACTCCAACCTGATGTAAGATGGCTGAGAGACCATCCACTAGAACTAGTCATTGGAGATGTAAGAGAAGGTGTCAAAACAAGATCCAGAACTCAACAAGAAGCAATGTTTACCTGCTTCATCTCACAAATAGAGCCTAAAGATGTGTCACAAGCACGGATGACACACATTGGATTCAAGCCATGCAAGAAGAGTCAATCGCTTTGAAAGAAATAAAGTGTGGGAATCTGGTTCAAAGACCTACCCATCAAAATGTTATTGGCACAAAATGGGTATTCAGAAACAAGATGAATGAGGAAGGTTCTGTGGTAAGAAACAAAGCAAGATTGGTAGCCAAAGGATATTGCCAAGAAGAAGAATAGATTTTGATGAAACTTTTGCTCTGTGGCAAGATTGGAAGCCATAAGGATGTTTCTTGCCTATGCGCACTCACAAGAACTTTATTGTATATCAAATGGATGTAAAGAGTGCATTCCTTAATGGTTTATTGGAAGAAGAAGTATATGTTGAACAACCTCCAGGATTTGAGCAGAAGATTCTTGGAGATAAGGTATACAAACTCAAGAAAGCTCTATATGGATTGAAACAGGCACCCAGAGCATGGTATGACACATTATCACAATTCCTGACTGAGAATGGATTCACAAAAGGAAAAGTGGATAGAACACTCTTCAGAATTCAAGACAGGAAGAGCATACTGCTTGTTCAAATATATGTGGATGACATCATTTTTGGATCCACAAACAAAGAGCTGTGTGATAAATTTTCAAACCTCATGCAAAGCAAATTCAAAATGAGCATGATGGGAGAGCTGACATTCTTCCTTGGACTCCAAGTGAAACAGCTGAAGGATGGAACCTTCATAAGTCAAACAAAATACACCAGAGATTTAATGAAGAAATTTGGTATGGAAGAGAAGTCTTGAAGAAAAATACCAATGAATACATCACCAAAATGGACATGGATGCGGATGGCAAGCCAGCAGATCAAACAAAATACGAGCACTTATTGGATCATTTCTCTATCTTACAAAAAGCAAGCCGGACATCACCTTTGCCGTAGGTGTATGTGCAAGATTTCAATCTGCTCCAAAAGAAAGCCATATGATCACAAAAATGACAAGAGGATCTTGAGATATTTGAAAGGAAGCCAAGAAGTTGGCTTATGGTATCCAAATGAAGGTGGATTCAAGCTAATTGGCTATTCGGACTCGACTATGCTTTGGATGTAGAGTTGACAGAAGAGCACCTCGGCACATGTCAAATGCTTGAAATAGGCTAATTTCTGGTTTAGCAAAAAGCAAAATTCAATAGCCACCTCTACAAAGCGAGAATACATAGCTGCGGCACCACACAGCCCAAGTCCTATGGATGAGACATCACCAAAGACTATGAAGTTGAAGAAAAGGAAATTCCAATCATGTGTGATAACACAAGTGCAATTGCAATCACTCAAAATCATGTGTTGCACTCAAGAACAAAGCATATCGATGTCGATATCACTTCATAAGAGATCATGTTGAAAAGAATGACATCATCTTGGAATATATTTCAACTGATAAACAGTTGGCTGACATATTCACAAAACCATTATGTGAGTCAAGATTTGAAGAACTCAAGCATGAGTTAGGATTAATTGAGCTGAGTTGGCACTCCAGAAGACTCAAAGAAAAGAAATGAAACACGAAAAGGAAAAAGAGTCAACTCAAATCGGCTAAGTGAATTAGCCGTATCGGAAAGACAAATTTGCATCGGAGTTAGGCGACAAAAATGAGTATTTACATGCGAGGAAAGAAGAGTTAAATTAGCTAAGGGGCAAGCTGAGTCATTTATGAGCAAAGTGACAAAAACGCAGTCGTTTTTACTAAGCGGGAATGTTTTTAAGAATGACGTCTGCATAATTATGACGTGTACAGGCAAAAGCTGCACACCAAGCTTATGATTGGATATAAATGCTGTCGCATCAAATACGAGACATTAAATGCAAATCGGCGTGCAAGATCTAAGCCATTGATTTTGATCACATTTCAAAAATCACCCGCACGTCCTTTCATGAACCATACTTAAACTATTTTTGTCCGTTTCTATCACACTTTACCAAAAACTGTTCATCTCTCTCTCGAAAGCAAAAGCAAAATTTTCTCTCAAAACCCTTTCAATCCTCAGATCATTTTCTAACGTTTCGTTCGGTAAAATATTGAGAAATGGCATCCACTCATGATTTTGTCAAGCTAGGAAAGCAAATCCACACCGGGTCTACTGTGGATTTCGATGGTATGGTGAAACAAGGGTCCGACGACACCCTAGTGAAGAAGATTCCTGAGAAATTAGAAACCTCTCCTGGCTGAAACCGTTTCGACGTTGGAATTTCCGATGACCTATGTGGAAGAGGTCGCACGCTTCTACGTGAACGCCGAGGTTCACGATGAGGGCATCAAGTCCTCTGTTCATGGAAAGGAGTTCATCATTACTCGCGCAAGGATTTGGCGAACACCGCTTGTTACCGGCGGAAGGAATGTTGGAAATCAATGAAGTGATGTTGACCTCGACTCTTGTTTGGAAGGAAGTAGCCAAGTCCGACTATCTTTGAGAAAGTAGTCTACACAAACTAATAAGAGGTCGTTGAAGGAGGACTACCACAAATTGTTGGACATCGTTGCCAAATGCATAGATATCAAATTTGGCACTTTGACCACCACTGGTCCCAAAGCAAAGTTGATCGTAATGGCCGCGATCATTGAAGAACAGAAAGTGAATCAAATTTGAGTTTGTCTACAGATACTCTGCCGAACATTGGGAACAAATCCTTCAAAGGAGGATGGAACGTTTGGAGGTTCCCTAGGATACGGCCTGGTGATTGGCCGGTGATGGAGGTAAAAGGAGTCCATCTTCGACATGGAAAGGCGTTCCATGTAAACAAGAGGATGTTCGAGATCAAACCTCTCTCGGCGCACGAGAAGAGAGCCTACGCTAAGAGAGTCGTCACAGTGAGGGGGAATCACCACCTCAAGATACAACTCGTTTCCTCTCCTCCAAAGAAAAAGGCCGCTCCTGCAACTAAGAAGATCACGCTCCTCTGCAACAAAGAAAAAGAAATATGCTCCTCGCCCCTGCTGAGTCAGTCACTTTGCCCCAAAGAAATGTCTCCGCCCTGCGCCAGAGAGAAGGAATCTCAAATACCTTCTCCTATCGTCAAGAAAAGGAGAAATCGATAAGCCAAGATGGCTAGCTCCTCAAAAGAAAACAACAAAGACACCCCCCGCCGCCCAAGACTCAAGAAACCTTATCCGAACCAAATCCTCCGGTACAAATAAGGAGAATAAGAAGAATTTTCAAGCGTTCCCGAGCTTGAGAAACCGGCCGAGTCGACCACTCACCGGAGAAGATACCCGAGATCGCTGGGAGAAGTAGAGTCTCCGGACGTGATCGATGAAACGCCAAGTCTGCCGAGGCCGATCGCCAGAGGCAACTCGAAGACCCACCAGACAACAACCGAGGAACAAGGAATGGTTGAGACAACCAAATCACCTATTGACAGGGGTTGTTTCTCCACCAGTAACAGAGGCTACAGAGGATATTGAGCGTGCGAAGTCTCCACTACCCTAAATCCCCGAAACGAGGGCCAGCAAGAGAATGAAGAAGACGATGTAATCATGTACTCTCCATTGTATCTAGACATCCAAAATCGTCTGAGTGGAGAAAATGGAAGCCGAGCCTATCCAGTACTTTTTGAAAATCCGAGTTCATTCTTGAGGAAGAAGAACTCTTCGGTTTCTTGAGGTGGACACAATCTTTCGCAAGCCCTTGATGAGGATAATTGCATCAATATACTTTGCATTCGAAAAGAAAACGAACGGGCTAAAGCAACCGAGACGATCAGAGGCACGTGAGAAGGCCAAAGATCTGCCTCTCACCGGCACCACCGATCATACACACCCTCACCTTGATGTCCTATCGAGAAAGTGATGAGGATCTGGACCATGTTGCTGCCACGTAAGAGTTGCAAATGCAGCAAGCAATGCAAGAGTCGAGAATCCTTCATGAGCAAAGAATGATGGAGGGACCAGGAGAATCCTCCAAATCACAAATGAGATAGATCCAATGGGAGTGGTGCGGCATATTGCCACCGCCGTTGCCGCCACCACTTCCCAACTCATTCGAGAGGAAGGTATTAAGGAATCGCGATGAAACCGGGAGTGTGGGGACCCCGGTCGAGCCAACCCCTAATGAAGGTGTCTTACCACCGCCCCAACTACCGAATACTCGGTGGGAACAAATGGGAGTCCGGAGACGAGTGACCCCACTCCAAGTCACTCACCGGGTATGCCACCGGGGGAAACTCCCTCCACCGGCAGCAAGGTCGGAGGTCTGCTGCACCACTCCACAATGAATTTAGGAGGCGAAGTGGAGAAGGATCAATCACTGAATACACAACAAGTTGTCACCGACGAGGCTCGAGATAGTTGTGACTGTCTCACTGAAGTGCCAACTCGCTCCGCAGCTAAAAACCATAGAACCAAGTTGAATTTGCAAAATAATACACCGAGAAGAAGACCAAACCTGATTATGGATGTAAATAATCGCATCGCATAGACCCAAATATCCGGGCGACCATTCGCCCTAAGCTCGAGCAGACGAACCCGAGCCCCAAGCTACTCCAGTAAGAATCTGAAATGGATGAAATGTCCACCTTAGGTTCACAAATGGCTAAAATAGAAGGTTTATGTTTGTGACATAAAGCCTTAAGAACATTACGAGATGCAATGTTCCCAATCCCCCGGATATTCCAGAAGATGCAATTCATTGAGCAGGCGGGGGAGGATGGCGCCCGTGCCGATCGCACGGTAAAAACAGGTGTGTGGTGTGTTGTGGAGTCTGACGATTGAGAATTACCAACTTCTTATGCATAATCTGCCCATCTCTTGGATGCTGCAATGTTCATTTCATGTGGCTCTGTAAGCTCCTGTTCGATAGTTATTTCATGGACCGGCAACGACGGACACGACTCCACACTTCGGAGAATTCTAGATTTCGCCGAGTCCAAGTAGCTATCCCAAAAGGCGCGGCTGAGAGCTCGAAGTGGCTTTCCCAAAGGATACTGAACTGTAATAGGCATAATGGTGGAAACCGTGCCGGTGTTGGAAGTAGTGGCCTTGGGAGAAGACTCCCTAGCTGGATAATCGGGCTGGAAATCTGTGGGGTACGGATCCTGGGAATCGTCTGAGCCAAGCACCTCAAATGTGTTACCAAGGTGGATATCCGTAGAGCAAGTGACAATTGCGCGGGGAGGAGATCCAGCGCGCGTAGTCGAGGCCATTTTTCCCATTGAGTCATCAACGGCATTGCCCTTGTCCTGCTGCATAGGACGATAAATTTTACGAACCCGTGAACCTCCCCACTGTACCGAGTTCTGACGTCCCGCTGACGTCCATGCACGTCCCTGATCTGGAGAAACTCGCCTTTCCATAGTAGGTTTCTCTGCTGGAATGAAACAGCAAGATGCCATCGAGTGTCCCGTAATACCACACTTTGAACAAAATTCCGGCAATTTTACATACGTAATTCCATGAAGACGGCAGACGGCGGTCCAGGAGTCATCACCCCCCTGGGGGGGCGCCCTAGGAAGAAGTTGCAGCGGCTGGCCCCCCAAGAGATGGCGCAAGGGGGCCGGTCCCCCCATGGCAAGCAGCGGCCATGGGGGGATAGATGGGAGCCCCCCCATAATAACCCCCTGCATGTGGCGGTTGGGATGTGGTCCACGTGGCACCTTCCCCCTTAGCAGCAGCAACTACATGCGGGAGGGACCACGTGAGCAGCAGCGGGAGCAGCGGGCGGTACTACATGCAAGGGTGTTGGGCATTGGTGGAGGCATGCATGTACACGTGAGGGGGGACCAGCCCGTCCCTTGGGACGTGGCGTGGGCTGCAGCAGAGGGCAGAGATGTTGACGATCGCATGGGCGGGCAGTTAGGCCGGAAGTTGGGCGGCAGTCCAATGATGGGCGTGGTTGATGAGGGGGAAAGTTGCTGAATCCCTTCGAGCGGCTGAGATCAAACATGTGGATTAGGCTTGAAGTTGGATGTTAAACCAAAAAAGGAATCCGGTGGTGCGACGATGGTGGCTGCCGGCGACGCCGGGGGAATGGTGAAGGACCGTCCAAAATCAGGAGAGAGAATAGAGGAAAAACCTATATCAGAACTTAATTTTTAACACCAAAAATCTGATTTTCCCATACTACCATAATTACTCGTTTTTGGTTCCCTGTATATATGTAACACCAATTCATTATAAACTTACACAATCATTCGTGAGGGAAAAAAAGACTATTCTATCATACAAGGTTCAGGAAAATAAGCTATCAAAATGACATCCATGACTATACTAATTCCCTTTAAGTTTCAACAAAGACAGTTTCCTCTGATTGTATTTTATGCCTTAACTATAAATAAGAGTCAATGACAATCTCCCTCCAATGTCAGGCTATATTTGAAGAATCCAATATTCAATTATGGTCAATTATATGTTGTTATTTCCCGAGTCACCAATTGTAAGGGTTTGAAAATATATATGGTGACGACGAATAAAAACAAGCAAACAATGAATGTGGTGTACAAAGAAGTATTCCAAAATTTGTAATTTCTAAATGTATAGTGCTTTAATTTGATCAATTAATTCTTATGAAATCTATTTTTACAGTTTTATATTTTATTAATTTTTTTATATCTATCTAATTTATATGGTCCGACACAACAAATTCCATATGGTTCGACAGAACACATCTCATATGGTCTAATGCAACATAACCCGTGCATTGCACAGGCCAACCACTAGTCCTTGTATAATTTTTTAAAGACAAAGACTTGTGTGAGACGGTCTCACGGATCTAAATCCGTGAGACGGATCTTTGCCCAAACCCGCAATGACAATTTTGGAAGATTAAGCATTGATAATTTTGTAAATAAGAATGAGAGTTGACGGTAATTACTCAATACCTTAGGAGTACTTTTTGCACTTATTGGGGTATCTAATTTGATCTACCGTTGAGGCCAAGGCAAAAAGCCCAGGAATCTTTCTGAAATTTTTGTCTATTTAATTATTACTACATAAATTTTCTCTTGTCTGTTAGCAAGTTTGTTTGATTTGTCTTGTCGTTTGACAAGTGTGTTACCATTATGGGTTTTTCATTGGAAGACCTGTATGATCGTCTGAGGTTGGATGAAGAGGAGGAAACTGGATTGGTTCTCGATAATTTGGAACAAGACAAAGTGGATAATGGATTCAAGTGGTGTTTGGTGGGCGTCATTATCCAATAGAGCGCTTAACTTTTGGCAATGAAGAATACTCTGGCTACTATTTGGCGACCTGTGAAGGGAGTTTTGATCAAAGAATTGGGACCAAATTTGTATCTATTTCAGTTCTTTCATGAACTGGATGTACAGAGAGTGGAATTCAATGGTCCTTGGACTTTTGACAACTTTCTTCTTCTTACCAAGCGATCGCTATAGGTGAACAACCTTCCAAAGTGCTTTTATTCGATACGCCTATGTGGGTTCAAGTCTACGATTTACCAGTTGGTTTTATGTCTGAGAAAATTGCTAAGGACATTGGTAATTTTATTGGAGTTTACATTGAATCGGATCCTAAGAATTTTGATGGAGGGTGGAAGACTTTCATGCGTATTAGAGTTAAATTCGATATACGGACCCCAATTAAGCGACGTATGAGAATCAAGAAGGCATGTGGCGAATGGGCATGGATAAATTTCAAATATGAACGTCTCCGGACGTTTTGTTTCTTATGTGGTCATATAGGGCATTCTGAACAATTTTGCGAAAGGTTATACAATTCACCAAATTCAACCACTGAAAGAGCCTATGGTACGTGGCTGAGAGCACCAAGGCGTCGTCACTCTGCATTTTCCGGTAACAATTGGCTTCGAGAGGAGTTGCCGATGAAGTTTTCCGATAAGGTTAATTTTGGAACAGGGGAAACGGAAGCAGTTAAGTCTATGGCTAAAAAAAGGCACAAATCTCGAAGGTGGTTGTGCATGGGAAAGGAAAGGATGTGCTCCACATTCCAAATCATGGGAGCAGTTACAACGAGGTAGCAGTTACTAAATTTCGAGAGCGAATTTTTTGGTTGACTGGGATGAAGAGGGAGATTCGAATCCCTTAATTATTTAAGACTTGAAAAGGAGGCGTCTCGATAATTCAGAAGTTGGGGATATAAATTATAGTGAGCCTAAGGAGACATTGGGTTAATCCAGCAATTCAGACACTAACCAAAAAAATGGATTAGAGGTGGGTCCTGGTTTCCAGACCCACCTAAATCAATGAGTACATTGGGCTGGAACTGCCGTGGGCTTGGCAACCCACGGACAGTTCAAGTTTTAGTGGACCTAGTCCACACTAAAAAGCCCAAATTTATTTTCTTGTCGGAGACTTTATTACACAAGGATCGTGTTGAATTCGTGCGCAGGAAAATTCAGTATGAAGGTATGTTCGTAGTGGATCGAATTGGTCATGGAGGCGGGTTGATTATGTTCTAGAAGGAAAAAGAGATGGCACAGCTGCTTAGCTATTCTCAGAATCATATTGATATTGAGGTAAATCTCACAAATTCGGGGAAATGGAGGTTAACAGGATTTTATGGATACCGAAACGCAACAGGAGGAGAGCGTCATGGGATTTACTACGTAACCTCAGTAACCAATCATGATTAACATGGTGCTACTTGGGAGATTTCAATGATCTTTTACATCATTCAGAAAAAAAGGGTGGAAATCCTCATCCTCAAGGGTTGTTCGATGGGTTCCGTGAGACTATAAGTGATTGTGGTTTTTTAGATTTGGGTATGATTGGATATCCCTTTACTTGGGAAAGAGGACGGGGTACTGATGGTTGGGTGGAGGAAAGGCTCGATAGAGCCCTGCTACGGAGAGTTAGGTGGCTATGCACCAAAATTACAGAGTCCTGAATCTAAAAGCAGCAGCGTTGGATCATTCACCCATCTATCTTGATATTGGGACGACTGGTTTTATTCATAGAAAGTATAAGTTCAGATTTGAGAACGCATGGTTGAGGGAAGCAGAATGTAAATTAGTTGTACAAAGGAGTTGGTCGGATTCACAATATTTCCCTATTATTGAGAGGTTGGATTACATGGGCTCTAAATTGAAAAATTGGGGGGATCAATTGAGGAAGCAATTTAGCAGTCGCATAACTGAAACAAAGAAACAGTTAAAGATGCTAAGGGGTAAGCGAGATCCTACTTCAGTTTCAGAGTACAAGGAGTTTCAAAAACAATATAGTACTCTTCTCGCGAACAAGAAGATTATTGGAAACAGAGATCAAAGCTTTGTTGGTTGAAAGGTGGTGATATGAATACAAGATTTTTCCATGCCAATGCTTCTAAGAGAAAGAGGACGAACACATTTAACGAGCTCAAAGATAGTGAAGGAAATTGGATGGACTGGCAGAGTGGTTTGGGTGAACATATTTTCCAATATTTCTCAAACTTATACTCATCTCAAGAAACAGATACAACCAGTATTAGCAGGTGTGCGCAGCGAAGAGTTACTCGGAACAAAATGAGATGTTGTTGGAACCTTTTTCCGAAGAAGAAATTAAAAAAGCGCTTTTCTCCATGCATCCGGACAAATCTCCAGGTCCGGACGGATTAAACCCTACATTTTATCAAAGATTTTGGGATTTGTTGGGTAAGGATTTTTCTCAGGCTTGCATTCACTTTCTGAATTCTTGTACGTTCCCAGAAGCGTTGAATGATACAGACATTGTGTTGATTCTTAAGAAGAAAAATCCCCAGTCTTTGTCGGATTTAAGGCCCAATGCCCTTTGCAATGTTATATATAAGGTTAACTCAAAGGTTCTTGCCAATCAGCTGAAATGTATTTTGGCAAAAGTTATTTCAGATTCCTGGAGTGCTTTTGTCCCAAATCGGCTTATATCGGGTAATATCTTGGTGGATTTTGAAATAAACCACTACTTGAAACGTAAGAGACAAGGCAAGGTTGGATTGGTAGCTCTAAAGGTAGATATGAGCAAATCCTACGATCGAATAGAATGGGCTTTTCTTCGCGAGATGATGTATAAACTGGGTTTTAATCAAAGATGGAATTGATCTTATTATGTTATGTGTTTCTTCTGTAAGATATAAGGTGGTTCATGGAGATTTCGAGTCTTTTCGTATTGTACCGCACGTGGTCTTCGTCAGGGTAATCCTCTGTCTTCTTATCTATTTATTTTATGTGCGGAGGGGCTTTCGGCGATTCTTCAAGAATATTGAAGTAGGGGTCGTATACACGGTTGTAAAGTGGCTCGAAGAGCTCCCTCGATATCTCACTTGTTTTTTGCTGATGACAGTTTTTTCTTCTTTAAAGCTAATTATTCAGAAACAATGGTTGTAAAAGAATGTCTTCAACTCTACTCACAAGCTTCTGGATAGGTAATTAATTTCCAAAATTCATCAATTTCTTTTAGTAAGAATACCAGCCAGGTAGATGAAGAATTAATATGTGGCTTGCTCAATGTTAACTCGACTGTTAACCATGGTCACTATTTGGGGTTGGCATCTTTAGTGGGGAGAAGTAAGAAGTATTTTCTTTTATCAAAGAGAAGGTCTGGATTCGTATACATGGATGGAAAGGAAAATTGTTATCGAGAGCAAGGAAAGAAATCCTATTAAAGACAGTTGCTCAAGCGGTTCCAACCTATGCCATGAGTATCTTCTTGCTACCCCTTGATCTATGTGTGGAGATTGAGAAAATGATGAATGGTTTTTGGTGGGGCAATGGCGATTCGAATCGAAGAGGGATAAGATGGATGTCTTGGCACAATATGTGTAGTCAAAAATCAAAAGGCGGTATGGGTTTTAAACGGCTACACGAATTTAACCTAGCCTTATTGGGTAAACAAGGTTGGCGTTTTATCTCGCAACCTAATTCCCTGGTAGCAAGAATTTTTAAGGCTCATTATTTTCCTGATGAAGATTTCTCGAGAGCAACTTTGGGTAATAATCCGAGCTATGTGTGGCGTAGTATTTGGGAAGCAAAAAAGATTGTAGTTGATAGATGTGTGAGGAAAATTGGTGATGGCAAAAACACTAGTGTGTGGGGGTGTACCATGGTTGCCAGATCCACATAATGCATGTATTTTGTCTCCTCAGATAGAAGGCCTGCAAGATATTAAGGTGTGTGATTTGTTGAAAACAGATGAATTTGAATGGGATTATGATATTCTATCGGATTTGTTTATGGAAAAGGATGTCCAACTGATTCAAAAAATTCCTTTAATTGACTCTACTGCGGCTGACTCTTAGATTTGGACCGGAGATAGTAAGGGATTTTATACTGTGAAGAGCGGTTATCGTATACTCTGCAAAGGATATCTTCCTAGTGCGGCGCAATATGAATTTCCTTGGAAAACTTTCTGGAGTTTGAAGGTCCCTCCGAAAGTGAAGAATACAACGTGGAGAGCGATCCAAAATTGTTTGCCTAATCGGGCGCGGCTGATGGAAAGACGAGTGGAGATCAACCCCAATTGCCCTGTATGCAACAATGAGGTAGAAAGTACTTTTCATGTCTTCTTTTCATGTGTATTTGCTCAAAGATGTTGGGGTCTATCTTCATTACATCTGAATTTCAGTGGGGGGTCGAATTTTTTTGACTGTTTCAAAGATTGGTGGATTAGCTTAGAATTCGAGGATAAGATGTTGGTGCTTATGGTTATTTGGGCCCTATGGACAAATAGAAATGAAGTTGTTTGGCAAGGAAAATGGAAGTCTGTTGTAGCCATTATTAATTCATCCTATTCTTACCTTACTATGTGGGAATCTGCTCAATTATTGGAGTTTAAAGATTGGAAGATGAAGTCAGGTGATGGTGCTGCTATTTGGTGTAGGCCAGCTGCTGGTAAGCTGAAATTTAACGTGGATGGTGCTTTGTTTAACCATATGGACCGAGTGGGGTTTGGTTGTGTCGTGCGTGATTCGGAGGGTGCGTTTGTTGCAGCAAAACGAGGTGTTTACCAAGGTATTCAGAATCCAGAAATAGTGGAAGCGTTGGGGTTTAGAGAAGCACTCAGTTGGATCAAAGAAACTTTTTCAGAGTTGCTGTCATTCTTGAATCGGATTCCATCCGTACTGTTTAGGCTATTAGGGGTCTTGTGTCGAGTAATTCGTATTTTAGTAGTATCATTGTCGATTGTGTTAGTATGTTAAAAGGTTTGCCTTTGGTATCCTGTGTTTTTGTTAGGAGGTCAGCGAATCGTGTTGCTCACGCTTTGGCAAAAGCAAATGATTCTATGTCTAGCGTCATGGTATTGTTTGATTATCCAGCGTCTGTTATTTGTAATTCTCTTCAGTTGGATTTGATTAATTAATGAATTTCCTTTTTTCAAAAAAAAAAAAAAAGAATGAGAGTTGACGTGGGCCACCTGGTCCATAACGAAAATTTGGTTTTTTTTTTTTGATAAAAAAGGAAATTTCATTACTCAACCAAATCGTTCTGCAAAGCAGTACAGAGAAACGGTGGAGGTACTGACCACCACTCTGCGACACCAGACATAGAATTAGCTGCCCTAGCTAAAGTATGAGCAACATAATTCGCTGATCACTTAATAAACAAACAAGAAACATTAGGTAAACCAAATAACAAAGTCCTACAATCTTTTATAATGCTACTAAAATACGAATTATCCATTGAATCCTCGAATAGCTTTAATAACTCGACCATGAGTCGACTCTACTTGAATGGACGTTGATCCAAATCTTCGTTTTATCCAACTTAACGCTTCTCTGATGTTGATTCCTTCCACGAGAGTAGGATCCATCACCCACTAAGCTCCTTGAATAGCCGCTGGAATTGTCCCTCCGAGTCGCGCATGACACAACCAAATCCAATTGTTTGAGATCGAATAAAAAGTGTTGCACCCACTCGTACATGTAAGCCATCCTCTATTTGGTGTCTGCCACTTAACCATACCATCTTGTTTACTCAACTTCCAATCCCCTATTTCCAATGTTTGAGCACATTCCCATTGGAACAACAACACACCTGTTGTATTCAATATTTGGTGGGCATTTTTACTCCTTTGCTGCCATATTATTTCATTCCTTGTCTTCCAAATCATCCACATAACCATAACAAATAAATTCATTTGCTCAGCTGATAAAGAAGCCCAAGTGAAACTAAGCCAATCAATTAAATTCTCCACAGAAGCTAATCGAATGCAACTTGGAAAAATTGCCCAGCAAGCTTTTGCCAACAAAAACATGCAGCACTGATTCATTTTCCATATTACATGTAGAACATAAAGGAGACACAACCACCCTCCTAGATAAAAGCTTATCCTTTGTAGGCAAACAATTTTTACAAGCCCGCCAAACGAGATTCTTCACTTTTGATGGAATTTTGAGTGCCCACAACTTCTTCCAATCAAAACTTTGTTCAGGATTAAGATTAAGTGCAGAATTTGTTGTCAAGATTTTATAAGCGGCTTTGACTACATATCTCCCTGACTTATCACCCATCCACATCCATTTATCATCATCCTCACTCTCACTAAGAGGGATACAAAGAATCTGATGTCTATCACTCTCACTGAACAAGTCATTCAGAATATCTATATCCCACCTCCTTTCTCCAATCTTCAACAGGATATTCACCCTTATATTAACCAACTCTGCAGGTAGATTAGAAGAAATGCGTCCATTGCCTTCCCCCAATAACCATGGGTCAGACGCCACTTTGGTAGTACTTCCATCACCTATTTTTTTCCTCAGCAAGCTCACCACTATATCTTTTGCTTCAAACACACTCCTCCACACATAACTCGGATTATGCCCCAATTGCGCTTCGTAAAAATTCACTGTAGGAAAATACCGAGCTTTGAACAGCCGTGCTACTAGTGAGTTTGGTTTCGAAACCAATTTCCACACCCTTCAGTTGTATACAAGTTTGAAAAATATTGGACAATATGCTCCCCCAAACCTGTATTCCAATCCATTCGAATATTATCCCCAGTTCGTAAGCTAGTGATAGAATTCGATCGCTTTCTCGTGGACGCAACTTGATGGAAATATTTCGTATTTGCATCTCCTCCCTTTAACCAATATAGTTTAGATCGTTGCTTCCAATAATCTTCTTGTTGAGCCAATAACCGATTATAATCACATTGCGCCTTATTGTATTCCCTTTGAGACCAGTCATCTCGGTGCCCCTTGAATAGTCTCAATCTCTGCTTTGCATCTACTATTTTATCCTTGAATTTTCCCCTAAGCATCGATCCCCATTTAGAAAGATGAATACCACATGATTTAATCTTGGCCATGAGACACTCATGTGAATTCTCATTCCATCCTGTTTGGATAACTTGACGGGCAAATCCTTCTCACGGATCCAAAAGTTTTCAAACCTAAATCTTTTAGCTTTTTTAGGTCGAAATTGCAAACCCAACTCCAGAAAAATTGGTGAATGATCTGACATAGTAGCTTCTAAATTCCACACTTGACAGTTTGGAAATAAAGAAAACCAACCTTGAGTAACTAGAGCTCGATCCAACCTTTCTTCCACCCAATTCACTGTGCCTCTCCCCCTCTCCCAAGTAAACGGATACCCTCGCATCCCCACATCCCGAAGGTAACAGTCATCTACCACCTTCCTAAAACCCGTCATCAGCCACTGAGGGTGTTCAACTGTTCCTCTCTTTTTCAGATGGTGAGAGAAGATCATTAAAATCCCCAATACACACCCAAGGTAAGGAAGATTGATTATAAAGACCACGCAAAAAATCCCACGACTGTTTTCTTCTACTCCGTTCTGGATACCCATAAAATCCTGTTAGTCGCCACGTCTCAATATCTTTCATATGTACTTCCACATCAATATGATTATCAGAAAAACTTCGAATATGAACCATATCTTGAATTCTCCATAATAAAGCAATACCTCCGCCGTGACCCACTCGATCTACAGAAAATAAACCTTCAAATCCTACTTTAACCCGTATCTCCTCTAATTTACTCCTTTGCGTCATTGTTTCGGTTAAAAAAATAAATGATGGCCGTTTTAATTGGACAAGGTCCAATAGAACTTGAACTGTCCGTGAGTTGCCAAGCCCACGGCAGTTCCAGCTTAGGGTACTCATTGGTTTAGGTGGGCCTGGCACCCAGGACCCACCTCTTTCACGTTTTTTGGATCAACAATAATTTCGCCAACCAAGTTAGAAACCTCCTTGGGCCCTACCACCTCCAGCCCAATATTATCATGTTTATCCACTCGACGCCTTTTTAATTCCATGCCCTTACAATTATCATTTCTGGCCACGTCACTTGCAAACTCCCCACTTTTCACACCCACGTACATAACTTCCTTCCCATGTATATCTTTCGTTAAGTCCCTGGAACCACTTCCAACTTCCACTATTGACCCACGTTCTCCACGCATTCCGAAATTACCGCTAACTTCCTTCGTACCCCCAGTGTCATGGTCTGCCACGTTGTTTCGTTCATCCTCGCCGGAATTCATTTCCGGCACCGAATTTCGCAACCAACGAGAACCAATATTGGACGCCTGTTTCCGATAGGGTGCTTTGAGCTAAATTCCATATACCCGTTCTGGCGAAACCATCGGAGCATTAAACAATCGTTCGCAAAATTTATCAGAGTGTCCCAATAATCCACAATAGAAGCAAAATATAGGTAATCGTTCATATTTGAAATTAATCCATACCCACTCTCCACCTGTTTTCTTCAATTTCATGCGTCGTTTAAGCGGGCCTCGAACATCGAAAGCTATACGAATGCGCATATACTGCTTGCAAACCCCATCGAAATTGTGTTGATCTGATTCAAGGTACATCCCAATGTAGTTGCCAATCTCCCTGCCGATACGTTCCGACATAAATCCAAGTGGCATGTCGTATATCTGCACCCAAAATTCTGTATGAAACAGGTCTACCTTCATTGGTTGTTCCCCCACTCGCAGCCTTTTAGTAATCAAGAGCAGATTATCAAACGTCCAAGGCCCATTAGCTTGGACCCTCGCAACATCCAGTTCATGAAAAAACTGAAATAGGAATAGATTGGGACTCAGGTCTTTGATAAAAACTCCTTTGACAGGTCTCCAAATGGCTGCCAGAGTATTTTTCATCGACTGAAAGTTGACATGGCGATTCGCTAAAAATCTTCCAACCAGACACCATCGCAAATCTTGTGTCTGTTGCTCAATTTCGCCCTCATCAACTACTAAACCCCCCTCTTCCTCCTCCTCCAACTGTAGGTTGCCGCAAAGATCCTCAATAGTATGAACTTGTTCGGTCATCGTAGTAGCAGTAATCAGGATGTGGTAAAAACAACGACTTAATGTTAAGATTACTAAGTGCTTAAAGAAAAAGAAAACTTATCAATTGATTAGACATATAGGAACTGTTGCTTTGCATGAGGTTTCATATTTAATTAGTTGAGCTGTTAAACCATATAATTTGCAGTGACATTTGTAATTACTAATTGTAATAATAACACATAATTAATATTTATAATAAATTATAATAATTAACTAATAATAAGTAAAAATATTTTAAATAATAAAATAGAATTATAATATAAGTTGAAATAAAATATAAGTACTCAATAATTTTAAAAAAAATTGTGATAATTAAAAATGAATCAAATTCACGTGGTGTAGTGGATTGAAGATTATTTAGAGCTAAATACTAAATTTGGTGTAAAACATATACACCAAATTATTTGGTAACAAAGTATAACTTTAGGTTCGAAACGTATCACTTTTTATTAAAAAAATATCGTTTTATACTCGGAAAGTATAGACTTTCAAAATAATTTCTTGGGGGCGGTAATATAGTACAACTTAAGACTCCAAAAATATCACTTGTATTCTAAAAAGTATACGTTTTCAAGTGACAAAAATGATTATTTATATATAAAATCTTATTTAACAATATCACTTTTTACTTAAAAAGTATCACTTTTAATGTAAAAAGTATATGTTTCTAAAGTAACAAAATTACATTAGTAGTTCCACTTGATATAATACCACTTTAGACTCGAAACTAAAATATAACTTTTTTTATTAAAAAATATCACTTTTACTCTAAAAAGTATATATTTTTAAAGTAACAAAATTACATTAGTAGGTCCTCTTGATATAGTATCACTTTAGATTCGAAAAGTATTACTTTTAATTAAAAAAGTATCGTTTTTATTTTGAAAATTATATGTTTTCAAAGTAACAAAATTGATTATTTACTTGCAAAACAATCTCATTTTAATGGAAAAGTATTACAAGTATCACTTTTTTAAAAAAAAACTATTTCTTTTTAATAGAAAAGTATTACAAGCATTACCACAAGATTAGGAAAGAAAAATACACAACTAGATATCATGATTACCGCTCAGTAATTAGTTTACTCGAATTTTCTTTTCACCACTAAAATATTTTAATTTTTATAGAAAAGTATTATTTTCCACTCGAAGAGTATCACATTTTAATAGAAAAGTATTATCTTCTATTTCTTGTAAAATAATCTCATTTTAATTGAAAAGTATTACAAGTATCACTATTTAGTAGAAAAGTATCGTTTTTTAAAAGAAAAGTATGACGTTCTATTTCTTGTGAAATAAATTTTTTTTAATAAAAAAGTGTTACAAGTATTATCACATGATTAGAAAAAAAATACACAATTAGATATCATGATGGCTGCTTGGAATTAATTTACTCAATTTTTATTTTCACCCCTATAATATTTTCTTTTAAACAGAAAAGTATTACTTTTGGCTAGAAAAGTATCACTTTTTAATAGAAAAGTATTACTTTCTATTTATTGTAAAATTATTTTATTTTAATGGGATCAACCTTGTGGCTTGTGGTCGATAGAACAAACTTTTTGGTTTTGCCACTAGTCTATATCAAACTAAGTGAAGCACAATAACTGTCTAATGTTTCATATTTTTCTTATGCTATAGATAGAACAAACTAGTTCATTTCAACCAAAATGATAGAACAAAGTAAGTGAAGCACCAACTTTCAAGAAACAAAACCAAGAGAAATAACAAACAATTAGCGTAGTTGGAAATTGAACTAGTAAATAATGATCTTGCAATAAAGCTAATTCTATTCAATAATGAGTCAACTAAACATTGAAGCAATTAATCTATCTGCTGAGATTTTTCATACAAGAAAGAGATGAAGCTATAATCTATTCAACAAGTCGACTATCTCTTTAACAAACATTGAAAATTTTCCAACTATTCCTCAACTTTGTAGCCAACAGTCATCTTATCAAATCAGGAAAAGCTTCAAGCATAACCGAAGCAAACAGATGTATCATCTCTCGAATTCCTCACCTACTGTTGTATGCTTTCCCGATACTCGAACATCAATTTGGTTGTTAACCACACATTGATTCAAGACTCCAGCAGTTTCAAATAGATGGAGATGATCTGTAAGAAAGAACCACGTATTCCACAATTTTTCATACAAAAAAATTTGGTTGTTAACCACACATTGAATTAAGACGACGGCAGCACCACATCGGTGGTTATATAATGTGGGGAGGGGGAAGGGGAGAGAGAGAGAGAAGAGGCGGCTTGGTGGCGTGAGTGGGGGAGGAGACAGAAAGAACGTGTTCCACAATTTTTCTCTTCCTTTTTCTTTCTGTTTTCTAGGGTTGTGGGCACCAGGTCCATGGGCGGGGTATGGGCTTTAGGTTTGGTATGTTGGAGCTCCGTCTCATGGATATAGGGTCTCATACGAGACCTGTCTTTTTTTGAATTTACAAGCAATTTACTTTGTAATATTATCTTGTGCAAAATAAATTATTAATAACTCTATTTAGATACTAAATAAAATAATTTTTTTCCTAAGAAATTGTTTAATATGAAACTGTAAACATGGGATTGAACAAAAAGGAATATTAGTAAAAATTCATCCAACCCTCGCAACAAAAGACCTCATTGTTAATATCAACAACTCGAGGGGCAATTCAATAATATACTTCTCACATACCCCTAATTTGCTCTCACTTAACCACATCATGACTAAATCATTTAACAATGGTTAGAGTGAATTGACAATAATGCCACTATATATTAAGGGTGCGCACGGTCCGGTTCTGTCCGGAGATTTAAAAATCTCCAGAACCGTCCCTGATTTAGGAAGGTAAATCAGATGTACCTGACCTAGGGACCCACAAAGCGAGGTGAAGTGTGTTCCACGAAGCGACCTGGCCGAGGATCCCCCAAAAAGCTAGGTGAGGTACTTTGTTCGAGGGTACCTGAAACAGAACGCTAAGGCCCTCCGATGCCTAAGTCAAAATCAGGTAGTTGAGGTACTTAGAAAGCTAAAGAGCGAGGTAATTTAGAATAATGACAAGTTACATTTTACCTTGATTTCCGTGCCGTATTTATAGTACTGTTCACCGGGTAAGGCGGATCTCCGTACACGTGGAGCCCTATCGACGGTGCGTGGCTCGCGGGCGACCCGACCCGGTGATTCGGGTCGGGTCGGGACCCATATAAAAATCCGCGGATCCTGGGGGTATTTTGGTAATTTCGCGAGGCGAGGTCAATATGGTCAACCCGACCTAGGCGAGGCTATAATGGTAATTTCCACATCATTTACTCCCCCAGTTACTTTAGTAATTTATTGCTGAAGTGACTCGATTCAGGTCCTCGAATTCGAAGCAACAAGGAGCTCAAGCCGTTGAATTCGAAAAGACCCTTCAATTTAAACCGTTGAATTCGAAAAGCCTTTTGATCGAGACCGTTGATTTTCCCACCCTTCTCTCTCTATATATAAGATGGTTTTTCAAACCTTCACTTTTCACATTTCTTACCCCGGATCACCTCGCTGCTCAGCTCGTCCACGACCTAGGATCTTGACTTCGTGCTCCTCCACTTCACTTGACTTAGAGGTAGGTTCTCTCTCTCTCTCTACTTTAAATTTCTTATTATTTATGGCGACCCTTCCTCCATTCACACGGCCCTCTAGTTCGCGGTCGAACTCCAGTTCGTCCTCGAACTCGGGGTCATCTGACTCCAACTCGTCTTTGAGTTCTTCTACTTCTACTAGCGGAGCGACCCATATTCCCCCTTCTCCCGATAGGGTATCCCACGAGGCCACCCCCTCGGATGACCTGGAACACGTCGCCCCCTGGGCTCTACTTAGGTCCCGGGTCTCCGTTCACGATATAGGCATCATTAGGAAAAACTTCCATATCCCCGCCTCGTACCAAATCATCATTCCAACTACTAGTGATAGGATAGACAAGCCTCCACCTCGCTGCTTAGCCTTTCACCTCGCTAGCTTCGAGGCGGGTCTTAGATTCCCTTTGGCTCGCCCCGTTGTTGACATTTTAAGGGGGCTCGATGTTTGCCCCGCTCAGCTCGTCCCAAATTCCTATCGTCACATCGTAGGCTTTATCATTTTAATGAAATATTGCGGCGAGGTCGCCTCACTTTCTCACTTTTGCGAACTATACGCCATCCATTCTTCTACCACCACTACTAACTCCGGATTCTTTTACATCTCGCCTCGCACCAACCGAAAATTTTTGCATCGAGTTCCTTCCTCGGTGTGGCCTTGGAAAGATAGGTTCGTATTCATTCGAGCCCCTGTTGAAAATCCTTGGGACCTACCTTCGGATTGGAAACTGAGCCGGCCTCGTCTTCGAGGTTTGCCTCTTGTTTCTTGGGGTGCCAACTTCATTCCTGTGCTACCTGCACTGGTATGAGGCTTGCGACCTCATTACCGAAGAGGTTCTATCCTCGCCCCCTTAGCCCCGCTCCTCGCCATGAAACTCTAACTCTCGGTAATATATTTCTCTTTATTTTTCGATTCGCCTATCATGCTTATATTGATGCCTTTTCTTCACTTGTGCAGATATGGCGGTCCGCTCTGCCGTCCTTGACAAGGCCCTCGCCAACAACAAAGAAGCCCTGCTAGCTCGCAAGCGAGCTCGACAAGAGGTTGCTGCGTCCGACTTACCGCTAGGCGTGGTTGCGCTTTTCCGCCTCCCCGACCATAGCGGCCGACCTGCTCTCGAGGTGCCCCTAAAGAAAACCGTCAAGGCCTCGGGCAGCAAGTCGAGGGAAGATAAAGAAAAAACGGTGGCTGAAGGTTCCGCCCCAAAAAAGGCAAAAACTCGCAAGGCTAGGAGCTCGCCTGACTCTATGGGTGCCTCTCCTAGGATGCTGGCTCACGACGAGATCGAGCCTACTGATGCAAATCTCCCTACGGTAGACCAAATGATGATGTGGTTGAACCAAAGCGAGTCTCATCTCCAGGCCCAGCGACTCGCGGCTCGCGAGAAGGCTCCCGACCTTAGGCCTCGAGTTCGCGAGCTTGCCATGCCTCGTACCATCCCCAATTGGAACATTAGCTCGCGGAGCTCGGTCCTCGAAACGAAGGCTGGGGAGGATTCCTTCAAATTGTATAACTACACTATCCTCCCCACCGACCAGTTTGCCCTGATGACCACGGAGTTTACGCGCCTCAAATAGTTGGCGGCCCACGAAGTCATGTCGGTATGTGGATTCCTTTAAATTATCCAACTCTGTTGCTTCGTTTTTATCCCGCTTCGCTGTCACTTACTTCGCTTTTCCTTTTTTGCAGCTTTCCGCCCTGTTGCACCAAATGGCACTTTGTGGCGCCGATTGGAGGCACCAGAACGAGGTGTATATCAATCAGCTGAGCGAGGTCCACGCAAAGCTCCGAACTGCCGAGGCGGATAAGGCAAAAGCCGTCGAGGAGGCTCGGGCCGAACTCCTCAAGGAAGTAGCTGATCTGAAAGCCCAGCTTGCCTCGTTCCAAAGCGAGCTCAAAACTCGCGAGGGGCTCCACGCTAAGGAGGTGGCAGATTCTTTTGAGAGAGGTGGGAAACAAGGTCTTGAAGAATACCTCTCCTTTGAAAAACATAAGGCTTCGCTAGCCTCGTCTCGTCTTGCTGGAGTCCAATCTTTTCTTCAGTCCTCGTCTTGCGAGAAACTCATTGCCGAACGGGCCGTGGTATACCTTTTCGACGGCTTCGAGCGGTGCCGTGAGCAAGGAATTAAGAAGGGAGCTTTCAAGGCTGATTTCGACCCCGACATGCTCGACCCTTTTGAGAAGGACGAGCCGAAGGCAATCATCGCTGAAGGCAAGGGCGAGGTTGGCAGCTCGTGGGATGTAGAGATCATTGACGAGGTTGAGGAGGTCGATGAGTTTACCGATCTCGTAAAACCTCTTTTAGCATCCTAGGTATCATTTATGTAAATCACTGACGAAGTACTTGACGTATTTTTGTTAACAATCTTATTGCCCCTTAATGTACCTAACTTTACTTCGTTTTCTAATGTATCACTTTTGCTTTACTTGTGTGTCACTTCGATATGCTGCACTTTACTTCTCGCGTATGCATGCTCTTTACTTCGCTTCGTTTTTCTTTTTTTTTTTTGTATCCCTTGGGTCCTAGGTTTTTTCGCGAGGCTAGGTCCCTGCGCGAGCCTAGGTCCCTTTGTTGGGACCATTGTGAGCTTTGCCAGCCTAAAAGGGGGCTTATGGCCTAGATCCTTCGTGGGATCGTCTTGGGCCTGCTTAGCCTTTTGGGGCTTCACTTGCGACTTCAGCCCAGGTCCCTTTGTTGGGACCATTGTGGGCTTTGCCCGGCCTAAAAGGGAGCTTATGGCCTAGATCCTTCGTGGGATCGTCTTGGGCCTGCTAGCCTTTTAGGGGCTTAACTTGCGAGCCTAGGTCCCTTTGTTGGGACCATTGTGGGCTTTGCCCGGCTAAAAGGAGCTTATGGCCTAGATCCTCCATGGGATCGTCTTGGGCCTGCTAGCCTTTTAGGGGGCTTAACTTATGCGAGCCTAGGTCCCTTTGTTGGGACCATTGTGGGCTTTGCCAGCCTAAAAGGGAGCTTATGGCCTAGATCCTTCGTGGGATCGTCTTGGGCCTGCTAGCCTTTTAGGGGGCTTAACTTGCGAGCCTAGGTCCCTTTGTTGGGACCATTGTGGGCTTTGCCAGCCTTTTAGGGGGCTTATCTTTAGTGGTTCGCTTGCGACCCTAAAACACTAAGCAGATTTGTGCAAAAAGGTAAACATTGCAGGTGAAATTCCATCTTCTTTCATTGATGATAGTTTTTAACATAAACCTTCAATTCTTCCAAAATTAAGCTAAGTACATAAAGTAGATTAGTTATGCAACATCAGGTATAGAACCTCCTTAAGTTATGAATGTTCCAAGGCCTTGGAAGCTCCTTTCCTTGCATGTGTTTCTAGTCTGTATGTTCCCCTCTTCAGCACTTCAATTACCTTAAAAGGTCCTTCCCAATTTGCCTCCAGCTTCCCCACATGTTTGGACACTTCCACTTTTCTGAGCACTAGATCCCCTACTTGAAAGCTTCGCTCATGAACCCTTTTGTTGTATGCATTTTTCATCCTTCCCTTAGCCGCTTGGATCTGAATAAACGCATTGTCTCGCTTTTCTTCAATGAGCTCGAGCTCGAGCTCTCTAGCTTCACTATTGCTCTCGGGCTTGTACTGAGCGACACGAAGCGAAGTTTCTCCAATTTCCACCGGCACGATCGCTTCCGACCCATACACTAAACTGAAAGGCGTTTCTCCCGTCGAGGTCCGTGGGGTTGTTCGATATGCCCAAAGGACTTCAGGCAACTCGTCCACCCAATACGACTTCGCTTCCTCTAGCCTCGCTTTTAGGTGCGGTAGAATAATTCTATTTGCGACCTCAGTCTGTCCATTTGCTTGAGGGTTTCCCACCGCTGTAAAATTTTGCTTGACTTTATATTCTTCACACCACTCCCTAACCTTCTTTCCTTGAAATTGAGTGCCATTATCTGATATCAAGATTCTGGGCGCCCCATACCTACATGCGATATTTTTCCATAAAAAATTCATGACTTCGGTTTCCGATATCTTGGCCACTCCACTTAGAAAAGTACTCCACCGCCACAATGATAAATTTCTTCCGAGCTCTAGCCATCGAAGGGACCCAAGATATCGATTCCCCATTGATCAATAGGACAAGCAATGGGGATCGTTTCCAATCGGGTCAGCGGTTGGTGGGTTAGGTTCGCGTGGAACTGACACTTCGCACATTTTTTAACAAACTCCATTGTATCCTTTGCTAAAGTCGGCCAAAAGTATCCTTGCCGAATCACCTTCTGGGCGAGTGCCTTACCTCCTGAGTGGTTACCACAGTTGCCCTCATGAATCTCCCTCATTACATACATCGCCCTCTCCGGTCTGAGACATTTTAGCAACGGTCCTCCTACCGATCTTTTATACAGCTCATTGTCTATCATTATGAACCGGGACGCTCTAACTTGGACCCTTCTAGCTTTTTATCGGGTCCAACGGTAACACTCGCTTTTCTAGGAAATTTTTTAAGTCTTCCATCCAATCGATTGGGGCGTCAATTGCACAAACCAGAGCCTCGCTTGGATACTGCTCGATGGGACCTTGCTCCGCTAGCAAGTCCGGCTGCGTCGCCACCAACACAATCACCTTCCTCGAGTTATTACCAATTACAGCACTTGCGAAGCGAGCTAGAGCATCGGCTCGCTCATTTTCATTTCTTGGGATCTGCTGTAGCTGAAAAAATTCAAACTTTTCCATCAACCGCTTCGCTTTCTCCAAATAGCTAGCCATGGATCGATCCTTGGCTTCAAACGAACCCTCGACTTGCATTGCCACCAACTGGGAGTCAGTGTAAGCTATCAACTTCTTCACATTACACTTCAGCGCCATTTTTAATCCTGCCAACAGAGCTTCGTACTCGGCCTCATTGTTTGTCACCTCGAATTCGAGGCGAAGTGCCACTTCCACCTCGAATGAGTTAGGCTTCTGCAACAAGATCCCGGCTCTGCCTCCAGTAGCCACTGTCGACCCATCCACATGCAGTAGCCATGTCACTTCCTCTTTTTGAACCTCGATTTGCGACCCACTTGCTTCGTTAACGAATTCAGCCAGGACTTGAGCCTTCACCGCCGTTTTACTTTGATATTTAATATCAAATTCCCCCAATTCCATGGACCATTTCACTAGGCGACCTGACAACTCCGGTTTTTCTAACACTTGTCTCAGTGGTTGATTTGTGAGGACAATAATCTGATGAGATTGGAAGGTCGCAACTTCCTAGCATTTTCGGTCTCTAGATACCTCTCCTCAGCTCCCTGTAACAACTTGCTCACGTAGTAAACTAGGCGATGAACTCCATCTTCGTCTCGCACCAACACCGAGCTCACGGCTCGCTTTGAAACTGCTAGGTATAAAAATAGAGCCTCTCCTTTTTTAGGTTTGGACAGTAAGGGTGGAGACATAAGGTATCCTTTCAAATCTTCGAACGCCTTCTCACATTCCTCCGTCCAATGAAAATTCTTCATGTTTCTCAAAGTGTTGAAGAAAGGAAGGTTGCGATCAGCTGACCTCGAAATGAACCTGTTCAAGGAGGTAATTTTGCCTTTGAGCTGCTGTACTTCATTGACCGTTCTAGGTGAACTCATTTCCATTATAGCTTTTATCTTCTCCGGGTTCGCTTCGATCCCCCTCTCATGTACCATGAAGGCCAAAAATTTTCCACCTCGCACTCCGAAGGTGCACTTCGCCAGATTCAATTTCATACCATATGCTCGCATTATTTTGAAAGCCTTCCTCAAATGCTCAAGGTGATCCTCTTCCACCACACTTTTTACTAACATATCATCAACATATACTTCCATTGATTTGCCAATTTTCTCTCTAAACATGAGGTTGACTAACCTCTGATAAGTAGCTCCCGCGTTCTTTAGCCCAAACGGCATTACCATGAAACAATAAACTCCATTCTCCGTCACAAACGAGGTCTTATCCCTGTCTTCCTCCGCCATAAAAATTTGGTGATATCCTTGGTAAACATCCATCATGCTAAGCAAGGCACATCCTCACGTGGAGTCCACCAACAAAGTCGATGCGAGGTAGGGGTAGGGATCCTTGGGGCATGCCTTATTCAGATCCGTGAAGTCTGTGCACATCCTCCATTTGTTGTTAGCTTTGGGCACTACAACTACATTTGATAACCACTCTGTGAACTAAATTTCCACAACATACCCTCGGGCGTTCTTGCCTATGTCCGGCCTCATGGCGACCTCTCGACCAAGCCGCGACTTGCGAGCCGGTGATCTTCGCCAGGGTCCCTTAGGTCCTCCCCTCGTTCTTCTTTTAAAACAAAATTTTGTAAGTAACCTTGCTGGATGAGCCTTTCAATCTCATCTCGCAATTGAATGCAGTCCTCGGTGTCGTGGCCATGGTCCTTGTGGAAGCGACAATATTTCTCTATGTTTCTTCGTCCCGAGGTTGTCTTCATCTTTTTTGGCCACCTTAGCATATCAATTCGCTCTATGGCCATTAGAGCGTGACTTCGGGGCGCATTCAGTAAAGTATATTTGTTGTGCCTCACTGTCCTGGGGCGATCTTGATCTAGACCTCGGTCTAGGCCTCTCTCGGCCCTAAACCGAAGCCTCTCTCTAAGATCCCTCCCCTCGCATGGAGCCTGAGCCACTTGGGACCACTCCTGGTCTTTAAGGGCATTCATCTCTTCCTCCCGTATGTATTTCTCGGTCACTTCCATTAATCGCTTCCTTATCGACGGGTTTCGCGAGCAAACGCCGATGCTAATGGTCCTTTTTGCAATCCAAGGATAAGGATATTAGTCATCATGTCGATTCGCATATCTTGTACCTCCAATGCTTCATCATTGAACCGATTTATGAATTCCCCGAGCGACTCTTTCACCCCTGCCTTATAGTAAACAAATGCGGGTGACCTTCGAGCTCGCTTTTGGCTTGCGAATCGTATAAGAACTTTCGAGCCACCATTCGTTCGAAACCACAGCTTCTCTAGTAATCCCATGAACCATTCCTGCGCTTTTCCTGGTCGGCGTTGTGATGAATATTCTAGCATTCATGGCATCCGATCGCCCATACAATTGCATCACGTGGTCGAAAGCGGTGAGATGTTCTGAGGTCCCTATTCCCATCATATTTCGGGAGATCGTAAGCTTGAAGTTCGGCGTGACCACCTCGGCTAGGATCTCGGGAGAAAATGGAGATCCCCTTTTCTCGCGGATGTTACAGACTCCCCTCCGCCTCAAATCATCCAAATTGTCCGAGTAACATGCTCGATTTGTTCACTCGATTCGTGTATGTCCCGTGGTTTATTGACTGGTTCGCCCACGACCTCCTCCTCCTCGGTCTCCTCGGTGGCCCGACGGCTTGACTAGCCACCTCTTCCAAATCAACTAAAGACTTCGTTGTAAGTCCAAGCGGCTATGATAATCTGAGGGGGTGAATAGATTATCTCCATCTTTTCAATTTCGCCCTCTTTTTCGAACCGAATGCTCAAAGACAATAATAAAGGTGCGAATGTAAACAACACACGTCGATTTATAGAGGTTCAACCCACCTAGGGGCCTAATCCTCTACCACCCCAAAGATATCCGGATGGATTTCAAAAAGAAAAGGATTTTATTAATTTACCACAAATTAATACAACACCAACTTACAACAACACCTTGAAGAGCACCACACTCTTCTTCAACAACACCTTTGAGATTACCACAATCTCTTCTTGAAGATTACCACAATCTCCAACGGCACCTTGTGAAGATTACCACAATCTTCAACCTTGAAGAATACCAAATTCTTCAACACCTCAACAAGAAGATTACCACAATCTTCTTACACCTAACACCTAGATCACCCAAGTGTGTTCTTACCACAAGAACACTCACAAGGATATCTTGTGTTGAATGATTACCCAAATTCAAGATTACAACTCGATAATTGATAATACAATAGAGTGCAAGTGTAATCAAGAAAAGCCTAGACCTCAAGAATGTGAAAGTGAATAGCTAGGCAAATTACAACAAGAAATAAGACAATGTAAGAACAAGTGTATTCTTGAGTGTATCTTGTTGTGTTATAGTTTTCTCTCATATTGTTGTGCTTCAAATCTTCCTCTATTTATAGGAGATGATTGATACTTGATAGGCTCTCTTGGAATCTGATTTCTACAAAAAAATTGCAATTAAAATCAAGATTATAACTCGTTAGAAATCAATTCCATAATATAAGGAAAAGTTGTCTCTTTGGCGGTTAGAATTTTGTCTTTGTCAAAGCATAGAGGCGACCGTCGCGCACAAATAGACGTTTGAAAATGAGAAAACACATTTACAGGCGGCCCATGTCGGCCGACGTCCCGACCGGAGTCAGGTCGACCCCATCTACGCGCAATGGCCGAGCAAGACCAAAAACGAGTCGAAGCTCTGTTTGAGAAATTGCTCCAGTACACGGTCACCCACGGCCGACCGGCCGACCAAAGCGACCGCCGGTTGCCCTATAGGGCGGCCAGGTTGCCTCGACCATTTTCTCGCAAACATGAAGTTTTCTATTTTCCTCAACTTTCAGTACGGGTTGCCTATACGGCGACTAGGTTGACCTAAAAACAAAAGTGTTATCCGATTTTATATCGGAAATAAACTTCAAGAAATACTCAAAAATAGTGAAAATATTTTAGATCGATCGGGAGTATTAGGACAACATTTAGAAACATTGTTTTGGTGTAAAAATACATTAACATAAAATCATTAAAAGTGTTGTCCAATTTTGTCGAAAATAAAACTTGAAGAAATACTCCTAAAATATTAAAATCATTTTAAATCATTTAGGAGTATTTGGACAACCTTTAAAACCATTGTTTTGGTGTAAAATCAAAATCATCAAAATCATGATAAACCCATTTATCAAACAATCTCCCCTTTTTGATGATTACAAACCAAAACAATTTTAACGAGGTTGATTTTGAAAACAAAACAATTTTACCTTAAAAGAGAACTATCCGTTGTGAGTGACAACATTCCGTGCAATAAACACAAGGATGGGAGTAGAGATATTCAAGCACATATAGCAAATGCTCCCCCTATCAACATGCACAACAAGAGTAATATAGAAGCAACTTCAACATAAGCTAAAATCTTAGCTTATCGATATTGAGCTTAAGTATCAAAAACTTAAAAGCTCCCCCTGTCAAAGAAACATCATTAGAACCGTATAAAAGTCCATACTACAACCAATGGACCATGATTCATACATAACTATAATGCACCAAGTGGACTAAATGTGATCCACAACTTATGGCTTTACATAGCCACAACTTATAGCTTCTTTTCGTGAAGCTTATCTTAGCTTCTTTGAGCTAAAGAGCTTATAACCTGTTTCTCCTCCTTTGGAATCATCAAAAAGAATGTTAGCAAGATAAATACATCATATATTCATATCAAAGTGCGCAACTAAACCGATGTACCGAGCTATTTGAACATTGAAGCTTATAAACCAAATAGGAGGGAAACGTCGAATCATACGACTTGTAGATGCTTATGAAAAAATCATTTGATTTGTAAAAACATGATCTCTATAAATATATGAGACTTTTGAAATCGAGAGAATCATGTAGGTGATGAATTTTTCATTGAAACGTTTTATCGAACACTTGGCGGGCGTCAAAAATTTAAAAAGATATATATAGCCCTTGTAAATAAAATTAAGCCAAGTTTTTCATCACCAAATGCAATTTAACAGATATCATTCATCAACAATCAATAAGCTCATCACAAAAATATATGAATTTCAAAAAAAAATACATATAAGCCACAAACTCAAGGGTTCAACCCAATTGAGCTAAAGAGAGTGAAATTCTTACCATTCGGTCGGTAAAGACGAGCAATGATGATGATAGTCGAGCTAGATAATCCCCAAACTATGTAATACATGCAATCAAACACATTTGAAGTGAAATGTGTGTGCAAATGACAAAGGGGACGAAATAGAGTTGAAAGGGGCCAAAATGGCTAAGTAAAAGAACAGACGATTTAAGCCAAGAAATCACGGTGGGGCGACCGGTCAAGGGCTAGGGCGACCGTCGAGCAGTGGGCGGCCGGCGGCCGGGCTTTGCCTGGGCCCACCGCTTCTTTCTGTTTTGCAAATTCCGAAGTTTGATCCAAAAATCCGATTTTTCGCCCCTAAGTTTTATAAGCGTGCAAAATGCAAACGAAGACCTCATTCAATATACATTATGTTATAATCAAGCTCGAAATGAGGTAAAATACTCGGCGGTTAAAAATCCGTGAGTTATCCTTGAGACGGAATTAAACACATCTCAAGTTTTTGTTAAAAACGCAATCCCTTAGAAAGTTTTTCGAATCTCAATTTGTTTAGTTCGATTATGACGAACTATATTTTGAATAATTTTCACCGGACTTGTTATCCCGAAAAATAAGAACGTTTTAAAGCTTTGGATAAACAAGTCATAAGAAGAAGTGCCTTACAAATATTTGAAAATTTCTTTTAACGGCACTTTAATGAGATTCGTTGGGATAGTTTTTAAAGTCGAGCATATAGACATAAGGCATATGGAATGCCGGCTTTATAGGAATAATATAAGAAAACATACCTCGAGTTTGTTTGTCAACCGACATGCCTTTCTCAACCTTTGTCAATTTCTTCATTGGTAGCCATAGAGTTTGAGATGATTCTTCCTTCTTCAATGCCTAACTCCTTCAAGAGTTCTTTTGAAATATAACCATCTACTTGGCATTGATTAACTTGAAGTCCAATGATGAATTGAGCTCCCCCATCATGTGATACCATGTTCATCTCAAGTTCACCTACATCAACTTAGGAGAATCTCTTGCACAAAATATTCATTAGTAGCACCAAAAATATTCTCATAAATATGCACAAGCAAACAATCTTGCCCTTTTTCAAAAAACAAAGAGAGTAGTATCAACTTTACCTTTTGTAAAATCATTTAGCAAAAATAGCTAAGTCTATCATATCATACATGGGGTACTTGTTTGAAACCATACAAGGCCTTTTACAAAGATCATTTGGCCTAGAAAAATTTAAACCCCGATAGACTTCTACCATTTAGAAAATTGGATTCAACATCCATTTGGTAAAGCTTGAAATTTTCTTAAAGCAAGAATGGGCAAGTAAAATGCAAATAGCTACAAAATGTGCTATGAGTGCAAATGTTACACCAAAATCAATTACCTTCTTCTTGAAAATACCTTCGAGCTACTAACCTCGTCTTAGTTCGACCAATGTTGCCTTGGTCATCGAGTTTGTTCCGGAATACCCTTTTTGTCTTCTTCATCACTATCATCATAGGGCATCCAATTGATCTAAGGTGTTCATAATAGAACATTTACATCCAAATATTTTGAGGTAACAATATTTGGAGTACTTCGTTTCTCATCTACACAACTAAACAAACTCATTACTGGTATCGCTTATATAAGCAAGAAAAAGTAGCCCAAGTGTAAAAATATGCCTCAATCATCAATCACAAAATATCTTGCATAAGAGCATAGTAGAAATAGACACTATATAGACCATGAAGCAAGAAACACATACTATGCATTTAGAATATCATCAAGAGTCTAATAAATCATGCAAGTTCAAATAAGCTTAAGAAAGCTATAAAAGGTCTCTTTTGAAATTAGAAAATCCGATATCATATAGTTGAGACCTCATTTAAAAGAAGTATTTGAACAAGAGTTGACAAAGCAAATATGTGCAATCAAATATCAAATAGTGCCTTTCAAAAAATCTAAAAATCCTCTTAATGGCACTTGTATGAAATACTATGAAAAACAAGCACATAGGCATATGGCAATACATATATCGAGTTCTATAAGAATAAGAATAACACAAGTAAACGTACCTCGATAATTTATGCCTTTCTTGACAAATAATGACGTAGATGGCCATTTGTGAAAAATGTAAATCCTACACAATTCTTAAAATAAATCTAGAACAAATCATTATGATAAAAGTGTAGGCTAATAGATATCACAAGTAAGCTCATGCCATAAAAATCCATAAGATATGATAAACCACTTGAGTCTAAAAATGCACAAGAGTTTTTTTTTATTTTAAAAAAACATCATATAAGGTCTTCTTTTCAAAATATTTTAAAACCACAAATATATATTGAAGACCTTAATTTTAAAATAAATATATGAAAACTCATTTTGCAAATAAGACACAAATAAAAACATGCATAATAGACAAATAAAATGCATATTCGAATGGGGAGATACGGGTTACCAATTACGCCATTTCCATGGGTTGTGCCGTTCCCATTGTTGATGATATCTTCCCCTTGAGAAGTCATTTTGTTGATGATGACTTCTTTGATTACTCCATTTCCAAGGTTTGTTACCTTCCCATTGTTGATGGTCTCTTCCTCTTTGAAAATCATCTTGTTGATGATGTCTTAGCCATTTCCAAGGATTGTGTTCTTCCCATTTTTGAGTATATCCTCTTCTTGGAAATTTGCTTTGTCGAAAATAGTTTCTCCTTCTTTGATCAAATGAAACGGTCATTTGATGCCTTCTTGGCGGTATGAATTTTCTTTGATCATTATTCCGCCGGGTACCTAATAAAACATTATTTTGTGGTACCCTCAAGTGTTTGGGTCCTTTAGGATTAGCTTTGAGACTTTTAGGTCTCCAATAATGATTAGAGCTATTTCTAGCCCGACAAGTATTTACCGTATGACCCTTTTTACCGCAATAAAAGCATGTAATAATTCTAGGAGCATAATGACCAATGTGCTTAGAGACTTAATTCATTTTCATGTGATTGATACCCTTAGGCTTATGATCAAGTTCTAGTTTCGATTTATCACAACAATCAACAATATCGGTCATCTTATCGGTACTCAAGTTGGATTTAGATAAATTATTTTTTAAGCAATTTATATCCTCAACAAGAGTACTATTTTCTTTATCAAGGTTTCTAACCTTATCAAGAGTGGTGGTGTGAGCACATGATAGTGATTCATAGGAAGTAAATAAACTATCCTTATCATTTTTCAACACAATGAATTCCTTTTTCAAATTTTTGTATTTAACAAGTAAGTTTTGGAATTCATTTTGTAGCTCATCATAATCATTTTGCAAATCACTATATTCATTTTGCAATTGATTGTCATAAGAAGTAGAGGGTTTAGAACTTACCTCGTTTTCTTCTTTGATGCCCATGAGGCATTGTTCAACTTGTTCATCATGGGAGGTTGTAGAAGGCCTATCCCATGTTGTTGGATTTGATGTTGTATCCATTTGTGAAGTAGATGCTTTTGAGTTGCTCCTTTCATTTGCATATACTTCATAGATGGCTTCTAATTTTTGCCATACTTCATGTGCCGATCGAATACCTACAACATGATCAAATTCCAAAGTGGTAAGTGAACAAAGTAAAATATTAAGAGCTTTACCATTTAAGGAGATGATTTTCTTCTCTTCATCATTGAGCTCTTTGAAGCCTTTGGAGGTGTGTGGTGTATCTTTCATCGGAATGGATTCTCCATTTATGACGGTGTTCCAAATATCAAACCCGCAACCTTGTAAATAGCATTCCATTCTTTCTTTCCAAAATATAAAATTTTTGGAACCAAACCGAGGTGGCTTGGTGGTGGAGGTGCCGGAAAGATGAGCTTCGTTCGTAGCCGACGATCGTTTCTCTTCACTCGCGATGTGAAACGAGCTTGCCAAAGAGTTTGGCTCGATACCACTTGTAAGTCAAGCGGCTACGATAATCTAGAGGGGGGTGAATAGATTATCTCCATCTTTTCGATTTCGCCCTCTTTTTCGAACCGAATGCTCAAAGACAATAATAAAGGTGCGGAATGTAAACAACACACGTCGATTTATAGAGGTTCAACCCACCTAGGGCCTAATCATCTACCACCCCAAATATCCGGATGGATTTCAAAAAAAAAAAAAGATTTTATTAATTTACCACAAATTAATACAACACCAACTTACAACAACACCTTGAAGAGCACCACACTCTTCTTCAACAACACCTTTGAGATTACCACAATCTCTTCTTGAAGATTACCACAATCTCCAACGGCACCTTGTGAAGATTACCACAATCTTCAACCTTGAAGAATACCAAATTCTTCAACACCTCAACAAGAGGATTACCACAATCTTCTTACACCTAACACCTAGATCACCCAAGTGTGTTCTTACCACAAGAACACTCACAAGGATATCTTGTGTTGAATGATTACCCAAATTCAAGATTACAACTCGATAATTGATAATACAATAGAGTGCAAGTGTAATCAAGAAAAGCCTAGACCTCAAGAATGTGAAAGTGAATAGCTAGGCAAATTACAACAAGAAATAAGACAATGTAAGAACAAGTGTATTCTTGAGTGTATCTTGTTGTGTTGTAGTTTTCTCTCCTATTGTTGTGCTTCAAATCTTCATCTATTTATAAGAGATGATTGATACTTGATAGGCTCCTCTTGGAATCTGATTTCTACAAAAAAATTGCAATTAAAATCAAGATTATAGTCATGTTAGAAATCAATTCCATAATATAAGGAAAAGTTGTCTGTTGCGCACAACGGTTAGAATTTTCTTTGTCAAAGCATAGGGCGACGCCGGTCGCACAAATAGACGTTTGAAAATGAGAAAACACATTTACACAGGCGACCGGTCGGCGACGGGGGTCCGACCAAATTCGACCCCTTGTGCGCAATGGCCGAGCAAGACCAAAAAACGAGTCGGGAAGCTCTGTTTGAAAATTGCTCCAGTCATCAGTCACCCACGGCCGACCGGCCGATCGCGACCGCGACCGGTTGCCCTATAGGGCGACCGGTTGCCTGACCATTTTCTCGCAAACATGAAGTTTTCTGTTTTCCTCAACTTTCGTGCGGGTTGCCCTATACGGCGACGGTTGACTAAAAACAAAAGTGTTATCCGATTTTATATCGAAAATAAACTTCAAGAAATACTCCAAAAAATAGTGAAAATATTTTAGACCGATCGGGAGTATTAGGACAACATTTAGAAACATTGTTTTGGTGTAAAAATACATTAACATAAAATCATTAAAAGTGTTGTCCAATTTTGTCGAAAATAAAACTTGAAGAAATACTCCGGAAAAATATTAAAATCATTTTAAATCATTTAGGAGTATTTGGACAACCTTTAAAACCATTGTTTTGGTGTAAAATCAAAATCATCAAAATCATGATAAACCCATTTATCAAACATTCGTTTCGTTTTTCCACATTCCCCCTTCCCCCTGGGGGACCTTGGGGAGGGGCCTCCATAGCCTTCTTGCCCTTTCTTTCCTTATCCTCCAACATTTTTTCCATTTTTCTCAAAGTCACTAGCCTTCATGTGAATCATCTGCTCCTCCTCCCGAACGAAAGATGGTCCCGAAGTGAAGCGAGCGGGTGGTGATGTTTCCCGGGAGGGTCCTCCACGACCCCCGAGTGTCTTGGACGCATGCTTAGGTGTTTCTAATAGCTTCCCTGGTGTCTCCTCCATCTTTAGCTAGACCTCTTTTCCCATAGACGGCGCCAACTGATTTAGGAAGGTAAATCAGATGTACCTGACCTAGGGACCCACAAAGCGAGGTGAAGTGTGTTCCACGACGACTGGCCGAGATCCCCAAAAAGCTAGGTGAGGTACTTTGTTCGAGGGTACTGAAGCGAGAACGCACGTTAAGTGGCCAGGGATGGCTCCAACCCAAGGCCCTCCGATGCCTAAGTCGAATCGTAGTTGAGGTACTTAGAAAGCTAAAGAGCGAGGTAATTTAGAATAATGACAAGTTACCTTTTACCTTGATTTCCGTGTCGTATTTATAGTACTGTTCACCGGGTAAGGCGGATCTCCGTACACGTGGCGCCCTATCGACGGTGCGTGGCTCGCGGGCGACCCGACCCGGTGTTTCGGGTCGGGTCGGGACCCATATAAAAAAGCCGCGGATCCTGGGGGTATTTTGGTAATTTCGCGAGGCGAGGTCAATATGGTCAACCCGACCTAGGCGAGGCTATAATGGTAATTTCCACATCAGTCCCTAAGTTCGGAGATACCAAAATTAAATCTCCAGAACCGAACCATAAAAAAATCTCCGTCCAGAATCGTCCCAAAGTTCTACGGTCGGTTGGGACGGAGATTCTTTCTAATGGGACGGTGATTTTAATGGTTCGGGGCGGTTCGGAGAAATGGAGATTCAAATATTTCACAAATAAAACACACAAAAATGTGAAAAGAAAAACCAATTAAAAAAATCATTAAACGGTTATACTTTCAATCTTTTTTAGTGCAATTTAAATACATACTAAAACTATTAAGATCTTGTCTGAGCTTAACTTTTTGATATTTTATATTTAACTTATACATAAATTATTTTTTTTAATTCATATTTAAGTGCTAAATTTTTAATATTGTAATTCTAAATCATTTTTTTCATGATATAGACTATACTACGTATTAGTTTAATATCAATTTAACTTTTTAATCGTTTTCATCTAATTTATAGTTAAAAGTATTGATTTTTCTTTTAGGATTTTGACATAATATGTTTCAGATATTATGTCATTTGTAATAGTAGTAAAAGTGTAGAATTTCAAAGAAAAATATAATTGATTAATAACTTTGATAAACTAATATGAAACAAAAATCTATATATCCCAGTGTCTTAATTTCTTGGTTAGACTATTAATCTAGTTTATGTGCAATGTACTAATCATTTAACTAATTTTATTGCAATTAATTTAAATAAGTAAAATATAATCTAATTTAAATATTTTCTACAAATTAAATATGATTTTATAATTTCATTTATTGGGTTCATTTAAATAAATTAATATGATGTAACTATTAGTGAATTGAATATATATTCAATTATTTATTTGATATATTGACAAAATATGCCAAATTTTTTAATTTGATAATTTTTAGTATTATATAGTATTGAATTTCAAATGAATGTTTAGTTAATTCAATATCAAAATATAAATAAGATAAAAATATTATAAATGTATATATAAAATTTATTTTAAAATCGGTTCTAGTTTCGGATATTCGGTTCGGTACGGTTTGGTATGGTTGATGCAGTTCTCGATCGATATTTGAAAAATCTCCATAATCGTACCATGAAATTTTTTGGGACGGTTCGGTTCAGGGAAAGTAAAAAAATCAATGGATATTTTCGGTTTGGATATTTTCAGTTCGAATATCGGTTCGGGTTCGGTGATCTCCAAGTCCCGTGCACACCCCTACTATATTAGTTTTGGAGTTTTTGCCCTAACCTAGGTTAGGGGGTCGTTAGACCGTAGCTTGCTGCTGAAAAACGAATAGGCTAGCGCGGCTCGTTTCGCTCTTCAAGCTCCCCACCCCTGACTCAACCTCAACATCTATATATGCACAAAAGTGGAAATAATATTTTATCCCTCCCACCCTTACAGTTCGGTTAACCGGCCGAACCAAATCGAAACCGAAAATTCGGTTTGAATCGAAATCAAACCGAAAAATTCGATTCGATCGGTTTTCGGTTTCCCATTTTTTTAAAATTTCGGTTTTTGGTTCTGTTGCGGGTTTATAGTTCGGTTAACCGAACCGAACCGAGAACCGAAATGTATTTTTTTTAATAATAATATCCTAAATTGCTATTGTTGGAAATATCAATTCTTTTAGAATGAAATAGTTATATTTGGAAATAACAACTTTAATCATTTTACCACAAACACAGAAGAATCGCTCATTCTACTCTCACTGTTCTCTTGAACTCTCCTCTCTCTTCTCTTCTGTTCGCGTACACCAGTCAGCATAGACAGAGGCGCGCGGTAGTCTCCGGTCACCGTTCCATTAGGCGTCTCCGGTCCAGCACTTGCGCGGTTGCACCAACATTTTTTTTAAAGCTAAAATTTCGGTTCACCCTATAAAGAGGTTGCCCTAAGGGCTTGGCTCCCGGAACCCAAGAGAAGGAAATTGTGTGAAAATTTGTTCTCACAAACACACAGACACACACTTACTGGGTGAGAGGGAATTTGAGTGTGAAAATAATTTCCGGCAAGTTCGGAAAATCATCGGCTGTCAGGTCGATTTGGGCCCTACCATTTTCGCTTTTTTCAGAAAATGGATTCGATTTAGTCAGACTATATATGTATGACTATATATGTATGGAGGTGTAATGGGGGACATGTGTGAATTTTGAATTTTGGGATCGGAATTTTCAGATGACGGCGCTTTGACTCTACTCCTAGTTTCATTTGTCAGAAGGGGTTTTAATAGGATTTTATTGATATTGTGCCTTTTGAATTTTTTTGTTGGGAGATGTAAGGTGTTGTAAGTCTCTTACTGGCTTTGATTGTCAGAGGGTGTTAATGGAGTCTGTAGAATTTGTTCTTTTTGATTAAGTGTTTGGGGAAATCTCGAGCTTCGGTCAATTTCTTGTAGGGTGTCTTTCGAGGTTGAATTTTTGTACGCAGTCTGATGTTGGGCCCCGCCGCCTTGAAACGACAGTCTTTGACTCTTCAACCAGTTTTATTTGTCAGGAGGGGTTTTTCTGTACTCTTTTCGATTCTTTGGTGGGGAATATAGTGTCTGCTGAAAGAGCGAGCTAGTATTTTGGAGAGGGGTTTATCTGAATTTCTTGCATGCAATCCGGTGGTGGCCCCCAACAAGGTGGAGGCGGCGGGCATGGCCGGAGCACGGCTGCATCCGCACCTGCTTCGCCTTCCTCCTCTTCCTCCGTATCCGCGTTTGAGCAGCAGCAGCAACAACAGCAACGACATCAGCAGCAACAACAACAGCAAAGACAGGTGAGATTTTTAATTTTCTCTTGCCTGTGGATTTTTGTACTGGAAATGGGTTAAAGGAAGTGGGGAGCTTTTCTGTTTTGGTATGACTCTATACTATCATAAATCCGCTTTAGTTCTGTGTAATTTTTTGGATAGTTGTGCTTTTTGTGGACAGCTGTGTTTCCTACTTGTTCAGAGAATTTAGTAACTTGCTTATTAACTTTTGATCATCTTACCAGATTTGGTGGACTCTGAGTTCTGTTGGTTGTTTGAATGTTTGGGTTATGGATTTAAGAGTGTTTAGTTCATGGCTATCCTTTAACTGTGGTTATCTTTAAGATTACATTGGGACTTGACAGATATCAGATAGTTTTTCTTTTCTTGGAAACAAGAACCATCATTTATTATTCTTTCTTTCCTAAGTTCTTAGAGCTACAACTAGGTGTGATTAACATTTTAAAAGTAATATATATCTGTAATTGCGGTTCTTAGTTTGTTATGATTTATTATCATATTGTTATTTCTTATTGTGGGATAATTAGTTATCTGTGAGTAATGTGTCATATTGGCACGCTAAGACTCACTTATTATTCAACATGCCAACTATTAACCAACCTAGGAAGAACCAATTTTAGGCATATTATGCAAGGAGTTTCACAACCCTGTTATTGAAGTATGGGATATTGTGCGTGAAGTTTATTTTTTCAACCAGAACTTGATCTGGCCCTATTTATTTGAGTTTCCTGCATTTTTCACATGTAAGTTGTTTTTGTTATTTCCTGGCAGCCCTCTCGAGTTGCAAGTACTGGCTTTATTGTATTGTAGGATTTTTAAATCGAATATAGATGTTCAGGCTCACTTTCTGAATGTCATTTGTAGTCATTGCAACAACAATATCTGAGGAGACCTGAAGGAATGACGCCTTTTTAGCCTACCAAGCTGGCAATGTTCATGGAGTCCTTGGAGGGCCCAATTTTCCTGCAGCATCTGGGTCCATGCAGCTACCTCAACAGGCCCGGAAGTTCATTGATTTGGGACAACAGCAAGGTTCTCCCAATATTCCGGAACAAAGTCACAATAGGAGTCAGGGTGTTGAGCAGCAAATGTTGAATCCTATCCAACAAGCTTATTTGCAATATGCATACCAGGCCGCCCAACAGAAATCAACCATGGGTATGCAATCTCAGCAGCAGATGAAACCTGGAATGTTTGGTTCTCTTGGCAAAGATCAAGAAATGCGGATGGCAAATATGAAGATGCAAGAGCGCATCTCCGTCCAAGCAGCAAATCAGTCTCAGGCATCCTCTAAGAAATCATCCGTGCAGGTTGGTCAGAGTGACAAACAGGCAGATCACAATAAGCGGCCTGTACCTGATCACAGAACTGATCCAAAACTGAATCATCCTACTCTACTTGGTCAGGCAATCCCATCTGCACCAATGCTGGGGTCACACTCCCAGCAAAACATCATGAACATGACAAACAACTCAATTGCTATGGCTGCACAGATGCAGGCAATGCAGGCTTTGGCGCTTGAGCGTAATATTGACCTGTCGCATCCTGCAAATGCAAATGTGGTTGCACAACTTATTCCACTCATGCAATCACGGATGGTTGCTCAAAAGGCAAATGAAAATAGTACTGGTATCCAGTCTGTATCTTTTGCTAAACAACATGTTACCTCACCACAAGTTGGAAACGAAAGTTCTCCCCGAGGCAACTCCTCAAGTGATGTCTCAGGGCAATCTGGCTCTTCTAAAGCTAGGCAGACAGTTTCGTCTAGTACTCTTGGTGTAACTTCCAGTGCAGCTCTAGTTAACAACTCTAGCAACCAATCTGTGCAACAGTTCTCTATGCATGGCAGAGAGAACCACTTACCCCCTAGACAACCTACCTTGCTTGGTCATGGAATGCCTCCTATGTATCATTCACAGTCATCTGGGAGTTTGAGCCAAGGAGTTGACAGTATGCTCGCGAAAACTTCAGCCCCTGTCCCTGAAACTTCTCAGGCGCAAAACGCCAGACAACTTAATCGATCTCCTCCACAATCTGCAACTCCATCTAATGACAGGGATGTAGGTAGTCCATCAACATCTCAGGGTGGACAGATTTCCCATATGCGACAATCGCATGTTGGGTTTACTAAGCAGCAACTCCATGTACTGAAAGCACAAATACTTGCATTTAGGCGCCTGAAGGTTAGCACATTTTGCCTGCACATTAAAAAAATTCAGTGCGTTGGTCCAAATATTTGTTTATGGTTTTCTATTCATTTTTTCTATTTATCTTCTGACAAAATTTTGTATTATGTTGTGTGTCTACTTTGCTTTCCTTGCAGAAAGGAGATGGAACTCTGCCACGTGAATTGCTCCAAGCTGTGGCTCCTCCGCCGCTGATTTGCAGATGCAACAGGTATCTCCACCTCCTGTAACTGCTGGCAAGGATAGATCAGCTGGGGAAAATGATGATGAGCATGCAAGACATAATTCAGGTGAGAAGGGGCCTCAGGTTGTAAAGTCAGTGACCGGAGCAAGTATTTTAAAAGAGGAAGGTTCAGGAGATGATAGGGCAGCTGCCTTAACAGTTAACATGCAAAGCTCCACAACTGTGGTGAAGGAGTCAAGATTGGTGGTTCCGCCTGCAAAAGAAGAGCAGCAATGCCTAAGTAGTTCGGGGAAACCTGACCAGGAGTCTGAACCAGGGACTCAGAAAACTCCTATCAGAAGTGACATTGCAGATAGGGGTAAAGGAATTGCCGCACAGTCAAGTGTTTCAGATTCAATGCAAGCTAAGAAACCCATTCATGCGAGTAATGCAACCCAACCTAAGGATGCTCGTTCAACCAGAAAATATCACGGGCCTTTATTTGATTTCCTGTCTTCACCAGGAAACATGAGACTCTCGGATCCTCTATGATGAACAACAATAATAATTTGACTCTAGCATACGATATTAAAGATATTTTTGCTGATGAAGGTGGAGAAATCCGTAAAAGGAAAAGGGCAGAAAAACTTGAGAAGATTGATAAGATACTTGCTGTAAACTTAGAGAGGAAGAGAATTAGACCAGATCTTGTCATACGGCTACAAATTGAATCAAAAAAGCTCCAGCTTGCAGAGTGCCAGGCACGCTTGAGGGATGAGATTGAGCAACAACAAGAAGAAATAATGGCTATGCCTGATAGACCATATCGAAAATTTGTTCGACTGTGTGAGCGCCAACGCCAGGAGCTCAACAGACAATCGCAAGCCAACCAGAAGGCAACTAGGGAGAAGCAACTGAAATCCATATTCCAGTGGCGCAAGAAGCTTCTTGAGGCACATTGGGCCCTCCGTGATGCTCGAACTGCCCGCAATAGGGGGGTTCACAAGTATCATGAAAGGATGTTGAGGGAGTTCTCCAAGAGGAAGGATGATGACCGCAATAAAAGAATGGAAGCATTGAAAAATAATGATGTAGAAAGATATAGGGAGATGTTGCTGGAACAACAAACTAACATACCTGGGAGGCTGCAGAAAGATATGCTGTTCTGTCTTCGTTTTAACTCAAACCGAAGATTATCTTCACAAATTGGGAAGTAAAATAACAGCTGCTAAAAATCAGCAGGAGGTTGAGGAGGCAGCTAATGCTGCTGCTGCAGCTGCTCGTGCACAGGCATTCTCTCTCTCTCTCTCTCTCTCTCTCTCTCTCTCTCTCTCTCTCTCCAACCCCCGAGTCAATGGCACAATAGGCACACGAGAACTAATGTTATCAAATATTTCTTAAGGAGTAAAGAAAATGCTTTAGTTATGGGTCATGCATTATTTTGATGGTATTATGTATCTGGTAGCAATAAAGACTTTACCTTAGGAAATCTGGTTTTATTTTACCCATTAGTCTTGCTATTAATGAATTGAATGCGAAAAACATGATGTTATTATCATCTCAGTTTGGAAACATTAAGGAATAATTGAGACGAATATTTGCTATTATAAAATAGAATATTTGTGATAGTTTTTAGTCTGTTGGAAGTTATTGGCTCAGTGGAAGGGCTTGTACATTCAGGCAGTTCTCATTACAGAATTGTACATCTCAGAGGATGAAATCCTTAATCATTTACTCTGGATATCATTGAAACACGCCTTAAGGAAAGCTTAGAAAATGCTGACAAATTATTGTCATTAGTTGCCTTTTTATCTCTTTCTAGTGGTGGGCCTTGATAACATTGCCAAGCTCAATAAAAAGCTGATAATTTTATTTTTTCCATGTTGAGTCACGTAGTAATATTCACCAAGTCTTTTTTTTTTTTTTAATTATAGATTGCTGACTGCTGTAGGAAAAGAGTGAAAAACATGCTCTAGGATTGAGGTTCTGTCTACCCATGTGCTCTATGAATTTTCTTTTTCTTTTTTTTTGTAAAACCCCTTGGTTCCTACAATAAGTGCATCTTTTTGAAATTTGTTTTGCTCCATTTATCTATGTTATTTGCTAATATCTTGGCTTGAGATACTTCACTATTCTCATTTATATCTTTTCTGGATGCAAGGGTCTCTCTGAAGAAGAAGTAAGAGCTGCTGCAGCATGTGCTAGAGAAGAAGTGATGATAAGGAATCGGTTTTCTGAGATGAATGCACCACGAGATAGTTCATCAGTTAACAAGTAAGCCTGTTTGTGGCGATTTCTGATAATTGACATTCAGATATGTTAAAATACAGTTTTTGAGCAACTTGTAAATGTTTCAAACAGTCAGCTTTCCTATTTTGAATGGTCATCCTGTAATTTCTCCCCTTATTTCTATGTTTACACAGTCGATTTTGGACATACTGTCAGTACTTGGCAGTAATCTAACCTAAACATAATCCTGTCATACATAATTAGCTTTTGACATGACATCACGTTACTTCTTTTGGGTTTTCCACCAGGTATTACAATCTTGCACATGCTGTGAATGAAAGGGTCTTCAGGCAGCCCTCGATGTTACGAGCTGGAACACTACGAGACTATCAGCTTGTCAGTGTTCAGTTTTCACTGCATGTTTAGCTTTTACATGTGACTTTGTCTTAGGCATAGCTTAAAGGTATTGACCTAGGTTTACTATGCAGGTTGGTTTGCAGTGGATGTTATCCTTATACAACAACAAGCTAAATGGAATATTGGCTGATGAGATGGGTCTTGGGAAGACTGTGCAGGTGCGTTAATTCTGATTAATATTGATTTGAAAGTTTTTCTCATCCTTCTGAGGAATGGCTGTACATTTCTATGCTTGTGGAAGTTTATATATGCATGTGTTAGATATTGATTATATGTTTGCTTATGCAGGTTATGTCTTTGATTGCTTACTTGATGGAGTTCAAAGGCAACTATGGTCCACATCTTATTATTGTTCCTAATGCTGTTCTTGTGAACTGGAAGGTGGTGTTTCTTTCTAGCTCCATTCAAAATCCTATGATTATCTTCTCCATTGACATTTCTAATTTATGTTGTATTCCAGAGTGAGTTACACAATTGGCTTCCAACTGTTTCTTGCATATATTACGTTGGTGGGAAAGACCAAAGGTCGAAGTTGTTTTCTCAAGTAAGAAGATAAAAATCTTTCCATTTAAATTTTAGCTTCGTAAATCTCCTTCTGTTTTAATCAATTTCCTTTTGTGTCATCTGCTGTGTGTAGGAAGTGTTAGCCCTGAAGTTTAATATCCTTGTGACAACCTACGAGTTCATTATGTATGATCGTTCAAAACTTTCAAAAATTGATTGGAAATATATTATAATTGATGAAGCACAACGGATGAAAGATAGAGAGTCGGTATTAGCTCGTGATCTTGATAGATATCGCTGCCAAAGACGCTTGCTTCTCACAGGGACACCATTGCAGGTGTGGTTTTTTGTTTATGGAGATCTCTTTGGTGAACCAGAATGAAGTTTCTGTGCATGTGGTATCACTTTATGAGTTTTTGTTTTACTCCAATATATACCGTTGAAAAGATTCTATATACTCCCTCCATCCCAAAATTAAGATTCCCTTTTGACTTGACACGAAGTTCAGATGAGTTGGAAAAGTGAAGGCTGTGTTTGGTTGTAAAAAGAAATTGTATGACTTGACACGAAGTTCAGATGAGTTGGAAAAGTGAAGGCTGTGTTTGGTTGTAAAAAAAAATTGTAAAATTTTCGCTCCAAGTTTTTAATTGCAACATGTGATTCTGAAAATTTTCAAAAAAATACACTGTTCACTAATTCTCATTTTTTCAATCATCAATCACATCCAATATGATTTAATGAAAAAAATCACATCAACTATCATGATTACACAATCATATCACAAGTACACTATTCACTCTCTTCTTTTGCAAACCACCAATCACATCTAAGCACTAGTTTACTAAAAAAAAATCATCACATCAATTATCATTATCACATTTTCATCCTATATCCAATCACACTCAAAATTAATTCTCATTTCCCAAACGATATTTTCATACTATTCTTTTCAATAATAGAAAGGAGGGGAAGAAAAGGTAACCAATCACAACCGAAAATTTTGAGAAATTTTGCATTATTTTCCTTAAAAACAGTCGAGGGTTTGTGGAATGAAGTTGAACTAATAGTTGTATGAGCATCTATGCATATCAATTCATAAATGCTGACTCAACTGTGACTGTGAATGCTTATTGATTTTTATTGCTGCCCTAGTACTTACAAACACATAATATTGGTGGCTACTGAGGCAATAACCTAGTTTCCTTGTTGGAGCAAAACTGAACAAATGTTTCTCATATCATATCTATCATTTATCTAATGCTACTAGGTGAACTAGACATTGTTTTTGAGTGGGAGGGGTTTTGGACTTTTGTAAGTAGACAGCTTTTAGATCACAGAATATTTTTGTATGTTTGTGACAACACGAGGGTTCATGCTCTGAGTGCCTGCTTACATATTTATGACCTATTTTAGTGTTGGTTCCATTATACTGTGTTCATTCTCCCATGTACCTGATCAAAGATATAACCTAAGGCTAATCCTCAGCTGATATAAGGTGGATTCCATCTCCTTGAATGAGGAGAAATATATTAGTTAATGTACCAGTACTTTTCTTTCTTTTTTCATTGCTTTCTGAAACCTCCATGGATCATCCGCTTCTCTTTGTGCAGAACGATCTCAAAGAACTTTGGTCTCTTTTGAACCTACTGCTCCCAGAAGTCTTTGATAATAGAAAAGCATTTCACGATTGGTTCTCCCAACCGTTTCAAAAAGAAGGCCCCTCGCACAATGCCGAAGATGACTGGCTTGAGACTGAGAAGAAAGTGATAATTATCCATAGACTTCATCAAATTTTAGAGCCTTTTATGCTCAGGCGTCGTGTTGAAGATGTGGAAGGATCACTTCCTCCAAAGGTGTGTCTTTGTATAATAATCGGTATGTTGTGGCGTGGATGATCTCTAATTGAATTTCAAATGCAGGTTTCAATTGTTTTGAAATGCAGAATGTCTGCAGTACAGGGTGCCGTTTATGACTGGATCAAATCCACTGGTACTCTTAGGGTTGACCCTGAAGACGAACAGCGCAAGTTTCAAAAGAATCCAATTTATCAGGCTAAAGTTTACAAAACTTTAAACAATAGATGCATGGAGCTAAGAAAAGCGTGCAATCATCCGTTGCTCAATTACCCATATTTCAGTGACTTTTCAAAGGATTTTCTTGTGAGATCATGCGGAAAATTGTGGGTTCTGGATAGGGTTTTGATTAAACTTCAGAGAACTGGACATAGGGTACTGCTCTTTAGTACCATGACCAAACTTCTTGATATTATGGAAGAATATTTGCAGTGGCGCAGGCTTGTTTTCAGAAGAATTGATGGGATGACTAGTTTGGAAGACCGCGAAAGTGCCATAGTAGAATTTAATCGTCCGGACACTGATTGCTTTATTTTCTTGCTTAGCATACGTGCTGCTGGACGGGGTCTGAATCTTCAGTCTGCTGACACAGTCATCATATATGATCCTGATCCAAACCCCAAAAATGAGGAACAGGCTGTTGCTCGAGCCCACCGTATTGGACAGACTAGGGAGGTGAAAGTCATTTATATGGAAGCTGTGGTCGACAAAATATCCAGTCATCAGAAAGAAGATGAATTCAGGAGCGGAGGATTAGTCGATTCAGATGACGACCTTGCTGGCAAAGACCGGTATATTGGTTCAATTGAGAGCTTGATTCAAACAATATCCAACAGTATAAGATTGACATGGCTGATGAAGTTATAAATGCTGGGCGGTTTGACCAGAGGACTACACATGAAGAGCGGATGACATTAGAAACCCTGTTGCATGATGAAGAAAGATACCAAGAAACAGTTCATGACGTTCCTTCTCTTCATGAGGTGAACCGCATGATTGCTAGGAGTGAGGCAGAAGTAGAGCTCTTTGATCAAATGGATGAAGAATTTGATTGGGCAGAGGACATGACTCGATATGATGAAGTTCCTAATTGGCTTCGTGCTAGTACGAAAGAAGTGAATGCCACCATTGCTAATTTATCAAAGAAGCCATCAAGGAATTCTGTATATGCAGGAAATATTGTCATGAATTCCACTGAAGGGGCTCCTGGAACCGAGAGAAGGAGGGGGCGACCTAAGGGGAAAACTCCTATTTATACTGAATTGGATGAAGAAAATGGAGAGTTTTCTGAAGCTAGTTCCGAGGATAGGAATGGATATTCTGTCCAAGAAGAAGAAGGAGAGATCGGGGAGTTTGAAGATGATGAATCTACTGAGGCACCACAAGTTAATAAAGATCTTTCAGAAGAAGATGTTCCTGTTGCTGCTGATGGATACGAGTACCAAAGAGCGGTCGACAACGTCAGAAACAATAATATACTTGAAGAAGCCGGCTCATCTGGATCTTCTTCACATGGTCGAAAATTAACGCGGATGGTTTCACCTTCTGCTTCTTCTCAGAAGTTTGGATCACTTTCTGCTTTAGATAGCAGGTCCACCTCCCGTTCAAAGAAATTGGTATGTCTACTAAACACAATATAATTTTCCTGTAATGATCTTGACTTTTGATTATCTCACATGCTTTTATTTCTTATTTGCCAGGCAGACGACTTAGAAGAAGGTGAAATTGCTGTATCTGGAGATTCTCCGATGGATCAGCAGCAATCTGGTAGCTGGATCCAAGATCGCGATGAAGGTGAAGACGAACAGGTGTTGCAGCCGAAGATAAAACGGAAACGGAGTATTCGGCTTCGGCCACGACATACTACAGAAAAGTTAGAAGAGAAGCTGAGTGACAAATCATCTCTTCGCCATGGTGACTCGTCTCAGTTGCCATTTCAGGTAGAACATAAATACAAGTTGCAAGCAAGGGATGACCGTGCACATAAAGTTCTTGGAGATACTAGTCCATTGAAAACCGAGAAAAATGAGTCATCTGTGAAGAACAAACGAAATTTACCCTCAAGGAAAAATACAGCTAATGTGCAGGGGTCTCTTAAATCTGGGAGAGTAATTTACGGGTCTACTCCGGATGATGCTACTGAACATGCTAGAGAAAACTTGGACAGTAAAGTCATGAAAGGGCCCAAATATAGTGGCACTAAGATGTCTGAGGTCATCCAGAGAAAGGTATGCTGCTCTAAGCACTTGTAATTTTTGTAGCATTTAATTTGAAACTATAGTTGCAGGTAAAGATTTTGTGGACCTTCTTTGTACTGTTACTTTTAGCATGTTGCTCTAAAAATGATGCGTGGCATAGGCAAGTTTAAATCTTTGTCTAACCCAGTTGACAATTTATGTCGCTGTATTCTATTTTAGCAGGTCACATAATATAAGTGGATTTCCACAAAAAATATTTAAATTGTTTTAGGTCAATTATCGTGTAGATATGTAATTCGTATACCAGGGAGGCTGGCATCAGCTAGTGAACCACCCAAATATAAGAACTTGTCTGCGTGCTTTCCCAATTAGAAAAAAACCAGATTTTCGTGTGGTGCATTACTGAACTTGAGGAGGTTCTGTGAATGTTAAGTTTAATCGTTTGTTTTTGTTATGTATGCGTAAAACTTTGAGTTTTCCATACTTTTAGTTGATGCCTAAATACCTTAGCAGAAAGTTGCTCTGGTTCAAATCATTGTTATAAAGGAAAAGACAATTTTGACACATTCTCCTGTGCCCCTTTGGTGTGGCAAGGTGTAAGCCAGAAGGTGCAGAGTGACAGTATTTTCGTTATTTTTCTAAAGTCACAAATAGTGAAGATAGAAGGATAAATTTCTTTCGCTGATACATCTTTGTTATGTTGTCCTCGATGAGTTAGTGGGTGGAATTGATGGAAAAAAAAGGTTTTACATTTTTTTTTTCTTCCCTTGGACTTCTGGACAGGGAAATTATTTATGGCCTGTCATCTGATTTTTTCCTTTCACTTTCTTTTCGCCTTAAGGATTGGATAAGATCATAACATTGACAATACTGGTATATTGTTTATGGGATGTGGCGTTTTTTTGCTCATCTGTGTTCTATATATACGTAATTTTTGCAATCTAAGGATGATTTTTGATCCAACTAAACCAGAGCACGCAGTATTTGTATTTTTTTCTTGCTTAGTTCGTTGTGTAAAATAATTCAATTTATTGAGGCCGGACATCCTGGAAAGTTTTAGTCCAACCTCCCCCCCCTGCCAATTTTTTATTGCCTTATTTCACTTTCGGTTTATATTGTTGCTCATTCTTTTATGTTACTGCGTTACAGTGCAAAAACGTTATAGGTAAGCTCCAGAGAAGAATAGACAGTGAAGGTCATCAGATAATACCCCTGCTAACTGAACTGTGGAAAAGAATTGAATACTCCAGTGGGACAGGGGATAACCTTTTGGATTTAAGAAAGATCCATCTCCGTGTTGACAAATCTGAGTACGGTGGAGTTATGGAGCTTGTGTCTGATGTGCAGTTTATGTTGAAGTGTAGCATGCAGTATTATGGGTTCACATATGAGGTATGATACTTTGTTCTATTCTTCCAAAATTGTTCTTTAAAATTCTCCAAATTGGATCTACATTTTGCAATGTCTCTATGTACTACGTTCATTTTGATATAGAATCGTAACGAGTGTCTATATCTATCAAAAGTAATGTACATGTGTTAGCTAATGAACTCCAAGCTTTTAGCTAAATGGACTCTATGATACAATGCAATAGGTGAGATCGGAGGCAAGGAAAGTTCACGATCTCTTCTTCGACATCTTGAACATAGCATTCTCAGACACTGATTTCCGAGAAGCCAGAAATTCCATGTCCTTCTCCGGTTCAGGTGTACCTACACCGGCCACTGGTCCATCTACAAGACAGACGCCGCCTGCCAGTCAGACCAAGCGCCAAAAATCAGTAAAAGATGTCGATTCTGACAACACTCCTTTCCAGAAGCCACAGACTCGAGTCCCCATTCATACTGTCGAAGGGAGTAAGCTGAGGAGCCATGTGCCACAAAAGGAATCGAGGCTTCAACCGGACGATGAACATCCGTTCACTCATCCAGGGGACCTCGTTATCTGCAAAAAGAAGAGGAAAGATAGGGAAAAAACGGCTGCTAAGCCGGGGAATGGATCAGGTGGTCCTCTGTCACCTACTGGGCTCAGCCGTAGTGTTAGAAGTCCGGTGGGAAGGAAATAGGGTCGAACCAACAGGGTTCGACCCAGCACGGGTGGGCTGCTGCCGTTTCTCCTCAACAAGGGAATAATAGCAGCGGTGGTGGGTCTGTTGGATGGGCGAATCCTGTAAAGAGGATGAGAACTGATGCTGGAAGACGTCGTCCTAGCCATTTGTGACTGAGAGAATTGAACTGTGTAATGGTTTCGATTGTTGAGATTTATCTATTAGATGAAATGAAATCCCAATTGAAAAGATGCTCTTTGTAATTGAGACTCTTCTGAATTCTGATGCTTCTCTATTATATGATGCTCTTGCCATTGCTGTGGCAAGTTTGATAGCTCATCCATCACATTCGTCACTTGTTTACTAACCTCATCAAAGTATTTGGTTCGCAAATGGAAACATGAACATAGCATTCTCTATTATATGATGCTCTTGGTTCATGTTTCCATTTGCTAACCTTTGGGGTTAATTATAAAAAATACCTTAAGGCTCGGTCTAATTAAAATAAAAAACCCACCTATATTTTAAAATTACAAATATTCCTTAATATTTAGGGATAATTACAAAAAACCCTTCAAAAAGATCCACAAATGTTTCAAAATCATAAAATATCCCATTAGGTTTGATTTTGTCTTAAATTTAAGGGGGTAACTGTAATATTTGTATAAATGTCACGGGGATTTTTGAAATGTTTCTAGTTTATGAAGTGGGAAAAATATAAAACGGAATTAAACATCTATGTTTTTTTTTTTTGGTAATTTTCAAAAATCTATTGATTTTTTTTCGTAATTAGACAAACCTTATGTAATTACCCCTAATATTTATTTCTATTTTATAAACTGCATTTGTTGAGGGGGTTATTGTTAAGCAAATGTTTGTAATAACTTAAAGGATATTTTTTTTTTTTTGAGGGAACTTAAAGGATATTTTTAATTTTGAAAGATAACTGTTTTTTTTCTTTTCTTTTCTTTTTTTTTTGTAATCAGACCCAAAAATTGGGTTGATTTTTGTAATTTATTGCGATCTTCCGTGTTATCGCACATACACCACTTGGAAGCAGAGGAAAGGAATGGCAAATGACAGAGGAGATAAAAATTGTACTGATTCCATATATTACAAACAAGCATTTGCTTGGCAGGTAATAATGTAAACAAGTTAGAGATGATGGTACGTCTATTTACATAAACAAACTTCAAACAAAGTACATTTATTTCTTTTGCATCCATCCCAATGAATAGATTTTTTTTTAACTATGTGCAATTAAAGTAGACCTTAAGCAGAGATTACAACATAATGTACATAAACTCGACAGATAGATGGTTACAGAGATTGGGAAAGGCTATGGATCTGCTGTCCCAACAACAGCCTCGTCGCTAGACTCATATTCGTCTTCACTCAGCTCCTCATCGCTTGATTTCTCTTCCGGTGCGGCCCCAATATCTTCTGGCTTTGCATATTTCTCACAGTATTCTGGACCATAAATATTTAAGCGTGTCAATGTCAAATTATGTTACACGTAATAATCCAACATCCAAGAGAATATGAGTACAATCTTTGTTTTAGTGTTGGAGAAATTGTAGAATTTGTTGTGATATTATTTCAAAGTATACAAGTTGTTACGGATATGGATTGCATAATAGAAAAACAGGATAATTACAAAAGGTAACCCTGTGGTTAGTCTAATTACAAAAGAATCAAGTTATCTTTTAACTACAAATACCCCCTTAGGTTTGTATTTGTTATACAAATTACCTCCCTCAACACCTCCTCAATAAGTGCAATTTGTAAAATGGAAACACATGTCAAGGGAATATTTGTAAATTTGAAAGATAATTGTGTTTTTCTGTTATTAAGCTATACCCCAAAGGTAGTACTTGTAATTATCCCAATTCCTGGAAAAAAATTCCAATGAACAGACATAAACCTCTAAGAGATAAGTTCACTTTGCCTTCTTTTCAATTTTTCTCAATCCGCTGTGTGTGTGTGTGAGTGTCTGTGTTCTCTGTAGTTTTCTGGCTTTGGTGTTTGGGGTCAGGGGTTATGATCCAAGATGCGAATGAGTTCTCAGCTCAGACATTTCAACAAATCACAGCAATAAACTTTCAAATAACAAGTTAAACCATCAAACAGCAACAGACCTCTTTTATGACAGACCTTGGAAGTAATTGACCCTAAACATATCAAAAGCAACTCAAGCTCAACATCAAATTACCTCCAATCAAATTGAACTAGCAAAAAGTGCTTTAACAGCAAGGACAAATAAAAAAACAACACTTTGTCCCAATATAAAAATGAACATAAGAAAGGAATGGGAGTGTTTGCAATCACTGAAAAAAGTGATTCTCAACTTTTGACTAGAAATTAAAAATAGTGTTTAGTGTTTGCAAATGACAGCATATGCTTCAGATTCTACTTGATTTAATCAGGATCTAAAAGTAGGGAAGAGGTGCTTTTGGGAATGCTTGCTCGTGAAAATATATTCCTTAATATTCCACACCAATTCTCAATGGATGTGTGATTGTGTGTGAAAAAGTTCAAACAAACAATTCATGATACACTCATTCTCATTTTTCCAATCATCAATCACATTCATTTCTTATTTTAACCAAAAAAAAAAAAAAAATCATCACATCAGTTATCATCATTACACAATCATATCATAAATACAATATTTACTCTCTTTTATTTTGCAAATCACCAATCACTTCTACTCACTATCACACTTGATAAAACTATCACGTCAACTATCTTCATCACATGTTCAACTTATATCCAACCAAACTCTCAAAATTCATATTTATTTTCCAAAATAATTTTTTCACACTATTCTCTCCGAAAGTAGAAAAGAATGAAACAAAAGATCAAGCAATCACTCCACTCCTTTAGATTTCTGATTCTGGTTTTTCACTTTAACAAACAAAGAAGCAATTTTACAACTTATAAAAAACACTCTCAATTAATTAATTCAACTTTTAGATTCTATATGCAAGCACTATCAACTTCTGATTCTCAACCACCTTTAACTTTTCTACAATAAATCATTTCTTCTAAAAGCAGAAGTTTTTGCAAACACTCCCAATATCTGTTAAATAATCAGAGTCACTACAAACTTTTTCTTACATTCATTGAGACCTTTAAGCATAGAATACTAAGAGGATCTACAGAGCTGAGTTAGAGTAAACTAACCCATAGAACTTCTAATTTGTGAATGTAAGATTTCAGAAAGACGAATCTTTCAGTACCTTTAACTCTTTGTTCGTATGCAGTCCGATCACGCATCATTAGAGCTGCAGCCTCCCCATTCAACGGGTCTGACGGATTTGGATACAAAAGAAGTTGCGGTAAAAATACCTCAAACACATTCACCAGGTCTGTTATACACAATGTCGTTAACGAAAGAGGTTATTAATAGTTATTACTACTATTATTATTATTATTACTATCAATCAACGATTTGAGAATTTTAATTAGGCTTTGCAAGATAAAAATCCATTACCAAACATAGGGCTCCATGTCTGATTAATAACGTCTAAACAAACAGAGCCCGACCTGGATTTCGTTCATACACAAAAATATGGGAAAACAACATCATCAATATAACTATGGAAGATGATATATGTGCAAGCATTGAAATTCCGAAGAAATTAACTCACATTTCGTCGACATTGGGGTGATAAATCTTGTTAATAAACCCTATCGATGGAGATTTGTATGGATAAGCATCAGGAAGCTCCACCCTTATTTTCCATACACCACCATGGTAAGGACCTACCACATTTCATAGGAAATATGTAATAAACAGAGATAACAAAGAAATGGAAAAGTTAATTAAACAGAAATAAAATGAAAAATCTTTTGCAGAAGGGCTATATCTCAATTTCTTCAAATTCAGTATGTTATTCAAGTATTAACCCTTCTACCCTCGAAAAATGATGAACAAAAAAGGCAAACAAATTAAGTATATGGAACAGGCAAAAAATTTCTAGATATATCTAAGAAGCCAAAATAGGATTTTTAGTCAAACATCTCAACTTAATAAAAAAAAAAAAGGGATTTACCACAAGTGAAACATAAAAAGAACTTTCTTCTTTTCCATTTCATCCACAAGATTCTATACATAATCATGGTGGACAGAAATTTCTCCCACAGAATTGCTTCTTAGTCAAAATACTCTGATTTCCAAAGAGACTTAAACAAATCAAACAACTCAAAAAAAAAAAAAAAAAAAAGGCTAAATAATATTCACTTAATTAACACAAAGATTAAAAATTGAAAAGTAGGTTTTGTTTGATTTACTGTCACTGGGTCCATGGAAATGCACATAAAACTCCTGCATGCCATCATTGATCATCTCCACCTTGTAATCACTCATCATCCTGAATCAAGAAAGCAAAATTTCAGTAACAATTAAAGAAAAGGAAAACTCTCAGAAAAAATAAATAAATTTAAAGACAACTACAAAACAAACAAACACACACAAAAAAAAAAAAGAAAGAAAGACCAAGAAAAAATAAATGCTTTATAGAATTTACAATTTCATTAAGTCCATCTCACGCCTCTTGCTTGGGGAAGACATGGTTAATTTCCACAGAAACTTTTGGGCTTGGGGCTTTTATCCCTTGATTTTTTTTTTTTCAGAAGCAGCAAAAAGGGGATGAAGAAGAAAGAAATCAAAGAATCGAGCTACTTTGTTCAACTCTATGAAACAAAGGGGATTCAGAACATAGAATGAAGATAAACCAGAGGATGTGTGTGTTTGTGTGTGTGTGTGAGAGAGTGAGAGAGAGAGAGGGGTAAACACTTATGATGATTAGGCCCCTATATCATGCACTCTATTTTGTACTATATTAATTTACTGTGGTTCCCAATTTCAAGATTCTTGTCCTAACTATTCTATATATCCCTTTACCAAATCCTACAAAATATTACACGTCACCATCTACTAAATTAATTTTTATTCATAATAGTTATTTTGGCATGCCTGTCTGCACATAAATTTCTAAAGTATACAACTATAAATGGATTTTTTTTACTATTATAATTTTTTTTAGAAAATTACACAAAATGCCCTCATTTTTCAAAAAAAGATAAAATGTCACACTATTCCAAATCTACCCGACACGTTTTTTTTTTTTCCAAAAATACCCGCCCGCTTTACGCTGCTATTCAGTTTTTACCCCCTCCACTTTCTTAACCTAGGTAAATCAAATTTCTTACTGGTTTGTCTTCTTCATTCCATACTTGAGTTCGCGCCCGTTTTTCTTGCGATTCTTCAGGTGTTCGTGGCCACGTTCTCCATTAGTGCTTTCAGTTTCATTCGTCGTTCGAGCTTCATCACGTTATTCCTAGGGTTAGTTTGTTTTTCAAACCGCTGGTATTCGTGTTATTAATGACTCCTAAAAACGCTCCAAAAAACTCACCTCATAAGAGAGTTTTGAGAAGTTCTTCGAAGATAGCGGCATTTCCTCGAAAAAGAGGAAAGTTGAGAAGGTTCTTCTTTGGTTCTATGGATTCTAAGAAGAGGAAAGTAGAAAAAGTTTTTGAGGAAGAAGCGGTTTTGGATGTTAAATCTCCTTCCAAAGTTGTGAAATCGAATGCCGGTGTGAAAGTTTTGGGGAAGAAGAAGGTTTCCTTTGAAAAAGATGTTCTTTGAGGTTTGAGTTTTGTGTATTTTGATTTGTACTCTTTTTTTTTGTTTCAATGTTGTTTCTTATTTGTTTCTTTATGTGTATCATTTGTTTTTATGTGTTTTAAGTTGAAGTGGTTGTTGATTTTGTGTTTCTTTTATGTTTCGTTTTGTTTTCATTGTTGTTTCTAGGGTTTCAAGTATGTTCTTGACCTGTTTGGCCGAGTTCGATGCTCGAGTAAATCTTTGCCTTTTTCGTTTGATGTTATTAAGAATATAAAGACCACCTTAATCGACAACCAACCGGAGGCATTTAAGAGGACATGTTTTGGATATTTCCGGAAATGAAATAAGTTGATTTCGAAATCGACTTGTTCATTCTCTGTTGAAACGTCAAGTCGTCCACTCGAAGAAGGACGAAATTGTTGCTTCTGTGGGTCGGAAGTTGTTGCGCTTTGGGTTGGGTGAGTTTGCTATTGTGATTGGTTTGAATTGTGTTGGTGTTAGGCCTTCTTTCTCTGGGGATGTTCGGAGTTCGGTTATATTTCAGAAGTATTTTGCTAGTAGGAACAAGTTTAATAGGCAGTCAATCGAGGAATATTTTTTACTCCGTGTTTGGGGGGATGAGGATTTAGACGCACTAAAATTGGCTTTACTTTATTTTCTCCATTTTTTTCTTTTTACTTCTACCTAGGTAGTTAACGAGATGTCATTTTTTGAGTTGGTTGACAAGGATATGGATGTTTTTGACACGTATCCTTGGGGGAGTGAGTTGTTTGATGTGACGATGCGTGAGTTGAGGCATCAAATATTGTACAGAAACAAACTTCAAGGCGAGGAGAATCCTGGTGGGAAGCGTACGAAATTCTATAGAATTCAAGGATTTCCGTTGGCTTTCCAGATATGGTTCTATGAGTGCTGCCCTGAGGTGAATGACAAGTTTTGTGCTCGTGTTGACTCTGAGATCCCGAGGATTTTGAAATGGACGTGTTCAAAGTCCGGGAAAGACAATAAAGTTCGTGCCGAAGACCTTGACATGAAGATATTCAATCGGCCTACCGAACAGCAATATAATTTTACTATTTTTTTTCTTTCTTTTTTTTTTATTTTTGTTTTAGAATTTTGTTTCTTTTATGTTTCTGACTTTTGATTTATTTATTTTTTTATTTCAGTTGGGTTTGATGAACTTGTGGCCTACTGATGATGAGCTGATGCAGCTGGGAATTCAGACATTCTATGATAAATCAAAGTACACATTCAACCCGATTGACGATGATTTTGTTGTTGGAAGGTTGAAGAGGAAAGAGGTTGTGAGTGGTAGAGGCTTGAATCAGACCGTTGACGACATTACTAGGAATCAACGGTTGTTTTCTAAGGAATTTGAGGCTTTTAAGGTTTCAACTTCAAAATTCTTGGAAGAACAATTTGCTATTGTTTTCTCTGAACTTGCCGATATTAAGAGCAAACTAGAGGTTCTCAATTCTCATACTTTTTTTTGTTGTTTTTAATTATAAGTATTTTTTTTGTTATCTTTCTTGTTTTTTCTTGTTGTTTCTTTTTTGTTTCAATATTTTTTATTTTTTATTTTTGTTCATCACATGGCTGTTGTTTTTTATGTAGGTTCGTGCTGTTGTTGAAAGTTGAGAAGGTTGATGAATCGGAGTCTACGAGTGAAACTGAATCTAATGGCATGTCCTTAGGTTCAGGTTCTGAGGAAGATGCAGATGAGGAAAAACATGTAGAGGATGAGGTTGATGACGGGAATGTGGATGTTCCCATTGCTGAAGCTGGAAAAAAAGATGACGCTGGTGAAGGTGATTTGAGTGCTGCAGAGGGTGTTGCAGCTAGTGGTTTGGTTAGTCTGGAACAGGCATGGATAATGCGGTTGATGAATCAAGAAAGGATGGCGGCGAGAGGAGAATGTGTTTGATGAATCAATCAAGAACGTGGCGAGGTTGAGAAGGTTCTTCTTTGAGACGATCAAGGCGATGGGGAGGAGCGAGAAATTCCTTAGTTATCGTGAACTTGACAATCTCAACCTTTTCTCAAATTGATGACATATTAAACACTGCAAGTCAAGCTGCACTAGGAAATGTGTGTTTAAATTATAGATTCTGTTTTTTTGTTGTTTTTGGATTATGTTTGTTATTTGTTATTTTATTCCGTTTTGTTTTGTTTTTTTTCCAGGGTGTTTTGAAACCGTCTGCTGAAGGTGGTGAACCCGGGGAAGTGGTAATTGGATTGGAAGATGCCTGGCGACAAAGATCTTTGTTGTGGATCTTTGGGAAAAAGTTCCAAAGCCCTTGGTTAAGGAAGGTGCCCGGACGAGAATATGGGTGAAGGTCCGGGGATAAAGGCCCTGTCGGATGGGTTGAACGACTGGCTTGCGGAAGGGTTCGATTCTCAAGGGTATACACCTTTATTATTTTCATATTTGTAATTACTTGCTATCTGAAACAATTCTGAAACCATTTTGAAATATATATGAAACAATTCCATAAATGTTTATAAATTTGTGATTAGTTTGTTGTTTTTGGTTTTGTGTTTATTTGATACTCTTTTTCAGACTGAATTGATACTCGGAGGAAGATGAAAAAGTTGAGCCTTCTTTGAAACTTGGTGTCTGCGAAGTGAAGTCGGAGTCATGGTTTCACAGCCTGTATTATGTTGATGAGTATTTGGCTTCTTCTGTAAGTTTTTCTTGTATTCCATGTTGTTTTTTGAATTGTCCCTTCTTTTTTTTTGATTATGTTTTGTGTTTATTTTGCAGCATATTGATGTTCTTTTCTACTATTTGAGGAAGAAGTTCCTATACGGGCATAGTGCTGTGACATTCACAACGACTGATCTGATATTTGACCGGTGCATCCAAAGCATATATAAGAAATATTGCCAAGTGAACAAAAGAAAAAAGAAACATTTTGATTTGTCCATGATCAATGTCAATACCACAGTTGTGGACTATATCATGGGATATGATATAGCATGTGGACGACCATGGTCGGAAGTTGATCACATCTTGTTTCCCATACATTGCATTGATATGGAGCATTGGGTAATGGGACGGTTGAGCGTGAAGGAGAGAACCATCTATTTGTACAATTCATTGAAGACGGATGATTCTCTGAAAGTGGCTGCTGAAGCTGTGAAAGCTTACAGCTCTCTCCTTCCTAGGTTCCTGTCCTTGGTAGCCTTTTATGGTGTCCATCCTAATGTTGTACTTGGCGAGGGTGCGTATTCCGGTGATCCGAATGCTGCTATGAAAGTGGTTGTTGTGAAAGACATTCCTTTGCAGACCAAGAAGTACGTTTTTTCTATGTATTTTCGATTTCTTTGTTCTTTTTTGTTGTTTTTGTTTTATATGGCTAACTGTCTATTTTTTACATTTGTTTTTGTAGTGACTGTGGCGTTTTTGTTGCCTGTTATGCTGAATATTTTGTTGCCGGGAAGAAAATGGATGCTGAGTTGTTTGACGTAGAGAATGAGCGGTCAAGGTTTAGTCATTTGCTCTACAATCACGCGAAGCTGAAGCAACAAAACGGCGACGAGGACAACAACGTCATTGAAATTCTTCCTTCACTCCCTAAGGATTCTAGGGAATTGTTGTTACAAAAATCCTGATAAATTATGTAATCACCTAAACAAATTTGTCTTAATTTTGCTACTTTTAGTACTATGGGATATTTGGTATTTATAATAGTTTTCCTTGGATGATTTGGATCGGTATTTGCTGTTTTGATTATCGATTATATTTTCTTGGTTGTATGTTTTTGAACAATTTGCAGACGAGCTATGAGATGTTTTTCAATTAATGTATTGATGTTGATTGGTTTGGGATTCAAATTATTGTGCGTTTTGTGTTACGTTTTTTATTGTTCCATCTGGTAAATGGTTTCGTTGTGCAATAGAAACATATCTGAAACACATTCGAAACAAACATTTGTTTTGTCATCTTATTGTAAGAAACATATTTGAAACAACATAGAAACAATTTGCTTTTGATTTTCTATATGTGGAAGTTGTATCAATTACACGTATATTCGTAATAGTAATATTCTACTATGAGTCCTATTTTGTTTTTGGTTGATTCCTACATGTTTTTCTATTATGACCAGGATCCCCACATCTACCACATTTGCTTTTGGCGCTTTTCTCCCAAGCTGCCTTGTGTCTTCTTTTCTTTGGCCTTCCAGATTTTGCCTTGCCCTCCGGCGGTAGAATCATCATTGTGTTGATTTCTTCTGGCAGGACCCAGGTACCTTCATGTGGGATTGGGTACACTATTTCCAAATAAGCCGCTTCCATTGTTTCCTTCATGTAGTATGGCGAGCAAGATGATTGCACGGGATCTGCGCATTCAAATCTTTTACTACCGCTAAAGCATGTGGGCAAGGAATTTCATCCATTTGAAACTTGTTGCATGTGCAAGTCCTTTTTCCAGTCCACAACAAATATCTTCTCGAACCTGACTTTGAAGATAAAGTCATTTGATCGCTTCACCTGAAACATAAATGAAACATATAAGAAATATGTTTGAAACAATGTACCAACTGATGAAAGTTTGCATTAAATTACCCTTAAATTTAGTGAAATGGTGTAGTTTTTCCCCATATACTCTTCAACTCTTTTTTTCATCCTTGTGAATGTTGATCTTGCTTCAATCGATGTCCGCACGTCCAATCTTGAACTAAAGATCTCAAGTATTCGAGCAAAGTCATTCTGGTAGGTCTCTCCCGCCACCGTCGCCGCATTCAAAGATTCTCGCGATGTTTGAGGTCATGACAAAGTATCGTTTGCTCGACAAAGGAGTCGTGTCCATTTCTCGTAGCCGATGTTGGACAAATAGGGTCTAATTCTCTGTTTACGCCCAAAGTGTAGACATTTGCTTTTGGAACTCTTCATTGGTGTATGCTTTTTCTTTCTTTGCTATGAACGGATCTCGTATTTATTGTTTTTCCTTTTGAAGTTTGCCTTCAAATTGTTCAGTAGATGATACATGCACAGCCCGTGAGAGACCTCAGGATATACCTGATCGTTAAAATAATATACTTGTGAGAAAGTTTTGAAACTATATGTGAAACAGGAAAGAAACATATATGAAACAAACATGAAACATCATATAAATAAATATTTTACATTGTGTACCTCCTTTATTGCTATCTCGATACTCACGTGTCTGTCTAAGACTATGCACATCCCTTCCCTAAGTACAAAGGTTTGTCTTATCTTTGTGAAAAACCACACCCAACGCCCATCGTTCTCAGAATCCACTACTGAAAAAGCCAATGGGAAAATGCTCCCATTGCCATCCTGTGTGCAGGCAGACAACAAAGTTCCCCCATGGCTTGCTTTGATAACGTCGTCAAACAACAATAACAGCCCGCAATGCCTCCATCCTTTTATCGATGCACCGATAGCCATGAACAAGAAGAGGAACGTGTCATCCTCCTTTCTTATTATTTCAATGATTGATCCGGGATTCGTTTCTCCAACATGTACAAGTGTTTAGTTTCGATAAGACTCATCCGCCTTCCCATTATTACCTCCAGTATTTCTCTTTCGATCTCCACGCCTTTTTGTAGTCAAGACTTATTCCATGCTCGTCTTTCATGTCTCTAATTATATCTGTTGGCGTGTGATTTGTTTTGATGTTGTTGAGGTACTTTGATTTGATAAGGTCCCTAACTATTTTTGCCGTGGCGTGCCTATTGTCGATCATTCTCTTATCCAAATAAGACATGTGTGTAATACATTGTTATTTATTTTGTATATAAATTATTTGTTTATTATTTTCCTATTTAATTATTCTATTTAAAAATATATTTTTAGCTGATATATATATATTTTATATATATAATTTTTATAATAAAGCTATTAATGGGATAAAAGAGTTGTGTTTTTTCAAAACTCCTTTAGATAAACTTATATCCCACCAAATCCTCCCACTTTCAAACCCACGTACCACTAGCAATTCCTTTTATCGATCTCCAACAGGTCTCCTAATCCTCAAACCCACGTTAAAAATTATCGATATTTTTCTCTCACGGCAATAAAGAAAATAGCTCACCGAAATCTCATCGCCTCATCATTGTTCTCTTCACTTTTTGCTTATCACGAGGTAGGTCAGTTAAGTTAAAGTTGTATTTATATCTTTGTTTTCATTTATTGACGGATTGAATTACGGTCGAGACTCGAGAGTGCTCGTGTGTGCGTATGAATTAGTGTGTGTACTGTGTGTTATGTGCGTCTGAGGTGTGTGTGTGTGCGAGAGTCAGGGAGTGTGTGTGTGTGTTATAGTGACTCTGTGTGTGTCTGTTACAGTGTGTGACGTGTGTGTGTGACGAGTGTGTGTGTGTGTCTGTTACCTTATGTGTGTGTGAGTAAAAGAAAACTGTGTGTTGATTTTGTGATGGTGAACAGGTGACGGGCTGTGTGTGTGTGATTGTTGTTGTTGTTTTTTTTATTTTTATTTAGCTATTTTGGGAGGTCAGTTGGGGCATCTCGGTGCCGGAGGGAGTGGTCGGCCGAACTGAATAGTAGAAGAAGATCAGTGGATTAAATTTCAGGGCTGGCTTTTGAAAATTTGATTAAGATTCGCTCTTAATAACAATTTCAGAATTTTCAATTTAGTCCCTTGGGGTTTTAATTAGAGCCTTTTCAAAGTTTCAATATCTTTCAATTTAGACCCATGCCTTTTCATTTAAACCCAAATCATATTTAATTTTTCAAAAATTATATTCCATACTAGGACTAAGTTAGAATTTCTGGAAATTTTATTTCAACCCCACCACTTTTCAGTTTGATCCAAAACCTAAAATTATTTCTGTTTTCTTTCAAATTAGACCCGAAACTTATATTTTTGATTAAATTATTAGGAGCCTTAGCTTATTTTATAAGCACTTTTACTTTGAATTACAGTTAGAATTTATTTTCAATAACTTAATTATACCAATATTTATTATAGGTGACGAAGAACTAGACGTTTAGGCTTTCTACTTCAAGCTTCGTACGACTATCAACTACATTTGAGGTAGGGATTTTTCTTTACACTTTTAAGTGCGAAGTTTAATTGTCTTTATTAAATATGTACTTGTATAATTTTATAAATTCTATACTTGACAATGTGATTATAATTGTTGAACTTGACGTCCCTACTATATGTGAAGAATAATTATTTATTTATGTGAAATGGCAAAGTAGGCTTCGGCCAATGGCAAAGTATATGTGTGGCTTCGGCCAATGGCAAAGTAGGCTTCGGCCAATGGCAAAGTATATGTGTGGCTTCGGCCAATGGCAAAGTATATGTGAGGCTTCGGCCAATGGCAAAGTATATGTGATGGCTTCGGCCAAATGGCAAAGTATATGTGCTTAAATTTGTGAAATTATACTTGTATATATTTAATTTGGACAGTTAGGATCCCTACTGAGTATGTGTTACTCACCCCCTATTACTAATTTTTCAGATTTTCCGGATGGGTGCGGAGACGATGGAGGGGAAGCCAATGAAATATTTTCTATTTATTAGTATTCGCATGTTAGGGAGGAAACTAGTTTCATGTTATTATTATTTCGTATTAGCAACCTAGTTATTCTGATTTTTATGAAACAATAAATGTTGCATTTTTCCATTATTCAATACGATAAAATTTTTGGATTTCTAGTTTACGATCAACCCGTTTTAATTTATGCTTTCGCTGTAGTAGATAAGTGTTTTTTTTTAAAAAGTGATTTAATAAAATGTAGATTTATTTTTAACGCTAAAATCACATTTCGAGAACTAGGGCGTTACAGTGTGGTATCAGAGCAGGTCTACCTTCCTGTAGACTTGCAATATTTTTATTAAAAAAAGGCTATTCCTCCATCGAGCTGCATCCAATCAGGTGAAATTTACTTATTGCTTCAATATGAGAATTCTTGGGAATGCACAATGTGTTATGAAGTTACTTGGAAAAAAAAGTGATTATTATTATTATTGTTATTATTTTTTTTCCTGCGTGATAAATGTATTTCCGTACTTCACAAACTTTTACCTGCTTAACATGTTAGAAATATCCCTTATAAGTGGTGATTCATGATGAGCTATACGAAAATGAACTGCATAATTTATTAAATAACGTATGAACTTATATGGTAACACGAAATACTCCAGGATGGTGCGTGAGATAAAAACAGCTAGGAAGAGAATGGGAGATCGAATTTTTCATTGGAGGGTATATAGGTTTTTGAACTATGAAATAAAGCTAGGGGCCACAGTAGAGGAACATATCGAAACAATAAGAGAAATGTGGTTGGAAATAAAACATCTTGAAGAAATAATCACCCGGGATGAAGCAAATGATAAGCTAATCAGTACCCTACCCAGAGAATGGAGTGACCTCACAAGAGATGTGCGTGACAACATGACGGACTACAGTTCTGTGCCGCCCCATACAACATTGGATCCCAAGAGATTTATAGTCGAACTACTTAGGCGTGGGCCACCCGTCATGCCTAACGTAGTATATGTTGATTCAGATGACGATGCTTTGGCCGAACTAGAGGAAGACCCAGAGGAAGACTTAGATGGATTATTCTCATCTGAGGGGTCTAGTTAGATGACCAGTTTTCTAGTCTTATCTGGATTTTGTTTTGAATTTAGTTTTTTTTTCTTTTCCTTCTTTATTCTAGTAAGAGTTATTTCATTTTTCTAGATTAGTCGGATTCAGTATGATCTTTTATTTTATTTTATTTCGCACTGTACCCTCTTGAAGTCAATTTCTATTGAAATAGTGGAATTATATATATATATATATATATATATATATATAAATGTTTTTTTTAATCATCTTGTCTTGTGGTGATTATGTGTTGTTTAGATGTTACATTTACTTCTCATACGTTAGTTAAAAACTAAACAATCCATTGTATTATAGATCATGGCTCCACGAAGGGATGGATCAAATCGTCGCTTAATTGAAGCCAGGGCCAAGGGGATGCCGGCAACGATTTGCTGAATAATATTGTTGCTTTACTACGAGGGTTACCCCAACAGAATGCCGTACCACCTGCACCAGGACACCCAGTTGGTGGAAATGAGGAAGCGCACATCTTGGAACAGTTCCAGAGATTCCGATCACAAACCTTTAATGGACGCGATGGGCCATTCGTAGTCGAGGAGTGGCTACGCGCAATGGAGAGAATATTTGCCCGTATCCCTAGCACTGATGCACAACGAATCTCGTGCGCCACATTTCAGTTCACAGAAGATGCGGACCACTGGTGGGAGGCTTTCTCTCGCTCAAGGACAGATGAGCAACTACGTGGCATGACCTGGACTAACTTTAAACAAGAGGTCATGCGACAATATTTTCCACAGTCTTATAGGGATCGGAAGGAGACCGAGTTCTTGGAGTTGAAACAGGGCAACATGACAGTCATTGAGTATGAACGTAAGTTCAATCAGTTGGCGAGGTTTGCCACCCACTTGGTAGACACAGATGAGAAGAGAGCAAGGAGGTTCCGGAGAGGTCTCCGTCCAGAAATAGGTTGTGTGCTAGCTGGTTTGGAAACGACGACTTATGCTGAACTGCTTTCACGAGCTCAAGAAGTGGCTTCGTGTTTGAAATTGGACCATCCTGTCCAGAAGATAGACAATGTTCCAGGAAAGAGGAAATGGAATGGTCCAAGTCAGGGAGTAGCGACTGGTAGCCAGAGTAAACAGATCAGGACCGGAGCAAACGCAATTCCAGTTGCACAAAAGGTGAAGCCAACCTGTCCAACCTGTGGAAGGAATCATTATGGGGAATGCTTACTGGGACAAGGAAAATGCTTCCGCTGCCACCAACCTGGCCATCACGCAGATTATTGCACCACGTTTCCAGACAAGAAGGGAAAGACATCAATGGGTCAGGCGCGTGTTTTTGCTATGACACAACAGGAAGCCCAGGAGAACCCAGGAACACTGACAGGTATGATACATGTTTCCGATATACCTGCTTTAGTGTTATTTGATACTGGTGCTACACATTCTTTCATATCCGCTGATTTTCATGCTAAAACGTGTCTTGAGAGTTGCATTGTTAGTGATACGCTAGAAATAAGCCTTCCTTCGGGAAAAAAAAATTATTGATCTAGTGACTAACAATGTGGCATTGGATTTCGATGGGAAGAGTCTAGAAGCGGATTTGCATGTGATTAGAATGAGGGATTTTGATATCATACTAGGAATGGACTGGTTGAATGAGCATAAGGCCCACATCAAGTGTCATGAAAGAGAAATAATTCTTGAACCGTCAAATGGAGACAAATTTATATTTTTCGGAGCAAGAGTGAGTGGAATGCCTCGAATTATATTGGCAATGAAGTCGTTTAAATTATTGAAGAAAAGAAAATGTCAGGGATTTCTGGTTAATGTGATGGCCACTCAGACTACCGAAAAACAATCATGGAAGTTAGGTTGTGCGAGTATGTCGATGTATTTCCGCAGGACTTGCCTGGAATACCTCCAAATCGGCAAGTGGAGTTTACAATTGATCTAATTCCAGGAGCCGCTCCTGTATCGAAAGCACCATACAGAATGGCTCCCAAGGAACTTCAAGAGTTGAAGGTCCAGCTGCAAGAACTATTGGATACCGATTTTATACGACCCAGTGTGTCGCCTTGGGAAGCCCCTGTCCTTTTTGTGAAGAAAAAAGATGGGAGCATGAGGATGTGCATCGACTACAGAGAATTAAACAAACTTACTATCAAGAACAAATATCCCTTACCGAGAATTGAGGATCTTTTGATCAACTCGAATGGGGCAAGTTCTTCTAAGATTGATCCGAGGTCCGGGTACCATCGCTTGAAGGTTAAAGAAGGAGATATACCCAAGACAACTTTTAGGACACGATATGGGCACTATGAGTTTACCGTGATGCCTTTTGGACTTAGTAATGCTCCAGCAGTATTTATGGATTTGATGAATCGAGTTTTTCACCCATACTTGGATAAATTCGTGATTGTGTTTATAGATGATATTTTGGTGTACTCAAAGGACAGAGAGCAACACGAGAAACACCTCGGCATAGTGTTAGAGACTCTACGCAAGGAGAAGTTATTCTCCAAATTCAAGAAGTGCGAGTTTTGGCTAGATCGAGTGGTCTTTCTTGGCCATGTAGTCATAACAAAGGGTATCGAAGTCGACCCTGCAAAAGTTGAAGCTGTTGAGAAATGGTCGGCTCCTACAAATGCAAATGAGGTGCGTAGTTCCTTGGGTCTTGCGGGATATTACAGGAGATTCATCGAGGGATTTTCAAAAATAGCAGGCCCGATGACGCAACTTACAAGGAAAGGTGAAAGGTTCATGTGGACCGAGAAGTGCGAACAGAGTTTCCAAGAACTAAAACAGCGTCTGGTTTCGGCGCCAGTCCTAACAATCCCAAACACTTCAGAAAGCATTATAATCTACAGCGACACGTCACGATTTGGAGTTGGCAGCAGTCGTACATGCCCTAAAGATATGGTGTCACTATCTATACGGGGGAAAGTGTGAAATCTATATTGATCACAAGAGTCTGAAGTATTTTTTCACACAAAAAGAGTTGAACATGAGACAGAGAAGATGGTTGGAACTCGTGAAAGACTATGATTGTACAATCCATTACCACCCCGGTAAAGCAAATGTAGTAGCGGATGCACTTAGCCGTATGCCCAGAGGGAAGTTGCAAGTTTACTCACGACACGGAGAGAACCTCATGGAGGAATTTGCCAAAATGAGAATTGAGATTGTGACTCCACCGCTAAAATCGAGGCGGTACTTAGCGGCTTTGGTAGTGCAACCGACGCCGCATAGTAGCATCAAAGAAGCACAAAGCTAACGACAAGTTTTTATGCAAAATGAGGAAGAAGGTGTTGATGGGAGAAATTAAAGGGTTCGCCATACCGGTGATGGTGCACCTTTGGTATATGAGGGACGATGTGCGTGCCTAAAGATGGGGAAATAAGGAAGCGGATTTTAGAAGAGGCACATTGCACACCTTATACCGCACACCCAGGAGGGACTAAAATGTATCGTGATCTCAAAGAGATTTTTTGGTGGAGAAGCATGAAAAGGAGCATTGGAGAATTCGTGGAAAAGTGTTTGACATGTCAGAAAGTAAAAGCTGAACACCAACGACCTTCTGGTCTACTCAAACCACTACAGATTCCGAAATGGAAATGGGAACACGTGAATATGGACTTCGTAGTGGGGCGCCCGAGGTCAAGACGAGGAAACCAAGCTATATGGGTCGTAGTGGATCGTTTGACTAAATCAACACACTTCATACCGATCAAAATGACGTACAACATGGAACAAATGGCTCAACTCTATATCCAAGAAATTGTAAGATTGCATGGGGTACCCGTATCTATAGTCTCAGACATGGATCCGAGGTTTACATCGAAATTTTGGGGTAGTCTACAAGAAGCAATGGGGACGAAACTCAAATTCAGTACAACTTTCCACCCCCAAATGGATGGGCAGTCTGAAAGAACGATCCAGATTCTAGAAGACTTACTTAGAGGATGTGTTTTGGATTTCGACGACAATTGGGAAAAGTACTTGCCACTGGTGGAGTTTTCTTATAATAATAGCTATCAAGCAACTATCGGCATGACTCCGTATGAAGCTTTATATGGAAGAAAGTGCAGATTTCCTATATATTGGGACGAAGTCGGTGAAAAGAAGGTTTTGGGTCCGGAACTAGTGGAGCAAATAGTCGAGATTATCGAAAAAGTCAGAAATTGTATAAAAATAGCTCAAGACCGACAAAAATCTTATGATGATCAGAGAAGGAAGGATTTGCAATTTGAAGCAGGAGATAAAGTTTTTCTAAAAGTTGCGCCAACTAAAGGAGTTGTGAGGTTTGGTAAGAGGGGGAAACTCGCCCCGAGATTCATTTGACCATTCGAGATACTAGAACGAGTGGGAGTCGTACCCTATCGGCTGGCGCTACCACCAGATCTAGCAGCCGTGCACAATGTATTTCATGTATCCATGTTAAGGAAGTACATCCACGACCCGAATCACGTAATCTGTCATGAAGTACTTGAGGTTAACCGGGACATGACTTATGAAGAAAAGCCAATAGCCGTCTTGACAAAAAGGTGCATAAGCTAAGGAATAGAGATATCACATTAATCAAAGTTCAGTGGAATAGACACGGCCAAGAAGAAGCGACTTGGGAGCGGGAAGCGGAAGTTCGAGCCAAGTATCCAGAATTATTCGATCAACGGGGTAAGCCAAATTTCGAGGACGAAATTTATTGTAAGAAGGGGATATTGTAATACCTGTTATTTATTTTGTATATAAATTATTTGTTTATTATTTTCCTATTTAATTATTCTATTTAAAAATATATTTTTAGCTGATATATATATTTTATATATATAATTTTTATAATAAAGCTATTAATGGGATAAAAGAGTTGTGTTTTTTCAAAACTCCTTTAGATAAACTTATATCCCACCAAATCCTCCCACTTTCAAACCCACGTACCCTAGCAATTCCTTTTATCAGTCCCCAACAGTCTCCTAATCCTCAAACCCACGTTAAAAATTATCAGATATTTTTCTCTCACGGCAATAAAGAAAATAGCTCACCGAAATCTCATCGCCTCATCATTGTTCTCTTCACTTTTTGCTTATCACAGAGGTAGGTCAGTTAAGTTAAAGTTGTATTTATATCTTTGTTTTCATTTATTGATGGGATTGAATTACGGTCGAGACTCGAGAGTGCTCGTGTGTGCGTATGAATTAGTGTGTGTACTTGTGTGTTATGTGCGTCTGAGGTGTGTGTGTGTGTACGAGAGTCAGGGAGAGTGTGTGTGTGTGTTATAGTGACTGTGTGTGTCTCATTGTGATGGTGTGTGACATGTGTGTGTGACGAGTGTGTGTGTGTGTCTGTTACCTTATGTGTGTGTGAGTAAAAGAAAATTGTATGTTGATTTTGTGATGGTGAACAGGTGACGGGCCGTGTGTGTGTGATTGTTGTTGTTGTTTTTTTTTAGCTATTTTTGGGAGGTCAATTGGGGCATCTCGGTGCCGGAGGGAGTGGTCGGCCGAACTAAATAGTAGAAGAAGATCAGTGGATTAAATTTCAGGGCTGGCTTTTGAAAATTTGATTAAGATTCGCTCTTAATAACAATTTCAGGCTTTTCAATTTGGTCCCTTGGGGTTTTAATTAGATCCTTTTCAAAGTTTCAATATCTTTCAATTGAGACCCATGCCTTTTCATTTAAACCCAAATCATATTTAATTTTCCAGAAATTATATTTCAGCCCTAGGGACTAAGTTAGAATTTTTGGAAATTTCATTTCAACCCCACCACTTTTCAGTTTGATCCAAAAACCTAAAATTATTTCTGTTTTCTTTCAAATTAGACCCAAAACTTATATTTTTGATTAAATTTCACCTATTAGGAGCCTTAGCTTATTTTATAAGCACTTTTACTTTGAATTACAGTTAGAATTTATTTTCAATAACTTAATTATACCAATATTTATTATAGGTGACGAAGAACTAGACGTTTAGGCTTTCTACTTCAAGCTTCGTACGACTATCAACTACATTTGAGGTAGGGATTTTTCTTTACACTTTTAAGTGCAAAGTTTAATTATCTTTATTAAATACGTACTTGTATAATTTTATAAATTATATACTTGACAATGTGATTATAGTTGTTGAACTTGACGTGCCTACTATATGTGAATAATAATTATTTATTTATGTGAAATGGCAAAGTAGGCTTCGGCCAATGGCAAAGTATATGTGTGGCTTCGGCCAATGGCAAAGTAGGCTTCGGCCAATGGCAAAGTATATGTGCGGTTTCGGCCAATGGCAAAGTATATGTGTGGCTTCGGCCAATGGCAAAGTATATGTGAGGCTTCGGCCAATGGCAAAGTATATGTGTGGCTTCGGCCAATGGCAAAGTATATGTGATGGCTTCGGCCAAATGGCAAAGTATATGTGATGACAAAGTATATGTGCTTAAATTTGTGAAATTATACTTGTTTATATTTAATTTGGACAGTTAGGATCCCTACTGAGTATGTGTTACTCATCCCCTATTACTAATTTTTCAGATTTTCCGGATGGGTGCGGAGCCGATGGAGGGGAAGCCAATGAAATTTTTTCTATTTATTAGTATTCGCATGTTAGGGAGAAAACTAGTTTCATGTTATTATTATTTCCTATTAGCAACCTAGTTATTTTGATTTTTATGAAACAATAAATGTTGCATTTTTCCTTTATTCAATACGACAAAATTTTCGGATTTCTAGTTTACGATCAACCCGTTTTAATTTATGCTTCCGTTGTAGTAGATAAGTGTTTTTTTTTTTAAAAAAATAGTGATATAATAAAATGTAGATTTATTTTTAACGCTAAAAATCACATTTCGAGAACTAGGGCGTTACAATGTGTGTGTTGTTTCGTGCTCTCTTACTATGAATGTTTTTGTACCTGATGTGGAAGATGCTTTCAACTGCCAATTGCAATTTTCATCGATACAATTTACGTAGTATTTCTGCTTGCACGACCTCTTCACCTTATATTGGAAATGATTTTTCAATGCATAACAAATGAGCTGTTTGATCAATTCCTCCTTGGTATTGTAGATATCTCCCTTTTGGAATTCTTCTTCAGCATTTGTAGTTTCTTGAATTTCCATTGTGTCTTCTTCTCCGACCACATTTCTCGCTAATGAGGTTTGCATAGTCGATGTAGTCAATCGCGTTAAGCCCATGTTTTCCTTCATGAGCTCTCTATAGACATCTTTGCTAGTTCCTTCACATTTTTTGTGTTGTTATTTCCAAGCTCGGTTCGTTTCTTACTATATCTATGCACAAAGGGAACTTCATCCACTGCTTTCTTTGCTTTTCACTTCCGTAGAATTTGAGATTGTAATCACTTTCTATTTTCAATGGTGGCGAGTCTCTGTCAATTTGTATCTAATCTGCATAGCTTCTATATCTTTTTGTATTGAATTTGTTGTTCTAAGATTCCCCTTAGTGTCTTTGAATGTGTTTGTCCATTGGAATGAGTATTCCTGTTATCTCAAAGTTCCTATACTCTCCATTTTTCCCCCATTGTCCATTGTGGTATACTACAGCTGGGATTTGCTCCATTCAACTGTGGATTTCAATGAATAGTTGGCTAAGTGAAACATAAAAGAAACGTATATGAAACATGAATGAAACAATGTTTACGTACGTCAAGAAACAATGTGATGTATTAGGCGAACGAAACAATTGTGAAACATAAAAGAAACATATGTGAAACATGAAAGAAATATATTTGAAACAACACGTAATGTACTGCATTCAGTGTTTTCCAGATTGACACATTTTATGTGTAGATAATCACGAGAAGCAATTTTTGTAGAATTTTGGATCATAATTCGAACAAAATAAGCATTTTGAATCTCACAACTGCTAGGTTTTTTGGATTTGCATGCAAATTTACTTGTTCAATTCAATTTCAATCTCAGTCAATACACATTGAATCCTAAATTTCAATCTGTAAAATCATGAAATATATCTAAACAAGGTATTATCAGAACAAGATAAACGGATCGCGTTTTGTTACCTGTTTTGTTCTTCTTCCTCCTCTTGATTTTGAGCTTGAATTGTGATCTCTAACAGTCCAGTTTTTCTTCTCGATTTGTTTTCCTCATATCTTTGCGTTCCCTCTGTTTTTGGTTAATATTTGGGATGAGAGGATCGTATTTTTGATCAGAGATCTTGCTGTGATCAGAAGCGTGATTTTTAGAGGGAAAATGCTGCAATTATCGAAGATGCTGAAGATCGGGTACATTTGTCCGGAATTTGTTTGAGCTGGGTATTTTTGGGAACAATTGGGCCAGATCGGGTATATTTGTGAAACAGGCGGGCCGGGTGGACATTGTGCTGGTATTGGGCATCCAAAATCGGGCATTTATGTCCTTTTCCCATTTTTTTTGGAGGGGTGGGGGTTGGGCTACAAGAATTAATATTCAAGTCGGCCCATTGACAGAGCCTTAATAGGCCTACAAAGCCTTAATAGGCCCACCTGACCTTAACAGACCCATATCCCAGGTATAAATAGCCTCATCCTTAGTTAATTTTTCTTTAAGTACATTTCAATTGCTAATTAGCTTTTGTGTTCCTGGATTATCTTCCTACACTTTGTTGACTTAAGCATCAGAGGCACCCAGAGCCTTTTGCAGGCCGGTTCCCCCTCTTGGATTATTTAGTAATTCGGAGTTGGATCCCTCAACCCAGAACTTCTCAACTTAAAATGAGTTGTAAGCCTGTAAGTACTTTCGTAGCATCAATAACTAAAAGGGAAAAAGGAAAGATAGGATGAAATAGCAATAATACGTGGAACAGAAAAAGAAAAGAAAAAATTGTGGAAAGAATGATACAATACATTATAGAGAATGAGGAAACACAAAAAATCTATAAGATTTTATTTCTGTCAACTCGGAAAAAATCATGTTTTATTTTAAGAATCTCACCTTTTTTTAATAATTCATACAATTCTTAGTTGAATTGTGTGACCACAATATATTTTACTCAAAATATGGCCATTAAAGCAAATTGGGTTGTAGGTTCTAAGGGGTGTCAGTTAAGTCTAAATGGAGGGCTGAATAAATTTAACCAATTTTTGATTTAAAACAAATTTAGAGTTTATCAAGAAAACAACTAAGTCTCTTGAGAGACAGTAGGGTCAAACTTAAGCAGGAGAATTAACCACTCAACAGACTCGAGCGAGCTGTTGATAGAGTAACTCATCTGAGTGAAGTTAGCTCTTTATAAAATCAGTTTTCTTGGTTTTTAAAGCGGAAGTCTTGCTCACTTTTTAAGATATGGTTATCAACACTTGTTTTAATCTTTATTATTATCAGTTTGGATATCATATATAAGTATAATTAAATAAATGACAAAAATTAAAAATGCTGAAAGTAAATGACACAAAGTGGGGTAATTCCTCTACCCCATTCTTCTTCTACTCCAGGAGAAATATACTAATGCAACTTTGACTTTGTTACAAGAGTACATATACAGTCCGAGCAAGCCTTGATCACACAGCTGCACAACAAGAAAAATGCAGATTAACAACACCAAAAAGACAATGGTTTTTTGTATTTTTTGTTGTCTTTTACCATATAACAACGGATATTCCGAAAACCGTTGTCAATTAGAGGATTTTTTCCGCTGATAGACAACGGCAAGTCCATAAATTGACAACATACTGTTGTCTATTAGTTTTATTTTTCCGCCTATAGACAACTATGCTTACAACGGTTTCTCCATACTGTTGTCTATTAGCCTATTTTTCCGCCTATAGACAACAATGCTTACAACGGTTTCTTGAATCATTGTATATTATTGGAAAAATTTCGCTAATCAACAAGCCTATTGATTTCTTGAAATTGGATGCGCACGATATGAAATTGTTTTATCAGCAAGTCGATCTGTTGACGGATCTGTGCGATGCCATTCATGCGTTATGGATTCGGTCCGGACAACATGGTTCAGGGAGCGTAGACTAGTTTTTGAATACCAATTGATGCAGGGAGAAGTGTGAACAACAAAGAACACAAATACTACCATTGATTCACAAGAATACCGAAAGTATTGAACAAAGCAATAGGATTCTCAAAAGAACGTGTATTTCTTGGAGAAGAGATAAATCTCAAAACTTAATAATAATTGAACCTCCCTAAAAATAATAAAATAGCAAGTACTTATAGGATTAGAATCCCACCACAATAAATCTCCTATCTTAATTAAGAAACTTAAATGATAAACTAAATAGAATCATAAACACACAAATAACTATCTAAAATATAAGATATTCTAAAATCTTAAAAGATAATAAACTAGATATTATCTCCATCAGTTTCTTTCCTTGCTGAGTGCCCCCGTTTTGTGTTTCTGTTTGGTGGTGCTTCTTCGTGCATTTTTTTTGTCTAGTTGGATGGGTTAGTCTGGGTCGTAAAGGTTGGGGTTTCTCTTCTAGTTGGATCTTAGAAGCAATGTTTATTTTTTGTTGAATATTTTGAGCTCCCCTGCGTCTTTTTTATTCGAATCTTTCTTTTTCTTTCTATTTTCTTATGCATTTTTAGGTTTTAGTGGCTGACTCGTGTCTTGGAGTGAGACGATTCCTGATAATGAATAACGATCTTGCAAAGAAGCTTCAAAGCTTCTCTCTTAGAACCTGAACAAATGGGGATATGAATTGAGGAGATTGATATCGTGGACAGTGAAAAGGAGTGCTTGAGAAGCTTATTGAAATGTTCTGTGAAATTAAAAAGTGAATTTTACGAGTGTCAAGAAGATATAGATGGGATTTGGCCGATTGATGAAGCTTTTATTTTGAAAGAAATCGGGTTCAACATATTTCAATCATATTCAAGATGAAATTAGATAAAAAAGGGGTTTTGGAAGGAAAACTATGTTATTTTGATACTCAGTTTTTGGTTCTTCAAGAATGGAAGGAAGGTGTTGATTTGAAGTCTAGAATTTACCAACACACTGGTTTAGCATAGAAGTGGGACCCAAATTTGGTAAAATATTTTCTAAGGCTAAAGATGTTTTGATACTTGAGGCAGGTAGTGTGAGAGGGAGATTTCTTAAAGTTCAAGTGACAATGGATTTGGATAACCACTTTTGAGAGGAACTAAATTAAAAATGAAGGGGAAGGTATGATAAGTGTCTTTTTATGTGTGTTTATGTGTTTATTTGAGTAGGATTTAGGTTATTTTGTTGTTACTTTTGTTACATAGTTCATATTACTGTGAGGTGCTCTTATTAGTGTAGGTTGATCATTTGGAGCAGTTTCTAGCGAATTTCGGACCATGAATTCATGTTAAAATATAAGTCAGATTAAAAGGATGTGAAGTCGCTCCAATATCCAAGTCAAACTCATCAAAATGGAGCCTTTCACACAAAACACAACCACAACATCTTGGGAAATACGGCCGTGTTAAAAAAGAGCCAAAACGAAGCAAAAAGGGGCCAACCATACAAAACACAGCACGACCGTGCTTTGAAACACAGGCGTGTTCATGAGTTATTTCGCTAGCACAACCAGTGTTTTGAAACACAGTGGTTTCAGTGCTTTTCTACAAACACATCCATGTGGTGTTTTAAAGTACGACCGTGTTTTGACAACTTCTAAATTCGTATCAAACACGACTAGGCTGTGTTTCTCAGCACGACCGTGCTATGTGACTGTTTATGCCCAATTTTTGAAGGGTATTTTGAGAAAGCACTTCAACCAAGCCTTTTGGCAACTCTTGTTCACTTTTGACACCCAATTTTGCTGAACAATTTCACCAATAATTTTATATAAAATAATCACTCAACAACCCAATTAATGAAGTGGAGCACTAAAATGAACTAAAGATGACATTATTAAGGAATACTTTCAACAAAATAATGTCAATAAAATCCCAATGATGAGGTTGAGGATGAATATTCATAATATTCATAAAAATTCAGATTTTGAAGATCAAATTACATATTGTGAGAAGAGAGGGAGAGAAGAATTGGAGATTGAAGAGCTTGGAGAGGAAGGCTTGGAGCATAGCACCATTAAAGACAACAAAAGAAGTCTTATTATGATCTTGAGAAAAGATAAGTCAACCATGTCTATATGATTTGAATCTCTTGTATAGCTTATGCTTTTGCCAAAATCATCCTGAGCCAAACTTTTAGTGTTTAAATGTAATGAACTTTAGAATGGATTTATGATTATGGTTTAAATGTTTTTAATATAATTTTCATGTTTTGTGTGATTCACTTATACTATGCTTCATTCATTCGAGTTGATATTTCCAGTGTATTTATTTGAATTTTATTCCTTATCGGATAATCGATAGATTTATGGTGAGTAAGAACTAATATAAGTGAAATGAGTTGCATGCAATCCTATATATAGGATAAAACAGAAACGAAACAGGATTAAAATATGCTCAGGCCGACCGGTCGACCTGAGTTGGGAACATTTGGGTTGCATTTTTTATTTTGTTTCAACATTTGAGTTGGTGGACCGGTCTACAAGGAGGGCGGCCGATTGAGGTTATGGTCGACCGGTCCAACCCCCAATTGGACCAGTCCAACCCCTTGTTTAATTAGCCCAAATCTCAGATTAACTTTTTAAACGTTAGAATTTTCAACAGGTCAACCGGTCGACCTATGATTTTTGACAGCAACATTCTATCCGTTGTTGAGCCATTATCTATTATGATCTACTTTATATTTCTTAACCATTTTTGTAGATCTTTTGATCCTTCTTTTGTAGACAAAAGTGAAGATGGATGAGCCTATGTTGGAGATCCAATCTTGAAGACTCTCTTGAAGGCTTTGACGGATCAAAACAACAACACAAGCATTCAAATAACAAGAAAAAAATCAGCAAACTTCTTTTTCTCTCTTGGCAAAATTCTTGTTGTATTTTAAGCCTAAGTTTTACACTTGCACATCTTGAGTATTAGGCTTCCTTCTTGATTACACTTACGCTAGTGGTAAACAAAGTGTAATCTTGATTGTAATTTTCAATCATCCAAAATAAGACATCCTTGTTAGTGTTCTTATGGTAAGAACACACTTGGGTGATTTTAGGTGTTGAAGAGTGTGGTACTCTCCATTGGTGTAAGAAGATTGTGCTAATCTTCATAGGTGGTGGTGTAATAAGAGTGTGGTACTTTTCAAGGTAAAGGTTTATATTTGTTTGGTATCAATAAAACTTTTTCCTTTTTGAAAATCCATTCCGGACATACCGGGGTGGTAGAGGATTAGGCCCTAGGTGGGTTGAACCTCTATAAATCATTATGTGTTGTTTACATTTCCGCACTTTTATTCTGGTCATCATCTACATATTCAAAAAAGAAGACATCAATCCAAAATCGGGAAAATCTATTCTCCCCCTCTAGATTTTCGTAGCCACTTGGACTAACAAGTGGTATCAAAGCCAAACTCTTTGGCAAGCTCATTTAATCGTTGCGAGTAAAGAGGATCAAGAAGAAGGTATTGACTATGATGAAATATTTGCACCCGTAGCATGTTTAGAAGAAATTCGAATTTTACTTGCCTATTCTTGTTTTAAAAATTTCAAGCTTTACCAAATGGATGTTAAATCCGCCTTTTTAAATGGTTTTATTCAAGAAGAAGTCTATGTAAAACAACCTCCGGGGTTTGAAAATTTTTCAAGGCCGAATGATGTTTACTAACTTAAAGAGGCCTTATATGGTTTAAAGCAAGCACCCCGGGCATGGTACGATAGACTTATCTCTTTTATTTTACAAAATGGATTTTCAAGAGATAAAGTTGATACTACTCTCTTTGTTTTTGAAAAAGGGCAAGATTATTTATTTGTACAAATTTATGTTGATGACATTATATTCGGTGCTACTAATGAGTCTCTTTATAAGAAATTTTCAAAGCTCATGCAAGGTAAATTTGAGATCAACATGATGGGAGAACTTAACTTCTTTCTTGGACTTAAAATAAAACAATGTCAAGAAGGCATCTATATATCCCAATCCAAGTATACAAAAGATCTTCTAAAGAAGCTCGGAATTGAAGAAGGAAGGACCGTTGCTACCTTGATGGCAATAAGTATCAAACTCGACAAAGAGAGAAAGGTAAACCGCTATACCAAATAAAATATTGAGGTATGATTGGTAGTTTACTTTATTTAACCGCCAGTAGACCCGATATTCTTCATGTCATATGCTTATGCGCTCGATTTCAAAGCAATCCCAAAGAATCTCATTTTAAGTGCCGTTAAAAGAATTTTTCGATATTTAAAAAGGCACTGTTAGGAAATTTATTTGATAGATTTTGATGATACCATGTAAAACTTAAACTAGGAAGTTGGCACCCCATTTTGCTTGTAATTTGTATTGTAATAGATAGGACTGAAAAAGCTGAGTCAAGTCAGCTATGTCAAAGATTACAAGAAGTCAACTGCGGACTATGTGAAGACTCTGCTGTGTGTCAGCTGAGTAAGGCCATGAAGGAAGACAAGGACTCGACTGAAGGAGAGTCAGCTGATGAACAGATGTGAGAAGTGTCAGTCAAGTCAACTCAAGAAGCCAAGTTTACAAGTTGAAGTGACAGTTGAGTCAATCTAATGATTGGAGCAGACTCAAGTCACCTGGGTAAAGGCAGCAGTCAAGTCAAGACAACTGACTAGATCCATTGATTAAAGTCAAGAATATTATTTCATTTAGTAATATGGCAAGCTACCAGGTCTAAAGTGTTTGGCCCTAAATTGTGCAAAAGGAATAAACCAATGGGAAACACTACACCTTGTGTCAGGCACCTGCAAACACTGAAATGCCAATAATACGAGGAAAGGTCAACATCACCAAGGCTGCAGACCAAGAAAAGACAAGCCAATGAACACAAAGTGACATTTGAAATTGTCCTATCTCTTCAACGGGCAAAATTTCAAATGGGCACTATAAAAGGCTGAAGAAGCTATTGAGAAGAGGTGACTTTGACTACCTGAACCACGAACAAGCAAGCAATATTCAAACATTTAAACTTGCAAATTCTCAACGCATATCAAGATATTCCTCAAGCCTGAAACTCGAAGGAACTCGATCCAACACTCACTGTGAAGGAAATATAACTTCAAACTGTTGAAGAGGAAACTTTTGAAGAAAACAAAAGGGGTCTACTTTCCAAGTCAGGATTATAGAAAAGTTCAAGGTCAAACCATTATCAAGTTTGTTGGAGGGCTTCGTGATCAAATCCAAGAACTTGAGAAGTGAGTTGAAGTAGCAAGACAACTACTGTGAAGAAGCTGAGTCGCAAGAGAAGCCAACCGTGTGATCAATGTTGTCTCCAGATGATAACTGCTTTGTAAACTGGTTTGTTACATAGTGGATTTCTCCAGGAGTTGGAAAAGAGATGATTAGAAGAATTACCCAATCTTCGAACCTCTATAAATTATTTGTGTCATTTACTTTCAGCAAACTTACTTTCCTGCATATTTATTTTATATATGTTGTTAGTATTATATTTGCTATCCAACTGATAAATAACCAAGTGCTAAAAATCAAGTGTTAAAAACAAGCTTAAAACAAATCAAAGGGTGTTAAGTCTTCCACTGTTAAAAATCAAACCAGCCAAGTTAAGTATTTGGCTTAAGCAGCCGAGTTATACTATCAACAACTCTATCGAGTCTGTTGAGTGGGTAACTTAGCTGAAAAGCCAACTTAGCTGTCCCTCAAGGACACAACTATTTGAGTCAATTTTATTGAATATTTTTAAAATACTAAAATCGAAAATTTGGTAAGGTTTATTCAACCCCCCTTCTAACCTTACACCACACCCCTTGGGACCTACAAGTGGTATCAGAGCGGTTGATTCATTGAGCCTTCCGCACTGGTTACTAAACTAGATCTCTATCTTTTCAAAAAGTTTTTACACTTGTGTTTTTCAAAGTCTTTCATCTTTTAAGCAACGATATTATCATGGAAGCAAATCTAACAAGCATTCCTATGTTTACTGTTGAGGAATTTGATGATTGGAAAATACGCATGCAGGCTCATCTATCTGCATTACATGATGAAATGTGGCTTGTGATAGAGGATAGGCCACTGCAAATACTCAAAGTAAACACAGCTGTACGAAGAGCAGCTGCAGCTGAAGGAGAAGAAGCTGCTGCTGAAGCAAGACCAACCATAGTTGAAAAACCAAGGACTGAGTGGACAAATGAGGATAGAAAGAGATACAACCTGGACAATATGGCTAAGGATATTCTCTACAAGACATTGGACAAAGCCATGTTCAACAAAGTCAAATCTTGCTAATCTGCAAAAGAGATTTGGGAAAAGCTGACCTTAATTTGTGAAGGATCAGAACAAATTAAGGAAAATAAATTAATCATTATTCTTTGTTCAAAAATTTGAAAATTTTAATATGCTTTGCAGTGTGAAACTCGGATCACCGGATGCCGTTTTTCGAGATTACAAGTGAGCTTTCACTCTTGGGAAAGAATATACACAAAAGGAAATATGTATAAAGATCTTAAGAAGCCTCCCAGCTGAATGGGAAATGAAGGTTATGGCCCTGAGACATTCAATGGACCTATCAAAAACATCTAACCATGAGCTATTCTCAGACCTCAAAGCCTATGAGTTTGAGCTGAGAAGGAAAGAGCAAGAGGAAACAGTTGTACCCAAAACAGCTGCATTGATGGCCAGTGAAGGGAAAAGAGCTGACCTAAAAGAAGCCATAGACCAGGAGGAGATTGCCCTGATGGTCAAAAGTTTCAACAAGTTCTTCAATAAGAACTATAAAAGGAATAAGGATGAAACCTCTAGAAGACATTCAGCACCCTCAAAGGCACAACAAGATAGGCCACCCAAGAGAGCTAAGCATCAAAGAGCTGATTATCAGAGAGCTGATAATCAAAGGACGACAGAGCTGATCAGAGAGCTGAGAACCTGTGTTGGAATTGCAGACAACCAGGACATTTTGCTGTTGACTGTTCATATCCACCGGTCAACAAGTACAGAAATGAAGAAGAAAGAAAGGTCTTCAGGAAAAGAAGACAAGAAAAGAAGAAAGCCATGTTGGCTGCTGAGACTGCTGAGTCAGCCAAGTGCAATGAAACAACAGACTCAGATAGTAGTGAAGCAGACTACTCAAGTGATTCTGAGGAAGAGGCTATGATCTGCCTCATGGCCAAAGAACATGATCAAGAAGATGAGGTACACTCTAATCATCTCATTCTGATTCAAGTGATAGTGACTGTGATACACACACTTCATCACCCACTAATAATGAAAGATTTTGAACACATAAAATCCTCACACACAATTTTAAATGAGGAAAATAGCCAGCTTAAAAGACAAAACTCACAGCTGACTAAAGAGCTGAGTACTCTGAGTCACATAGCTGATGAGAACACTAAGATGAAGGCTGAAAATGCCAAGATCATAGCAGAGTTAGCTGCTACAGAAAAGAGGGAAAAAGATCTTACAAATGTGATTGCCTCATTTACAAAAGCATCCAAATCATTGGATGAACTTATTATGAGCCAAAAAGAATGTGGAGATAAGACATGCATAAGATTTAATTCCTTTGTGCATAGTCAAACTCCAAGAGTGATTTTGGAAAAAGGATCTTCAAGTAACGAAGCATCCCCGAAAACCCAAACACCAAATGTTGCACACACATCTATTCCAAAGCACAATCAAAATCATACTGGCCTTGGATATAAAGGGAAAGGAAAGCAGCCAGCTGAGTATTGTGAGAGGACAACTGAGAAGAAATTCAGCCGAGTTCCTCAGCAAACTCCAAACAGAAAATACTCTGTGAAAAGCAAACAGAGCTACCAAAAACCCCAGAAATTTCATCTGAGAAATACATATGATGGGAATGGTAGAAAATATCCAAACTATGTTGATTGGAATAATGTGAAATATCAGCAAAGACCTAAGGAATACAAACCAAAATGGCAAAGACCTAAACCTCAACAAAGGTCATTCCAAAGGCAAAAGAGCTTTTATCAGCACACATACGCACCCAAGCACTACACTCAGAAATACCACAACTACCCCAAGAAAGCAGTTGCTAAAACATACACACAAGCATACAAATAAAAGAGACAGCTGTATGATCCTAAAACCCACAAGCAATTTGCTAATGTGCACTATGATTATGGTACTGATAGATGGCAACCACTTAGAGTCAAACCATTTGGCTATAGGTTGGTTGGAGCATCTCATAGCACTAACCCCTCAGGACCGAAACAAGTATGGGTACCTAAAACCTGATTTCCTTGATTGCAGGTTCAAGGAACAACTGAGTGCCAAGGAACTTGGTACATGGATAGTGGCTGTTCCAGACACATGACAGGGAACAAGAAAAACCCGTCAAGATTCAAGGAGATTAGAGGTGCAAAAGTTATATTTGGAGGAAATGAAGCTCCAGAGGAGATTAAAGGCACAGGATCCATCAAGAAAAATGGATTGGAAATCACAGATGTTGCTTACGTTGAAGGCCTCAACTTCAACCTGTTAAGTATCAACCAACTATGTGACAAAGGCTATAATGTAGGATTCAACATGGGGATATGCCAAATCAAAGATGCTGAATCAAATGAAATAGTGCTACAAGGGTCAAGGCAAAAGAATATGTATGTGGTAGAATTGTCTACTGCTATTCCAAGCACATGTCTGCTAGCAAAGAGCACAACCGAATCAAGTTGGCTGTTGCACAAGAAGCTGAGTCACCTGAATTTCAAGACAATCAACAAGCTTGCAAGGATTCATCTTGTAGAAGGATTTCCAGACTCAATGTACAAGAAAGAAAGTGTATGTGATGCATGCCAGATGGGAAAGCAAATCAAATCTTCATTTAAGGATAAGCCAAGTCCTTCTTCAACAAGGATATTACATCTGTTGCATATGGACTTATTTGGTCCAGTTGAGCCAGCTAGCATAAGTGGAAAGAAATACACTCTAGTAGTGGTGGATGATTATTCAAGATATACATGGACAATCTTCATGTGTAAAAAGAAGGAAACTTTGCAGAAGTTACCTCAGCTGATGAAAATAGTTCAAAATGAGAAGAGTCAAACCATTATAAAGATAAGATCTGACAGGGGAACTGAGTTTGTTAATGGGATAATAACTTGTGTTGAAAATGGTATTGCTCATGAGTTATCAGCTGCAAGGACTCCATAGTAGAATGGAGTAGCTGAAAGAAGAAACAAAACTCTCAAGGAAACTGCAAGGACCATGTTAGCTGAAGTTGGATTGCCTAAGAGATTTTGGGCTGAAGCCATAAATACATCATGCAATACTCAAAATAGATGCATGATTAACAGGCAATTGACCAAAACTCCCTATGAAATTTGGACAGGGAGAAAGCCAAATGTTGGATACTTCAGGATATTTGGATGTAAATGCTTCATCCATGTGGCAAAGATAATCTGAAGGCTTTTGATGCTAAAGCTGATGGAGGTATCTTTTTGGGATACTCAGCTGAGAGTAAAGCCTATAGAGTGTTGAACAAGAGGACTATGGTCACAGAAGAGTCTATCCATGTGGTTTTTGATGAACCTAATGTAAGTGGAGAAGACATTGAAGAGATAACTGATAAGCTGAATCAGTCAACTATGCAGAAGAGTCCTTATGTGGAAGCTGAAGTAAGAGCACTTAACCCAGATGAAGATGAGATAGCTGAATCTCAAAGAGAGTTGGAAGGTCTACAGCTGAATGAAGATGAAAGAGCTGTTCAAGACAACTTTGCTGCGAGACGGCTGAATCCAACTGACTTATTCCAACCTGATGTGAGATGGCTGAGAGACCATCCACTAGAGTTAGTCATTGGAGATGTTAGAGATGTCATAAGAACCAGATCTAGAGTACATCATGAAGCCATGTTTACTTGTTTCATTTCCCAGATAGAGCCTAAAGATGTGTCTCAAGCATTGGATGACATACATTGGATTAAGGCCATGCAAGAAGAACTGAATCAGTTTGAAAGAAACAAAGTATGGGAATTAGTTCAAAGACCAACCCACCAAAATATCATTGGCACAAAATGGGTTTTCAGAAATAATATGAATGAGGAAGGATCTGTTGTAAGAAACAAAGAAAGATTGGTAGCCAAAGGGTATTGCCAAGAAGAGGGTATAGATTTTGATGAAACATTTGCTCCTGTTGCAAGATTGGAAGCAATAAGGATGTTTCTTGCTTATGATGCCCATAAGAACTTCACTGTATATCAAATGGATGTGAAAAGTGCATTTCCAAATGGACTATTAGAGGAAGAAGTCTATGTTGAACAACCTCCAGGTTTTGAGCAGAAAACTATTGGAGATAAGGCCAACAAGCTCAAGAAAGCATTGTATGGATTGAAACAAGTACCAAGAGCATGGTATGATACATTGTCTCAATTTCTAACTGACAATGGATTCACCAAAGGCAAGGTTGATAGAACACTCTTCAGAATTCAAGATGGAGAGAGTATACTGCTTGTTCAAATATATGTGGATGACATCATTTTTGGTCCCACAAACAAAGAGTTGTGTGACAAGTTCTCAAACCTCATGCAAGGCAAATTTGAGATGAACATGATGGGAGAGCTGACTTTCTTCCTAGGACTTCAAGTCAAGCAATTGAAGGATGGAACATTCATAAGCCAAACAAAGTATACCAGAGATTTAATGAAGAAATTTGGTATGGAAGAGAAGTCTTTTGTGAAAATTCTAATGAATACTTCAATCAAGATGGACATGGATGCAGATGGAAAAGCTGTTGATCAAACTAGATATAGAGCCCTCATTGGATCCTTACTCTATCTAACAACAAGCAGGCCATACATCACCTTTGCAGTAGGTGTATGTGTAAGATTTCAATCTGCACCAAAGGAGAACCACATGACTGCAACTAAGAGAATCCTAAGATACTTGAAAGGATGATAGGAAGTCGGCTTATGGTATCCAAAGGAAGGTGGATTCAAGTTGGTTGGTTACTCAGACTCAGACTATGCTGGATGTAGAGTTGACAGGATGAGTACTTCAGGTACATGTCAAATGCTTGGAAATAGATTGGTTTTTTAGTTCAACAAGAAACAAAATTCAATAGTTACATCCACAGCTGAAGCAGAGTACATAGTTGTGGGCAACTGTTGTGCCCAAGTCTTATGGATGAGACATCAGCTGAGAGATTATGATATTGAAGAAAAAGAGATTCCAATTATGTGTGATAACACTAGTGCTATTGCAATCACTCAAAATCCAGTGTTGCATTCAAGAACAAAGCACATTGATGTCAGATATCATTTTATAAGAGATCATGTTGAAAAGAAAGACAACACCTTGGAATACATCTCAACTGATATATTCACAAAGCCATTATGTGAATCAAGGTTTGAAGAGCTCAAGAATGAGTTAGGATTAATTGAGCTGAGTTAGGAAACTCAGAAGACTCAATAAGCTGAGAAAGAAGATGAGAATATTGAACAAGAGCAAGTTTCACGTTTCAGCCAAGTGAAACAAATTAAGTCGGAAGTCACCAGACGAGTTAGGCGACAAAATTACATCATGAGAAGAGAGAAGCATAGTTGAGTCACTTTGGATATAAGCTGAATCATTTATGATCTAAGTGACAAAAACGCAGTTGTTTTAATTAAGCGGGAATGTTTGTAAAAATGACGTCAACGTAATAATGACTGTCAGTACAAAAGCTGCACAGTAAACCAAATGATTGGATATAAATGATGTTGCATTTAATGTGGGGAATTTAATGCCGTTTTGAAGCTCTAATCTCGACCGTTGATCTCGATCAAAAATTTCAAAATTCGAAAGATGTCCTTTCAGGTTCCTTATATGCGAACTATTCATCTTTAGCAATGAAAGAGCATTTTCTCTGTAACTAAGTGCAAACCCTAGTTCTTACAAGCAAGATTTCTCGTGTTTTAATCGGTAGAACCCTCTGAAAATGGCCCCAACTCATGATTACGCAAAGCTCTCCAAGCAAATCCACACTGGTTCTTCTGTGGATTTCAAAGGCATGATCAAACAGGGTGTCGATGAAGCCCTGGTCTAAAAGATAGCAGAGAAATTGGAGAAGTCCGGCCTGAAGGACTTCTTGTCGATACATTTCACGCATACATATCTGGAGGAGGTCTCTATGTTTTATGTTAACGCAGAGGTGCAGGACGATGAAATCCGGTCATCTGTCCACGACAAGGTCATCAAATTCACTGCAAAAGACCTTGTTGAGCACTGCTTTTTAGGGATGACAACAGGATGGGTCTGGGACGGGTTTGGCCAAATCTAGGACCCACCCCGCAAAGAAAATCTCGAACCCAGGACCCACCCGACCCACTTTAGGACCCGCTCCGCCCCGTCCCATATTGGACCCGCAACCCAGAGGGTTGGACCCGCTGAAGTTTAATAAATTTCTGCTGCCAATTTTTTACTTTTAAATTTCATTCTAACTTGTGACTTTGACTCTTTGTTGTAATTAAAATTCTAATTATTATTTTTTTATAATTATTTTCTCAATTCATTATGCTGTGAATAAATTGTTGGCGCCCCTTAATTGTTTAATTGAACTCATTTTTTTCAATAATTGAGAATCTGCAAACATTATTCTTGACTCAATGCATTAAGCCGCCCATCAACAAGCTTAACATGAATCATAATATTTCAAAAAGCCAAGGAATGACGACTTGCGAAGAAAATTAAGAAATTAGAAAGTATATGACTGATTCACAAAGACTGAGTTAGACTAGATAAAAAAATATTAATTAAATTGACTATGTATACGGGGTGGGTCTATAAGGACCCGTTACCCGCCCCGGACCCGGTGGGTTTTCTTAAAACGGGTCCAAGACCCACCCTGGGACTCGTTTGACCAGGTTTGAACCCACCCCGAATGGGGCGAGTTTAATGTGGAGCCGGGTTTTGACCCATCCCATTGTCATCCCTACTGTTTTTTGCCCGCGGAGGGATTGAAGGACATCGTTGAGAAGGATGTCGACTTAGCTGCAGCTTGGAAAGAAGTTGCCAAGCCGGAGTGTGCTGCGAAGGTTGTGTATACAACCAAGAAAGAATCTTTGAAGGATGACTACCATAAACTGATGGACATCGTCTCAAAGTGCATGGACATGAAGTTTGGAAGCTTCAATCAACTGTCCAAGACTAAGCTGATCGTGATGTCTGCGATCATGCAAGAGAAGAAGATTAACTGGGCTGAGTTTGTTTTCAGCCGAATTTGCCAGAATGTGTTGAACAGGACCTACAAGAAGGATGGGTCTTTTGGTTGTTCCTTCGGTTATGGCCTGGTGATTGGCCATCTGATGGAGGCAAAGGGCATTGCTCTCCGCCATGGCAAGCCCTTTCATGCCAACAAGCGAATGTTCAAGGCGAACCTTTCCGGAGCCCAGAAGAAGGCTCATGCCAGAAAGGTTGATACTAATGAGGGGGAATCAACTGATCCCGAAGACACCACTGAGACTTTTCCAACTCTCTCTCCTAATCCAATATCCAAGAAGCGAGCTGCAGTATCCAAGCCTGCCCCTGCCCCTGTAGCCAAACAAAGAAAGCACCTGCTCCTGCAGCCAAGTCCAAATCTCCTGCCCATGCAGCCGAATCACCTACCCATGTAGCTGATCCCCTACCCCAGCAGCCAAGATAGCGGAGGAACCCCAAACTCCCTCCCCTGTCATGAAGAATAAGAGGACTACCAAGTCAAGAAAGGCAACTGCCTCTAAGAAAGGAGAAAAGGCCTTCACTATCGAAGAGCCTATGGAGGTGGAACCTGAGATCCAGCTGGTTCCATCCAAGAGAAGATGGTTGTACAAACGCTCTGAGCTTGAGAAGACAGCTGAATCCAGTACCCAACCGGAGAAGGAAAGTGAGACTGCTGATGCTCAGGAGAAGCAGTCTCCAGAAGTTGTTGATGAGCCTGAGAAAACTGCTGATGTTGATCAGCATAGAACCGTTGAAGATCCAGCTGTGCGGCAAACAGCTGATGAAATGGAAGTAGCTGAGACAACTGAACCTATGCAAGAAAAGGTTGTCTCACCTCGTCGGACAGATGATGCTGAGTCTGAGGAGGAGCAAGGCCCTTTAGCCCCCATTCAGGAGACAGGAGAAAAAGGCGATGATGATAAAGATGACTTAATCATGTACTCTCCCGTCTACCCTGACATTCATAGAAGATTAAGAGAATGGAGGGCTTGGAAGCTGGATTACTCCAGGCGTCAGTTTACTTGCCCATAATTCATAGAGGAGGAGGAACTTCTTAGGTTCCTTGGACATGCATCTGTCCAAGATGCCCTCGATGAAAAGAGTTGTATGGAAACCCTCCAACTTATTAAGGAGGAAAAAAAGGAGAAAGCGGCGGAGCAAGCAAGAGCCTTGGAGAAATCCAAAATGTGTGTAGTTATAGGGACTCATGAGCATACACATGAGCACCTTCATGAATACATTGAAAGTGATGAAGAGATGGATCCAGCTGCTGCAGCGGAGAAGTCAGAATTACAGCAAGCTCTACAAGAATCCAGAGCCATGCACGAGCAAAGCCATCTAGAAGATCCAAAAGAGTCCTCCCAAACTCTTCTTCAGACTGATCCTTTGAGAGTGGCGCAGCAGTTTGCAATGAATATTACTGCCACCACGTCCCCCATGCACTCACCTGATGGCTCGCAGGGAATTGGCAATGAAACTGGGAATTCGGCACCCAAGCTAAGCCAACCCCTGGTGAAGGTGTTAACACACCTGCCCCTGCGGCTCAACACTTAGAGGAATAGAAGTTGCGTCTCTGGAACAGAGTAACCCCACTATCATTCACTCAGCTGGTGCGCCAGTTGAGGGGGAAACTCTCTCCACCATAGTAGGGTTGGAGGTTGCTGTGGGAGACAAATCAATGGAGTTAGGAGACGAAGTTGAGAAAATCACAGAAGAGCAGAGTGACATTAACGACACTCAAACAGTTAAATCTATTTCAAATTTGAGATGTCACCACCCATTGAAGGTCAAACGCTTTACTGCATTGGCTGAGGTAAAGGATGGTGAAGCCCTGGGAGTTAACACTCTAGGCTCTGAAAGTGCAATCCAAGGAGTTGAGACTCCGATGGATGCCACTATCTAAGACCCTAAGACAGCTGTGTCTGTCGAAGGGATAATCGAAGACCCTAAGATAGTTGAGACTGTCGAAGGGAATGTAGAAGGCCCTGCAGCAGTTGAGACTGCTGGGGGTAATGAAGGCCTATGGGAGGTTGAGACTTCCCTAGGTAAAGAGCTGATAGAAAAGAACATTCCACAAATCAAAGGTGTTGCTATAGAAGAGGAAATCAACGCCCTTCACGATTCCCAGGAACACATAGATACCTCATTTTTGGGATCGGAGGATGAAGCTGAGTCCACTCAACATGAAAATCCAACTACTGACACAGCTGATGATGTTCTCAACACTCAGAGCCAAGTCAGTGAGAAGACAGCTCCTATGAGATTTACTTCGATTCGAGCTCGTTTAGGCATAATGCATATTGAGTAAAGTCTACATTTTCATTTTTGATGCATTTTAAATTTTTTGGGGTGAAAAATCGAATTTTTTCAAAACCTCAAAACAGAGACAGAAATAAAACGAACAGGTACAAGTCGACAATGAGGTCAACTGATCGACCTCTACAGGGACCGGCCGCCCTGTCCGTCGATCGGTCGACCTGGTCAGTTTTAGCAATTAAATCGATTATGTCTCAGCGTTTCACTTTAGCGTTTTTTCCCCTTTCTCACAGCAAACTCAAACCCTAAGTTCCTCTCCCACATTTTTCTTCAATCTTTCTCTATAAATCACCAAATTTGGTGATTCTTGTTGCTAATCATCTCGATTTTGAAAGAATATTACAAATATGACACCTCTCAAGAATTTCACCGGTCAAAATCCCAATTCCAAGCGAAGAAGAGCCGGAGAGGGTTCTTCGAGTTCTTGCCAATTTAAAGCGGAGCAATGCGAAATACGCGCTTCTCAAAGAAATATAGCTCAAGGTCAAGCCGAGAATCCAAACCCCCAACTTTCTCGGGCCCAAATTTTTGAGCTCCGGGCTACAATTTCGAAAGACAATGTCAAATGGACAAAAAGTAAAAAGTCTCTTCTAACTCAAGCTCCTAGTCATGATGTTCATCAATAAATTTGCGGAAAGTTTTTATGAAGATTTGGAATTGAGTAATAAGACGATTGGGCGTACCAAAATTTGCCGGTTTGGTACTTTTTGAATGAATTTCCACTATTAAAGAATATTTTGAAACTCGAGGTTGGATGTATTTATGGGAACATCCTTTCGTTATGTATGATGATGAGTTGATTCTACTTTTCTATTCGAATTTATGGATTGAGTTTGATTTGGGTGATAAGCTGATTGCTATTAATTCGTTTGTTAAGGGGTGTCATTTTCGTTGGACGCCTAATGATATTTGTCGTATGTTGAACGTTAGAGAAGGAGGTTGGGACTATTTTGGTTGCACTCATTGGAATAATAATATTTTCGGGGTGTCTTTGGAAGAGGTTAAGACGTTCTTAGGTGTATGGCGGATTATACTCTTTTGTCTATGACAACCGAGCTCCGTCTTATATCTATGATTGTGGCATATTGCGTTTCTAGAAAATTTGTCAAATTGCCAAATAATATGGATTATTTTTTGACCTACAAGATCAAAAAGAGGGAGCTAGTCAATTTTTCTCAACTCCTTGGATTGCACTTTCAGGGCCAAGAGTCTCAACTCACGTGGCCTCACTTCCATCCTTTGCCTTAGCTGTATCAGCAGCTTCATCGGCCTGCATGGCAGCTGAAGTTTCAGCTGAGACAGTCGGAACCATCTGAGCTTCGTCATCCTCAGTCTGCTGAACTGTAAGATTATCACCATCGCCTCCTAACTCCTTTTGTGGTTGGTCTCCCACAGCCTCTTCCGACCTAGCTGTGGTGGTTTGAGTTTCCCTCTCAGCTGGCGCACCAACTGAGTCTCGAGCAATGGGGTCACTCGAAACCTGAGACACAACTTTTTGTCCAATTGAGTGTTCAACCGTTGGGGCGGTGTATCAACACCCTCTGCAAGAAATGGCCTGGCTAAGATGCCCACTTCATCACCTTCCTTAGTTTCATTGCCAATCTTCCTGGAACCATCATCCTCAGAGTGCACAGGAGATGTGGTGGCATCAATGGTTCGCACCACCTCCATGATATATGGGTTGGGAGAAACCAAGACTGATGAGGATTCTCCAGGGGCCCTCTTTCAAACTCTGCTCGTACAGCTCTTTGGATTCCCTTATTGATTGCCTGAACTCAGCTTTCTCGGCTGTGACAGTAGGGTCAATTTCTTCAATGTCACTATCACTGCTGTCAGCTGGTTCCAAGGCAAATTTAGGTGCATATGTGAAGGCACATAAATGAGGCTGCTTTGACTTTTCAACAGCCTTTGCCTTCTCGATGGCTTTCAGTTTCTCTGCATCATTCTTTTCATAAAGGATGGTTGTGCACATATCAGGGTTAAGAGCGGAGCTAACTGAGATGTTTCCCAGGAAGCTCAGAAGCTCTTCTTCTTTTTCTACAAACTCAGGCCTCTGGAATTGTTGTCTGGCATAGCTCAGAGCATGCAGCAGCGTGCCCACTTCACGACCACCGAACCCTTCGAATGAATATCCACAGTCCAAATAAAGTTATGCATAGCTTTTTCCATTTGCTTGAGCATAGAGGTCAGCCATTTGTAAACCAACATAGAATGAAAAAAAGAACTGTCAATCACTGAATTCACCAAACAAATGCATCCCGCAATAGATAGAGAAGATCCTTTCCAACGCTTGAATTTCAAAAGGAACTTCTCAAATAAGGGTTGTAACATAACCTGCTTTGGGACCCCTTTGAAGATAGGGACGCCCAAATAAGGGTTGTAACATAACCTGCTTTTAATTTATATGTTTTTATTTGTATATTATTGAATCACATACCTTTTATTTTGCAGGAAACACATTGTGTCGTTTAATGGAAAAGGCAAAACAAATTGGTACTCTAAGTGAACACTTGGAGATTTCGTCCTATTTTTTGTTCAACTTTGAATTCGGTCCTGTTAATGGGAAAAAAATTAGAGATTTGATCATGTGACGTCTAATCTATTACAGGTCAAGACGATCGGTTGTGCATATGTGGATTTTTTACTTTATAAAAAAAGTTGTTTAGTGGTAGATTAGTTGGCACTTAAGTTGGAGAAAATATTGTCAATTGGATACTAATTAGATTTTATGTGTCACTAACATACTAATCATCTTTTTTTGTTCATTTTATTTTTCTTCTTTTTCTTACTCCTCCATTTTTCACCCACCATTGTCTCTGGTCACTCAATGACGTCATGAAGGGAGAAGTTGAGGAATGGAGCAAGAGTGGCAAAGCAGGACAGTAAAACGAGCTAGGGCACCCTTTCACCGTCGCAAGAAACCAACGACGACTAGGGAAAAAAAGAGAGAAACTAGATCTAGAAATGAGAAAAAAGATAGAAGGCAGCACGAGGGACTGGGGAGTGATAAACAATAGCAAATGTGGGTGCACTAAGGATGCACAGAGGTGGGGAAGGACAGAAGGGATATAGAAAATCAAAGACATAGATAGTCTCTGAAAGAGGCAAACAACAACAAAAGGTGGTGCGGCCTATACAATAGGTGTAAAAACTACAGTTGTTGTAGAAATGGAAATAATAGAAACTTAAATATACAAGGAAAAAATTTAAAAAAATCGTTTTTTTTTCTATTTTATGCAAAAAGGCAAATTTTGTTGTTTTAAAAAATAATGTTTGATTAATTTTTAATAATCAATCAAATACATAATTGTTTTTAGTTTTTATAAATTAATAATTACAACATCGTCGTATGGGATAATATGTTGGTTAAAGTTTTTTTAATGACTAAGTACAAAGTGGTCCAAGATGGAACATCCGTAGATGAAATGGGGACGCAAAAAGTTATAACCTTCTGAGTTTTGACTGTAAGAACTGTATATGCTATTTGTCGCTTTAGTTGTTGGCAGTTTCAACAAGATGAAAGGATGGGTGATAGGGATATGATGGTTTAAACGTATAAATATGATATGTGATATTTACAGTGATGGTAATTGTTCAAGTTCAATGACGATGTTGTATTTAAAGAAATTTTTTAAAAGTAAAAAAAATATTATTATGCTGTCTAATTAATATTTTTTTTATATTTTCTTTTTGATTACATGTTTGTTTTTATAAATTGCACTCATTAAGAAATAATATTTTTTGGTATTAAGTCAAATTCCGTGCAAGACGGGGGAGCATTACTTGAACAAAATCTTAAGAAAAATCGAGATAGAAGAAAGTCTGATTCAAATAGGATAATTCATTTTTCTCAATTGTTTATTGATTCCTATAATGTTATTATTTTTTGGCATACTTTTATTGAAGTTTTGTGGATAATTTATTTCACATAAAATGTTGATTTTCGACGGTATAATTGTGAAGGTTCTATGAAAAAATATATTGTATTCCACATCAATTTCCAATATGTCTGATATCACAAACGTAATATTTTTAATATATATATATTTATTGTTATTAAATTCCTATTTTATTTAAAACTAAAAGTTTTTAATTCTTTAATAGATTTTTTGTCTTGGCGTAGTGATTTATTATTCCATTATTTAAAATAATTTATTTCTATTTCTATTTATATTTTATTATTTATATAGTTTCTACCTATTTGAATATATAAGAAAATTAAAATTATTTTTATTAATCATACACTCCGTGTATCGCACGGGTGGAAAATTAGTATGGGCATATTTTCAAATGTTTGTCCATCAAGCAGAAAATACTTGCATGGCCTTATTTTCAGAAGGCCTTTTTTGTTGATCCAAATTATGTGGTTCACAAATGTTAGACTATAAGTTTTTTTTATATTTTAATAATTCAATTAGTCCAAATTTCAGATTTATTGATTTTTGTAAATTTATATTTTCTATTTTAATTTTTATTTGGCATGTCTTTTTTTTTTAATTCAAATGTCATGGATAGTTATTTTACAAAAAACTGTTAATTTTAAAAAGTGAAGGTTCTATCAAAAGTCTATTATATCCAATATCAATTTTTCCTTTGTCTGTTTTTGGAATATCATAATTATGAAATTTCTTTTTTACTATATATACAGACATTCAATAATTAATCATAAATTAATTTTTTTGTGGAAATTACATCATTGCTTATGTAACGAATGATGGAAATTCTCCTTACTCTTCGACTATGCCATCGTTTACTCTTCGACTATGCCATCGTACAAAACAAAAATAGGAATTAGATGAAAATCCGTCTGTAACTTAATGTAAACAAAAAATTATAATATCAGTTTTTGTATTATGTGAACTTTTTGTATCTATTTTGTTTTGCATTTGTCTTTTTTATTTTCTTTGTTATATATTAGTAAATAAATTTGAAATAAGACTTTTTTAGGCTACGATATATGAATCAAACAACAATTCAATAGAATTATTCTACTGTTTCATTATTATGTTAAATCAATGTGAATAATAATTTAAAAATTCATTGTTGAAATCTATCCTTGAAGGCTAAAAGTATATGAAATTGATATGATTGAGTTGTATACACTTGTACAAAATTGACCATTTGCATCGGTTGTAAACGACTTTAAGCATCGGTTCCAATGACAATGCTTATGAAGGCGATGCTTATAATCACATGTATAGGCATCAGTTTCAACTGATGCCTAAAGTAAACAATAGGCATCGGTTGCTAAGAAAATACCGATGCATAATGTCACCAAAAGCATCAGTTTCCCACAAACAAACGATGCATAATCAGTTTGTGCATCAGTTCATAACAACAACCGATGCCTATTATTATTTTTTTAAACACATTTTTTTTTTCCAATTCCTGACCTCCCTGCAAAATAAAAATCCAGACCACAAATAAAAATTCAACCCAAAAATATTAGAGGACTCAATGCAGCAAAATTATGTTCAAAACTTTTAAATAAAATGTTTCACTACATTTCCAGTTCAGAATAACTAGAATATATTTTATTATTTTTCATTGTATCATGGTCAAGACGAATTTGGTACAGTGCACTGAAATTTTCAAGATTGACAAAAGCAAAAAAAAAATGGCAGCAGAAAAATATCACCTAATGATGTTCCCATGGTTAGCATTTGGCCATATGATACCATTTCTTGAGTTATCAAATAGATTAGCAGCAAAAGGCATATTGATTTCATATATTTCCACCCCAAAAAACCTACAAAAAACCTACAGAGATTCCCTACCATTCCATCACATCTACAACCCAAAATAAACCTCCTTGAAATCCCAATGCCATCGACGATTTACTAGAAAATTGCGAGGCAACGATCGATTTTCAGCAAAACCAAATCCAATACCTGAAAAAAGCACACCACAAATTAGACGAGCCATTCGAACAACTACTGCAAAAGCTCACGCCAAATTTAATACTCATCGACTTCGCTCCATATTGGACACCAAAAATTGCTGCGAAATTCATTAATCATTAAGAATGTGATTAAGAATGAATTCATTAATCAAATTAACAATTATACATATATGAATTGTGATAAATTTCAATTCAAGTAAATAAGCTTCATTCATTTGCCGAATTAATTTAATGTAAGTAAAAGGGAACCTTGAATATTCTAGACTCCGTGGGTGCACGATTCTCTCGGAACAGCAAAATCGGGATTCCAGCCCCGGCGAGTGGTCAAAAAAATTGAACGATGACGAGTGCGCCTTTTCGTTTTGTTCTCTCCTCTTCTACTCTTCGGGTGAGGCTAACTGTGCCGAGAATCGGGAAATTGGCGGTGGTCGGCGGCTCGTGCGACGGAGAAGGACGGGGACGGGCGGACTTGGGGAAGATGATGATTTTTGGATTGGAGCTTGAATGAACGGTGGGGACTTTATGAGTTTTGACGGGGCGAGACTTTGAGTTTTGAAACCCAGTTGATGATGATGGTGTTAGGGTTTGGAAATAATTAATTATCCTAAAACTAATTAAAAAATAAAAAAAAACTTTAAGTATCGGTTTTTATTAAAAGACCGATACTTAAAGTTTATTTTAGGCATCTGTTTTTAAAAAGCAACTGATACTTAAAGTTATTAATTTAATTAAAAAAATAAAAAGACTATATGCATCGCCTCTATATTAACAATTGATACCTAAAGTTTTTGTTTTATTTTTAAAATTGCCACCGGCCCACATTAGGCATCGGTTGTCATTGGAAACCGATGCATATTAGGCAGTTTTTATAATGTTTTTTGTACTAGTGATATTTTAAAAAAAAGGCCTATTAACAAAATTTTCATAAATTTGTTATCTATTGAGCTATAAAATTTATATTTTTAATGTTCAATTTGTTTTGGTTAATATTAAAATCTGTGTAGGTTATTTTGTTTTAAGATTTAAATTATAACTAAATATTAATTTCCACTTCCCTTAGAAAAATTAAATTCCTCTTTAATTTAAAACTAATGTATTCGTTTTATATATACAATAAGTTATTTCATGTGTACTTATGAATTATTTTTCTATTTTAATTTATATTTATCTATATTTTGTTTTTACTATTTATTAAAATTCTAGACAATGCAATAACTAAAATATTAAAATGTAATCCGTGCATCACACGGGTGGACTGCTAGTACATATAAAAGATAAACATGTTTTTTCCGGTAAGGAGACATTAAATTTATAAGTGTTACTTGGTAACATGATGCACGTAACTTAATTTGGACTTTAAAACATGCCAGGATAAGGTGGTATGAGTAGGTCTTTTGTAGGAGACGGATCCTACAGCCCGCCTAACCCGCCTACAGCCCACTTGGATCCGGATCCATAACACTTGTTATTTAAAAATAAAAACCGCTTCAGCGCTCTATAGGAATCGAACCCATTTCTGTATAAATGCAAGACGGTATTCTACCACTACACCACTAGTGTTGGTTATGCAATTTCAGTATAACCATGTATATAAACTCATTCATAAATACGCCTCGTAAATTAAAAAAAATTAAAAATATCTCTAAATGCAAAGGCTAAGAATCGAACCCAATCTTTGAATGTATTAAAAAATATGATATTTTATCTCAATAAATGGATACTTATAAAAGTGTTACTTTATTTACATGATATTTATTTTTTATTTTTTCTCTTTTCTTGTTCCTAGTTTGTAACTGTATTAAAAATATGATACTTTATCTCAACAAACGGATATTTTTACTTATAAAAGTGTTACTTTAACTATACTATTTTTATTTTTTTATTTTTCTTCTTTCCTTCCTTCATAATTTGTGACTATATTAAAAATATGATATTTTATCTCAAAAAATAGATATTTTAACGTATAAAAGCGTTACTTTAATATATATTGTAATATATTAATAATTTGTGACTATATTAAAAGATATGTTACTTTATCTCAAAAAATAAATACTTTTATTTATAAAAATATTACTTTAACTCTATCATATTTATTATTCATCTTTCTTTGTATTTTTATTTTTTTTTTGATCGGTTCATCTTTCTTTGTATTAAATTCATAATATGTGACTATATTAAAAATGTAATACTTTATTTCAAAAAACAGATATTTTTACTCTTAAAACATGATTATTTGTCTCAAAACATATATACTTTTACTCATAAAGGTGTTACTTTAACAATCGATATGTTTATTTTTCCTTCAAAGTAATGTAATCATAATTTGTGGCTATATTCAAAAAATATGATATTTTTCTCATAAAACTGTTATTTTAACGAGGAAGAAAAATAGGAAACAAGAAAAAGGCAGCAGGTGGCTTTGACCCACGGACCTAGTCAATAGGATCCGAGGGTTAATAGGATTTGTCTTACGGATTAAGACCCGTAAAACGGTTCTACATGAGTTTTTGCCTAATATATAGGATATAGGGTTAGCTGTTTTTTCGAAAAAGAAACTTTGAACATTTTTTAATTACAATATGATGCTAATTGCCATATACTATTTACAATGTAGTCTAAGAACCAAGAATTGAAGCGCCCATAATTACAATAGGACATAGGGTTAGCTTGAATAGTGGGGAAGCACAACAAACTTTTATATTCATCACGCAACCACACTCTCTGACTTTTGTTATTTTCTTCTTTAATCAATTAAAAAACAACTATTTTTCAACCACCAAAATGTTGGAAATTGGTTTGAAGTAATGGTTTGATACCTAACTTTGATCAATTTTTTAGTGACTAATTATTTAATGTAGGAGGAATTAAATATTAAATTAATATTCTATGTTTCGAGTAGATGAGTGTGGTATATTTAAATTCTCAAAACCATTTTATGGTGAGTGAGAAATAAAATCCACAAGCTAGTCACTTGGAAATGAGATAATGGATGATGGGAAGGTGAAAAGACACCATCCCACATGGGAATAAAATGTTGATTTTATTCAATATATAAGTAAGTGGGTGTGTAAGAGTGCAAGATGAAATAACTACACACATGTGAAGTGTGGTGGGCAAGGCCACACGCGTGCGCGCGCCCGCCCGGCGCCGGCGCCGAGGGCCGAGCTCGTGTGTCCCGTATCCCGACTGGGCCTAGTTTTGCACATAAAACATTTGTTTTTTTATTTTTTAAAGAATAAAAACAAATAAGTTGCAACTTAAAAGCTGAAACTGCAGCTTTTAAAATGAAATAGCACCACTCTGCTCACTACTTGGAAGTTACAGTATAGTGGTCATTGAAGGAGTGCCCACTACCTGGAGATTACAGCCCATTATCTTGAAGTTACTGCCCTGCAGTAAAGAGACCCCAAGGCCTGGATGGAAGTCCTATAAATAGGAGCATTGTTATTGTTCAGATTACACTTTCATACACAATTTTACATTCTTGTACTTGCATAAAGTGTACTCAGTTTTTCATATTCCAGTTCGAAAGGTGCCTTGAAATTTGCAGTGCTGCTATTTCAAGGACGAAGCTGTTGTATCTTTGGGGATAACACGTCTGTTCCGTCAGCACTATTCGGGACGTGTTTATCTTACGGATAGAGTTTTTACTCGCCTCAACTTTTCTGCGATTTTCTATTCTCTGTAACAGATAGGTTCTCTTTGTAATTCAGTTTACAGAAATAAACACCAGAAATTTCAACAACGCAAGATAAACATTTTTTTTTCTGTAAACGATGGCGTCTACTTCAAGGGTGAATATTCCTACAGCTCATGCTGCTGCTGAGAAGCCAGAAAAATTTTCTGGTATTGATTTCAAAAGATGGAAATCCAAGATGTTCTTCTATTTGACTACGCTGAACCTCGCTAAGTTCCTGAAGGAGGATCCACCAGTGGTGGAAGAAAATGAAACCAACAATGAAAAACGTGATGCTTTCGATGCTTGGGGCCAGGGTGACTTCATGTGCCGCAACTATGTCCTAAATGGACTGTCTGATTCGCTATACAATGTGTATAATGAAGTGAAATCTTCCAAAGAGCTCTGAGATTCTTTGGAAAAGAAATACCGAATTGAGGATGTTGGTTCCAAGAAGTTCGTGATTGGCAGGTTTCTAGATTTCAAGATGGTGGATTCTAGAACTGTCATGGATCAAGTTCAAGAATTGCAGTTAATTATGCATGATATTCGTGCAGAAGGAATGCAATTGGATGAAGCTTTCCAAGTGGCATGCATGATTGAAAAATTGCCACCTGGATGGAAGGACTTCAAAAATTATTTGAAGCACAAGCGAAAAGAAATAAATCTTGAAGAGCTAATTATGCGTTTACGAATTGAGGAAGGTAATCGCAAATTAGATTCAAGGTTTGAAAAGGGTGTTGTTGATGCAAAGGCGAATTTTCTAAAACATGGCAGTTCTAGTAACAGCAGCAAAAGGAAACGTGACAATAACAACAACTACAAGGGAAAGAAGCCTGTAAACAAAAAACCGTTTACAGGAAATTGTCACAATTGTGGTAAGCCCAACCACATGGCTAAGGACTATCGGCTTCCTAAAAAACCAAAATATAGACAGCCTAATGCTAATGTGGTTGAGCACAGTGGTGTGATCCAAGAGCTGACTGATATGGATCTATCTGCAGTGGTTTTTGAGGCAAACCTTGTGGATAATCCAAGAGAGTGGTATGTTGACACGGGGGCCACTTGACATGTCTGTTCTGACAGGATGCGTTCTCTACCTACAGCTCTTGTACAGGTAGAAAACTTAATATGGGTAATTCTTCCTCTTCCGATGTTGCAGGTTTTGGCAACGTGGTTCTGAAGCTCACTTCTGGAAAAGAGCTGCTTCTGAAGGATGTTCTTCATGTCCCAGAAATCCGGAAGAATCTAGTGTCAGGATCTCTTCTTGTAAACCATGGTTTCAGACTGATGTTTGAGTCTGAAAAGTTTATTTTAACTAAGTTTGGACAGATCCTAGGAAAAGGTTATCTATATAATTGACTGTTCAAAATGAATGTAATGGCAGTTCGTCGTGTAACCGATTCAAGCAGCAATAAAATTGAGCCTACTTCTGTTTATATGCTTGAGTATTCTGATTTGTGGCATGTTAGATTAGGGCATATTAATCTAAATGCTATAAAACGATTAATGAACTTGGAATTACTTCCAACTTAAAAAATTGATTCTCAAAAGAGATGTGAAATCTGTATTGAAGCTAAAATGGCTAAATTACCTTTTCCTTCTGTGGAAAGAAATACAGTACCTCTAGAATTGATACATACTGATATATGTGATCTGAAATTTGTGCAAACTAGAGGTGGTAAAAAAAAATTCATCACTTTTATTGAGGATTGCACAAGATTTTGCTACTTATATTTATTAAGAAGCAAAGATGAAGCGTTGGAAGCCTTCAAAAATTATAAAAATGAGGTTGAAAATCAACTTGGCAGCCGGATTAAAATAATTCGGAGTGACAGAGGTGGAGAATATGTTGCACCTTTTGAAGAATTATGTAACCAGTGGGGAATAATTCATCAAACTACTGCACCACATTCACCACAATCTAATGGCATTGTTGAACGTAAAAATCGAACTTTAAAAGAAATGGTGAATGCCATGTTGATTAGTTCTAGGCTACCTCAGAACATGTGGGGGAAAGCTGTTTTAACAGAAAACCACATTTTAAATAAAATCCCGCTTAAAGGAAAAAATAAGACACCTTATGAATTGTGGAAAAATCATAAGCCATCTTATAAATACCTTAAAGTGTGGGGGTGTTTGGCTAAGGTAGCAATACCTGAACCTAAACAAGTCAAAATTGGCCCAAAGACGGTTGATTGTATTTTTATAGGATATGCATACAATAGTAGTGCATATCGGTTCTTGGTACACAAGTCAGAAAATCCAGAAATTTCTGAAGGTACCATAATTGAATCAAGAAATACAATATTTCTTGTAAATGTATATCCTTGTAAAGAAATGGTTGAAATAAGTTCTAACAAAAGAACTTATGAGAAAGCAAGTAGTTCTTCACAAGGGAGTGAAGAACCAAGACGAAGTAAAAGGACTAAAACTGCTTCGCCATTTGGTCCTGATTTTGTCACTTACTTGTTATACAGTGAGCCAAGTACAGTTAAAGAGGCTCTGTCTAGTCCAGATGCTCCGCTCTGGAAAGAAGCCATCAATAGTGAAATAGAATCCATTTTACAAAATCATACCTGGGAGTTGGTTGATCTCCCTGCAGGTAGTAAGCCTTTAGGGTGTAAATGGATATTAAAAAAGAAATATAAGGCAGATGGAACTATTGATAAATATAAAGCCAGGTTAGTGGCTAAAGGCTTCAAACAAAAAGAAGGAAGTGATTTCTTCGACACATATTCACCTGTAACAAGAATTGCATCCGTTCGAGTGCTTATTGCGATTGCTGCTTTGCACAATCTCGAAATTCACCAAATGGATGTAAAAACTGCATTTTTAAATGGTGAATTGGAAGAAGAAATGTATATGGAACAACCCGAAGGATTTGTAGCACCTGGTCAAGAGAAAAAGGTGTGCAAATTGATAAGATCGCTGTATGGACTTAAACAAGCCCCGAAACAGTGGCATCTTAAATTTGACACAACGATGTTGTCAAATGGCTTTAAAATCAACGAATGTGACAAGTGTGTTTATGTTAAAGGCACATCAAATGCGTTTGTCATAGTTTGTATATACGTAGATGATATGTTAATAATGGGTAGTAGTCATGATATAATCATAGACACTAAGAAGATGTTAAAAAGAAATTTTGACACGAAAGACATGGGAATTGCTGATATGATTCTCGGAATTAAAATTGGCAAAACATCTGAAGGAATTAGCTTGACACAATCCCACTGTGGAGAAAGTGCTCAAGAAGTTCAATGCTTTTGATGGCCCACCATGCAAAACGCCCATTGATTAGAGCATAAATCTGGTAGTAAATAAAGCTGAACCAGTAGCTCAGTTGGAATACTCGAAGGTGATAGGAAGTTTGATGTACATGACAAATTGTACACGTCCAGATCTTGCCTATCCTGTAAACAAGTTGAGTAGGTATACAAGCAATCCAAGTCAAGAGCATTGGAAAGCACTAACTAGGGTACTAAGATATTTAAAATATACCCTGAGTTATGGGATACACTACTCGAAATACCCTCCAGTACTTGAAGGGTATAGTGATGCTAGCTGGATTTCAGATTCAAAGGACTCCTACTCCACTAGTGGATATATATTTACTATTGGAGGAGGAGCAATATCATGGAAATCCACTAAGCAGACTTGTATAGCTAGATCCACCATGGAATCTGAGTTTATAGCTTTTGATAAAGCTGACGAAAAAGCTGAATGGCTTCGTAATTTCTTATAAGATATTCCATGCTGGAAAAAGCAAGTGCCTCCTGTGATGATTCACTGTGATAGTCAAGCTACTATAGGGAGAGCACAAAGTAATATGTATAACGGTATGTCTAGACATATCCGTCGTAGACATAATACCGTAAGACAATTGATCTCTAATGGTGTTATATCAATTGACTATGTAAAGTCAAAGGATAACATAGCGGATCCGCTCACGAAAGGGCTTAACAGAGATCAATTGAGTAAATTGCTAGAGGGAATAGGATTAAAATCCACAATTTAAAGAACGATTAAAGTGGTAACCCAACCTTGGTGACTGGAGACCCCAAGAACTTGGTTCAATGGGAAAACAAAACTTTAAAAGTTCAGTTAAGCACTTGTAAATCAGTCTACCCATCCCTAGAAAGCAAAACAAGTGCAATAAATTTGTTGACTGTGGTAAGGTTAAGTCATAAGGACTTTTAATGATAAATTGGCTCGGTCAAGAGAGACCACCTATATAAGTGAGAAGTGAGGGCCGCTTCAATGTTACACGTATGAATCCAAAGATGTTGTCCATGGCCAAAAAGGATACAACTGAAGAACGGAATTTGACAGAAGTCATATTGTGTAAATGTCATTGACTACGTGTACACGAAGAAGGAATAGTTCAAGGCATTGTGTCCACTAGGCCGCCGGTATATCTGATGATATTTACAAAGGAAGGTTCAAAGTCGCAAACTACCTGTCCTGATACAATATGGTTTCAATTAAACTGAGTATAAGTGTCTGCATTTTCATGTGCATTTGATTTCCACTCATGTGGGGATGTTGGAAATTGGTTTGAGAAGTAATGGTTTGATACCTAACTTTGACCAATTTTTTAGTAACTAATTATTTAATTTGGGAGGAATTAAATATTAAATTAATATTCTACGTTTCGAGTAGATGAGTGTGGTATATTTAACTTCTCAAAACCATTTTGTGGTAAGTGAGAAATAAAATCCACAAGCTAGTCACTTGGAAATGGGATAATGGATGATGGGAAGGTGAAAAGACACCATCCCACATGGGAATAAAATGTTAATTTTATTCAATATATAAGTAAGTGGGTGTGTAAGAGTGTGGAAGATGAAATAACTATACACATGTGAAGTGTGGTGGGCAAGGTCACACGCGACGCGCCACACACGCTTGCCCGGCCCGGCCGGCCGGCCGAGGGCCGAGCCCGTGTCCGTGTTTTATCGGGCCTAGTTTTGTTTTACAGAAAAATATTTGTTTTTTATTTTTGAAAGAATAAAAACAAATAAGTTGCAACTTAAAAAGCTGAAATCGCTAGACTTTTAAAATGAAACAAAGACCACTCGCCCACTACTTGGAAGTTCTGACATAGATAGTGGCCATTGAAGGAGTGCCCACTACCTGGAGGTTACAGCCTATTATCTTGAAGTTACTGCCCTGCAGTAAAGAGACCCCAAGGCCTGGATGGAAGTCCTATAAATTGGAGCATTGTTGTTGTTTAGATTACACTTTCATACACATTTTTACATTCTTGTACTTGCATAAAGTGTACTCGCTTTTTCATATTCCAGTTCGAAAGGTGCCTTGAAATTTGCAGTACTGCTATTTCAAGGACTAAGTTGTTGTATCTTTGGGGATAACATGTCTGTTCCGTCAGCACTATATGGGGCGTGTTTATCTTGCGGATAGAGTTTTTACTCGCCTCAGCTTTTCTGCAATTTTCTATTCTCTGTAATAGATAGATTCTCTTTGTAATTCAGTTTACAGAAATAAACACCAGAAATTTCAACACAAAACACAAAGTAAAGCAAGCAAGCCTCAACCATTTAAGAGTTAGTCACATGTCATTCATTATACGGATCCAAATACCCGATCCACGGTACATCTAAATAGTATTAGTAATCACATTGAACAATATTTTTAGTTGCCCTCATGAAAAATATTTACTTTTTCCCTCAAAAATATTAGTAATCCACCTAAAATATATTAATTGTCCCCTTGAAAAATATTAGCGTGACGTAATATTGAGACAATTGCACGTAATCACTAGGACCCTTAAAAGTATTAGTTTTTCTTCTGAAAAGTATTAGCAATCCCTTATAAAAGTATTAGTAATCCCTTTGAATAGTTTTTTTTAGTAATCCTCACGAAAAGCATAGGGAAAAAACTAATAGTTTTAATGGATCTAGTGATACTACATCAATGTCTAATACTACAAAAATACCATCGGTCCAGAGATTCTATGACACCACCTCAGAATATTACAAAAATACCACCACGTTCAAAATCACAAAAGTACCATCGGTGCATGAAATTACAAAAAAAAAGGGCTCGGGTTGGGTCCGTCTAATGGAACAGACCCGTTAAAACGATCTGACCAGGGTTTTTGTGATCATGTAATAATGAGTTTTGTGTCATTGAACTTATTGGGTGGAATTAGATTGTATTCATATTTGAGATAATATGAAGTCAAGGTTTATTTAGAAACTTTTCCAATCAGGACTCTAACTGACATATGAGATTGAGATATATATTGATATCTCTTCCTATAATATCAGTACAATTGAGAATGGCATCTCCTACACAACAAGAAAATAATCTCTCCTAATATTTCTCTCTATGTATTCTTCTTGGAGCATCATCAAAGTTCTCCAAAGGTTTAAGGTGTGCATATAGAAGTTATTTACACTAATGAGAAAGACGGTTCATGATCTTGTTCATGGTTTGCTCGTGGTTCAACTAATCTGTGGGGCTTGGTTCGTTGTTCACAGTCCAATCAAAGAAGGCTTGTGGACGATAAAGAGGCTTATAGATGGCATAATCCTGGCTATCTGGATCGACAGTTCCACTGCATATAGATATACTCGATCCACTTTATACGTGCAAATACGTGATTTATCTTTTGGCCCATATTTACTAACAAAACTTAATTATAGAGTTAGCCAACAATTCTTTTCATCCAGTTGCATAATTTTTCTTATTTCCATTTCATAAACAAAAAACTAAAAGCAAAATAATAATAATAATAATAATAATAATAATAATAATAATTAGAGGTTGTCGTGTTATTTTGCATATACATCATATCACTATTATATTGTTGAGCATCCAAAAGCGAATCATTGTATGTCCGCTAGCAACTAATTCGCATTCACCATCACTGTACAAAATGATTATTGAAGTTATTACATGAATTCTTCATACCAACTTATAAACCATTTAAATTTTGTCTTAATAAAAAAGATTTTATATAATTAGAAGCAATAAATTTGTAACTTATATTGTGCAAAGCTAATTTTTGCATAGAACAACTTCAATGAGAAAAAAAAAAAAAAGTATGACCTTTTTGTGCTACCTTTTTCCCCTCAACATTAAGGCAAGTAAAAAGCCTTTCCGTTGGACTCTTGAGTTTTACTTAATAAGTTGTCAAAGTTACTTCAAAAAATTGATTTATATATATAGATTTTTATAAGAATTTAATTATTTTTCTTTTCATTTCTTTTCCTTTTGAACTTGGATAATCATAGGTTAGGAAAACATAGTTTGACAATTAGAATCCGACTTGAGACAGTTTTGAATATTTTTTTATTTGAAAAAGGAAAAATCCAAAAATATATAAAGACAGATAATAAACAAGTTTTGTTAATTATACTTCATGGAAAAGTTAGTGATAGTAAGGAAAAAAAGAGTATTTAAATGATTAAAAAACATATCCATGGTGGCCATTGGATAAGGGGTGATGGGCTCGAGAGTGGTGAACAAGATCTTTGAAAATTTTACCATTATCAATTAACTGTGGTGCAATATATCTCATGTATTTTATTTTTTTTTTTTTTGAGTCAAAATGAAGAATCATTCATTAGACAGAAGAAACTTACAACTGATTACAACATCAAATGTAAAACAATTGCAAGCCCACAGATCATAGATCTATGCAGATCTAAAACAAAACTTTAAATCTAAACAGATCAAATAAATCCATAGATTCAGAACTTCGCAACGTAGGCGCTGGACAAAACACGTACCAACGAAGTTGATCTCGTTTTTGTCGCATATCATCAGTTAAAAACATATCTGAGTCTTCTGAACAAAAGCTACACATGGGACAAAAAAAACTGAAAAGAAGAAAAAAAATGCTTATTGGGACAAAAAGCCACCTAATGGGGACAAGTAAAAACAACAACAAAGAAAGATAGAAAGCCAAAAGACATGAAGTTTGCCTCTCCCTCCCTCAAATCCACGCCATAGTCCATCCCCGCCAATACCACCTCCAAACACCGCCGCCACCACTTCCAAAAACTCCTAAACCCGCAAGCCAAACTCAGAAGAACGGTACCCATAAGAGGAGGAGCAGTCACCGGAAAGTGAGAGGCTAGTGACCGGAAAACCTAGGGCTTTAGGTCTCCGGCCATGGTGAAGAGGGGGCAAGACTAAGATGATTATGTGGGAGAGGGAGGGAGGGGGCGACTGATTTGTGTGTTAGGGTTTTGGGGGAGAGGAGAGAAGTAGAGAGAGAAACCAAGATTTGTTGTGTTGAGGGGAAGAAGGTAGCACAAAAAGGTCATACTTGCCTTAATGTTGAGGGGAAGAAGGTAGCACAAAAAGGTCATACTTGCTTCTCATCAGAACTAAATCCAACCACCAAAGTTTTGCCTTATTGGCTCCATTTTAAAGGAACTTGTCAAGATCCTTAATCTGGATATTTGTGTTTCATAAATATTTTACATAGTTGAAAGACACAACCAATTGTATACCAATAGAGTTCTCCACAGAGTTGTTAACCCAACTAATAATTTTCAAATTGTTCACTTCTCAAACCTCCATCTCTTCAACAAATTTAGTATTATCTTTTTCAACTGGTTGTTTTTTTATTCCAGAAATGTAACTCCATAATTTTTTTCCTCTCAAAAAATTTCTCATTACATAACTCCAGTAAGAATAATTTTTTTCGTCCAACCGTACACTAATCGACTGCAATGAATCATCTCTTTCGCCAGCCATAATGAAAGGAAATAAACACAAACACCAACCAAACAACGAGATAGATCGATACAAATATCCAACAAATCAAGTGAACTCAACCAACAAAACCACGGTAAATAATCTGATTCTTGAAACTAATAAGAGAGCAAACCCAAAAAATACTAAACCATGCGAAAATCGAATAAAGGAATGAAAGCCACTACGTACCCACTGTGTGATGACAATATTAAACCAAGCTCTTGATACCATATGAGATTAATTTGTATACATAATTGTAGTAGAAAATGAAGATGAAGATTTGATAGAACTCTTGCAAAATACAAGTCTTAGAATGCAACAATACAAGTAGTGAAATGGAGACTACCTCAATATATAGATAAAACCCTAGCTAAGACAAAAAAAGGGAAAATACAAAACTACCCCCATAAATATAAATAATATAACTTTAACATTTAGAAGGTGTGATCCCAAAGTTCTAAGACAAAGGGCAATATGATAATCTATTTTTTCACTTCCACTTTAATGTATATATAAGGAAAAAAATTGTATAATTCGTATAAAAGAAAACAATCTGGCATAAAAGGCAACAAAAGTGCAAAACACAAACAAGTCTTAATTATCAAGCAAAAGGCATCCACAAATGTTGACCAAAAGAGTCTTAAATATTTAAAATGTGGGAAAATAGAAAGCACTAGAGGGAAATAAGTGTAACAGAGAATGTTTCCTTAAATACTCTGATACCATTTTTGGACCAATAGCAAAAACAAGGGCGACATTTTGAAAAGAAAAAAAAAACAAAAAATAGCCCGAATGACCTAACTCTTAAAGTGTTTCATAACTTCATCTTCTGTTTCACTACACCATAGGAATGTTACGTGTACAATAATGGCATCATTTTATATATGTGACATTTGGTGAATTGAAACACCATCGAAAATAGAAGATCTCATGTGGAGAAAAGCCTCCAGCCTTAGTTATCTGACTTGTACATTTCAGCTTTTATATATGCACTCTCAAACATTAACATTTGAAAAACTGATGCCAGAATAAATTACAAGGAAAATGAACAGAAAAGTAAGTCTCAATAATCCATGCCTTCTTGAGAGAAATAACAAAACCAAAACTAGCTTTTGATATTCATAATGAATCGACAAAAAGAGGGAACACAGCAGAGTTTATCAGCAACTAACCTTGTGACTGTAATTGTATGTTCCCATGCATCACCATAAAAGTCACCCCAATATACAACTGCAATGATATCAAGAATTTTAATTGGATTTTCCGACCAAAAAGACTGCTGCGATTTACATGTCTAACCACGCTGTACCACATCCCGAAAACCTATCTGCTATTCAAAATTTCAAATGAGATTTCTTTGGGGAACAAAAAATCGACCCTGGAGATTTAGCAGCAATTTGACCAAATCTATTACCGATTGGTCCGAATTCTGATTCCTCGTCATCACTATCAATATTACTCGTACCACTCCGATTCTGACAACCTCTGCGCCTGAGAAGAAAAACATTGAAGTAGTAGCTCACCAGATTTTCCCTGCCTTTTTTAGGAAAAAACTTGAAAAGTTCGTCCCAGAAATATTTTTCTGACGATAAACGGTTCGACTCAACGATATCCTGAAATTTGTCCTCGTCTTCTTTTGTCCAAGAAAGTGCAACAATCTCACCCATGCCATCAAATTTCCACTTATAATAAGCTGAACCCAACTCAAGCTTTAATTTCACCCTTTTCTCTCTAACATGGAACTTAACACATTCAAGAGAGCCTGGAAACTGACAACCACACGATTCGCGTCTTCCTTTTCCAATAGGGTCCCTTTCTATTAAGCTTTTGTTTGGTTCATTTTTATCCAGCGGCCAGAATTTGGTACCCAAACATTTTGAATCACTTTCGTAATCCGCTCCACAAAAATCTGGTAAATCTGCTTGAAAGAGTGGACCAATCGGAATTCGCTTTTGTCGACGACGAAAATGAGCAGAATCAGCTGTTGAATCACACAGTTTATCGTCGTCACTTTGAAAATCTGAGGAAGATGATTCTGAAGAAAGGCGTTGGTGGCATTCCTTGCGAGAAGAATCTTTGGCGAAAAGGAGCCTCTGGCTGCATCTTAACCTTTCAGAACCGCATTGATCATCATCGTACATGCTTGGATGCATCTTTTGCTTTTTCTGCAAGGTATGGAAACTGTTTGAATCAAGGGAACCCTGGACATCTTCCAAGAAAGATTGATCTTAAAATGAAGTAATAAGCCATGCAGTTGGGTGGGCCATTTTTCAGCGACTCAAAGAACCACAAATATACTAAATACAGTTATAGCTCTCACAGAACTCCGGGATGATTAAAAAGGGATGCATAATTGGTACAGCTAATGCGCATTTTGCACTTCAAACTGACTTTCTAGATGAAGAAGACATGCTGCAAATGCAGAAGAAATTTCTTAAAAAATAGCATATACACATATTTTTAGAACAGAGATGCTCCCATCCACTTTGATTTTGAGAATTCAATAACTTTATAACTATGACAGTGTAAATCAAAAGTTTTCTTCTTGTTCTTGATTTTTATCAGCCAAAGTTTCAAGAGAGCTCCGAGGGAATTTAGTCTACATTTTGAACATGTCAAAAATTTCCATGTTGCGCATGTTACGGAGGGCTGCTCTTCATGCTACCAAGACAGAATTTGATGACTGTGATTATAATAACATAAAGACTTAGTAAATCATAGCACCAACTCATAGGTCTAAAATAGCTTCTATTAGACTTTTATTATGTTATGAAGTCAAGTTTAGTACTTTCTAATTCATTACTTTCTTTCTTGGTAAGTAAGCTCATAATTCATGGCTCAAAAAGGCATTGATGTGCTGTAGCAGCATAGTATTATTATCTATACATCTATCTTCTTTTGCAGGTTCTAGATAGGATTTGAGGATGAAATTAGTCAGCTGAATTTCCAGCATAAATATTTAAATGCCAGTCCCCTCACTTGTTCACATATCGAGAATTTTAGCAATTAATTTTCACCACTACAATACGAATAATATTTGATTTAAAATGCTGAAAGCCTCTATAGGCACAAACACATTGATCAATACGCAATCTTCTGGATCCGGGATAAAGCTAAACTTATCGCATGAGCTTCAAATTAAAAAATAATAATAATAATAAAGGAGAGGAATATCAAAATAGAACTAGCTCACTAGATGATTCACTATTGTTAAGGGACAAAGGCTCAATGCCTCAGTCTGACTATTGAATTCCACACTATAATCATGTGGCTGCCCACTCAATACAATCTTGAACTGAGGTCATAGATCTCCACATGACCTGTAATAACACTAGGCATATAATCCACAAAACATATATATATATATATACAGAAAGGATGTATCTTCTATTTCAGTAGTTATATTTACTTGAACAGGTCGTACTTGTCTGAGCCTCTCAAACAAAGGAAACCCAACACATTCACAACTCAACAAGACAACAACAACATGCAAACCTGAGATGCCAGATTGGAACCATTTGTTACATCTTCCATAGTGTCCCAAAAACAAGAACAATGTCGAATTCAAAAAGGCTCCAGTGTTTAGAGAGAAGTGTTAGACTCTTTTGCAAAATGAAAATATATTATGTATATTATACCTTCTTTAGTGGCCTTTAACCGTAAATGATGGTGTGAAATGATCCATATAGCCAAAACCACATACTGGGGAAAGACTTAGTTTGTTTTTTCTTTTTTTCAATATAAAACCTTCTTTCGTATTAAAAAGACAGTAGACCAAACATCTGCCTCAGCTATAACATAGAGATCTTCAAATGAAAAATAACCTTCTTTTGTCTCCGTTTCATGACCATGATCCGGCTGAAGTCCTTGTTTCATTCATCACACATTTTCACCAGACTGAACCACATGCTAGTTCCTATAGTTTCAATGAAAGTATTTGATTTTCCAAGTTTATTTTTTATAAGCACACACAAGGTCATGTTCCATGATGTACATGTTGATTTTACAATATCAATTATGTAATGGGACATGACTAGAGCAACTATATAAACTCATCACCGTCTCATCGTATTTTCCATGCAAGTGGAAAAAACTATGATGATGATGGTTTTGGAATCTCATCTCATTTCTAATTCGTATAAAGGTTGCGTCAGGAAGGGCATCCGGCGTAAAACTTTGCCACTTTCCTTTCTGTGTGAATTTGTAGTGTTAACTAATTTTAGACAATTAATTGACACTATAAACTTCACACCACCGACCATACATAGTGGGATAAGGTGCAGCGGATGATGATGAATTTTTATAAGCACACACAAAAAAAACCACTGCTAAAAAAATCTGCAATAAACCAAACGAACTGCATATGTCTATCTCAGACATCAAAAAGCAATTTAAAATTCAAGTTAAATAACATACTTAATATTTTAATTCTAGCATGACACATATAAAATGTAAACCTGCCAAACTGATTGTTGAGAACTTGCATCAACATTCTTTTTCAAAAGCATTGCCTCACGAGCCAAAAGATTCTGCTTCCACTGCACCTCAGTCCCATAACACTTCCACTTATGCCTTTCAGGTAATGCCTCAATATCAGGATTGCAAGGGTCTTTTGCAACCTTACGAATCCAATTCAGCATGCCCATGCAGCATTCGCGCTTCCTTTTCCTGCTAGCAAAATCCTTATCCATTGTCTGTTCATCACCATTATCGACACTTTGCTTTTCATTAACTCTCACATTTCCGCCTCTATTTTCATTGCTACACTTCTCATGAACACTCTTAACATCTACTTTTAAATCCACAAAATCCAAATCCTCATTGCCACTTTCCAATGAGCTCTTCTTAAACTCCACAAACTCCTCTTTCTTGACTTTATCTGCAATACCTGATAAAAACACCTCTAAATCCGACTCCAACTCCATTAAAGGCCCACTAAAACTGAGATGTGTTTCTTCAAACTCAGTGTTTTCCACTTGTTTATCATTAACAATCTTCCTCAACCATCTATCTAATGTATCCAAATACTTAACATAAACCAATTTCAGAGCAGCCCCAAATATCGAATCGAATCCACAATCTGTTGCCACCAAACTCCACAACCCGTTTTTCGATACGCTGTTATATCCGCCTCTCTTTCTCACGACAATGTGAAGCTCAAACAAATCAACTTGCTGCCCTTCACCAATCACCGGAGGCAGTTGCCTAAAACAAGAATGGCTAAAAACTTGTTTCAGAAAACCCTCGAGAAAATCATCGAACAATGTCTTAACCTTATTATATCCATAGTTTTCGGTTCCAAAATCAAAGCAAACCTCTGTTTCTTGAATCTTCTCCGAGCTTTCTTCTACGCTACACCCGTTATCTTTCTTCAACCATCCTGCCATTGTTTTTTTTGTATATATTCAGACCCTAAAAAAATATCGTATTAATTTTGACACTGATACTTACATATACACACACAACATAGTAAAATAAACTCGAAAACCCTTCAAAAAAATAACAGAAGCACACAGTGAGGGTGCAAGTGTGTGTAAATACTGAAGTATAAAAAGATGAGATTCATGGACCTTTTAGAAGCGATTAAGGCAAAAGAGTATTGGTTTTCAGATGGGTTTTTGGCGGGATGAAAGTTGATTTGAATATTTGCTAAAATTAGAGACCTAATAAGAAAGAAAGGAAAAAAAAAAAAAAAAAAAGGGTTTCAAGCCCCACTCTTTTCTCTCTCTAAAACAGTGACACAGGGAGAGAGAGAGAGAGAAAGAGAGGGAGAGAAAGACGGGTTTGTTTTCCAAATATTTGTACAGAAACAAGTCGAGAAAACACCCAAAAATAAATCAAGAAATTGTTGGAGGGGTCATTGGGAAAAGAGAGAGACGTACCAGTAATTGAATTTTCAAGGGTAGGCCAATGGGGGCTATTAGGGATGACTCTTCCATTCTTCAATCCTTTGTTTGACCCTTTATTGAATACACAATTTAGGACTTTTGCTTCACAAGTACTTCAACTTTTATTAAATTGGTTTTTGGGTGGGGAGAGGTTTTTGGGGGTAAATCAAAATATAAGTTGAAGTGGGGGTGAGGGGGTTATGACTTATTATGAGGATTGTGAGTTTGATTTGAGTTGTAAAGAAGGTGAGTTAGGGGGATTACTTATAGTTGGAATTATTGTTTAACCATAGTTACTTCAATTGGGTATTGAGTTGTTGGTGGGTTGAGAGGAGGGTATTTCTGGAAACATATAAATACTTTGCTTGGTTAGATGTTGTTTTCCCTAGGTTAACTAAAGAGTTTTTTAATGGTTTGTGGGGCCCACTATCAAATAAATAGTAGTTATTTCCATTTATGTCCTACAATAGATGCTTTGATGATAAGATAAATTTGACTAATTTGTAAAAAGGGTATAAATCCAAATTAATCTAATGTTAAGGGTTTGCTGTTTGCTTGTTTCCAATTTCAAACCCATATCTTTAGTTTTGTAATATTCATAAAAATAAAAATATGTTTGTTTAATATATTTTCTACTTAAAACAATTATTTCTAAATCTATATTAACTCTAAAAAATTCACTATTTATCTATTCCTACATTTTTCAAACATATTCTGAAACCTATAATATTCCCTACATTGTAATTCAGTCTTATCTACGCCATCACACTACTACATTGCCAACTAATACAATACAACTCAATAAATATATGAGAAAATATATTCTAAAACATCTCCAAACATAATTTTATTTCTATCACGTATTTTCGTGCAAAAAAAAAAAACAATTATTAATAATACTCTACCAAATATTATATCATTTCTCTCTCTCTCTCTCTCTCTCTCTCTATCTCTATCTCTCTCTCTCTCTCTCTATATATATATATATATATATATATATCAGTATTTCAACTAAATACGCTCTTATATTTTAAATCAGTACAACCCAAAAATTTCAATGAAATTAGGCTTCATTTGAATTAATAGAGTTAGAGCTAACGATTTCAAATTTACAATAATAAATTCATTGAAATTGTTCGGATAAAGTCATTTTATAATGGATATTAAATCAGTGAAAGCTATTTTTCGAGTCATTTTGAAGGATTTCAAATCCATCTTAAATTGAGTCAATTGAAATCCTTATCCCAAATCCAAATTCTCCCATCTAAATTCAACCTTAGTGAAAATTAAAAATTTCAATGAAAATACAACAATACGAGCCTGAAGGCTCCCATATTAGATCAGACACAAAGTTTTACGACAAAAACTCATGTGAGACGCTCTTATGGAATTGATTTCGTGAGACAGATATAAAATGACTCATATTAGTTAATCCATTTGAATTTGAATTTTTTTATTTTGTAAAATGAATTAGATACGTTACATGAATTTAAATTCATGAGACGGCTCACATGGGAATTACTCAAGTTTGATATGAGAGTTGACAATTTACAAAATTCTTCGATTTCAGACTATTAATATATAAAATAGAGATTAAAACTTTAGTGGAACAAATTTATATTTTGTTAGTTTAAGTATTTATTTCTTTTTGAGGTTCCTTAATTTTAATTAGGCTCGTTGTATTTTGAATTGTGATTGACTAGTCATACACAACTTTCTTCGTAATATAATTTCCGTTAATGTTTCCTCTTTTCAGTCAGATATGATTCGTGTTCATGAACTCATAAACCCTTCTACCATTTGAGCAGATCCTTTAGACTGTATTTCGAAAGTTGACAAAAACTTCTTGTTGGAAAAACTGGGTGGTGTACATCAAATGACTGTAGAAACTTGAACAGAGTAACGGTGTATTAAAATTTGTCGGGCAAGAGTTGGGCCCTTTTTTTTTAAGACAAGTTTGCCCCGCTCTCGGTGCATACGGAATACGGCAATCGTCTCCCAATATACAACGAGAACTTTCTGCGATAGTTGCACTACAAATTGCAAGAATGACGAACGTTATGATGCTTTGAACTCTCTTTTTATAGACTTATGTAGAAATGATGACAGAAATTCGATATGTTTTCAGATGCAAAATGAATTCTGAGAACTGATATATATAGAACTTCATATGCCTTTTCAGATTGGGTGCAACCCCAGGTTCGGATAGATCATGACCGTCATATCGCGCCTTGTGATCAACAACCGCGATCTAATGGTTTAGATTACACCCAACTGAAGGTACATATCCCTTGTATGTACCCCTGTGCACTGGACAGTCGTGTCCAGTCATGGTGCCCTGTTAGTGAACAAACGCATCCAATCAGCACCAGTGTGTGCCACATGTCGCCACCTGGATGACTCTGACAAGTCACTGCCACCTGAGCTGCCCTACCACGTCAACGAGCCACTAGACCGAATCTTAGTTCGATTATTCAAAAGTTTAAGGCTCCTCAAAGCTCCTCGCGACGATGCGTACATGCGCCTCTAAAGCGCCCAATGCGATTAAGTGCGACGTGCGTGGGCCTGGACCCAGCTCCGGCTCGGACGGTGCTCCACACCGTCCTAGTCAAAAATGACTTGGTCCACTAGGGTGTACTATAAGGAGCTTCACTTGATTACTCCTTACTATTGGTGAATATCTATATAAGGAAGCTAATTTTGCTCCTAGTTCTTATGTAGGATGTGTCTCTTCACATTCCCACCATTTCACATTTTCAAATAAATGTCTTTTAAGTAGCTTACTGTGTGCATTTATTTCTCATTCACTCAGTATTGGTTTTAAGAAAATTCAAAATGCTAAAACTCGTCTATACGCGGTGTAGATTATGTTTATCTCATTTGTTTCATCAACAAATAAATGAACCCACTTAATTAATTGGTCAAAATCGGGTCAAAACCCAATTTCTTAAAACCAATTTCAACACTTCTATCAGACGGTCTAACGGGTTCAAATCCGTTAGACGGATCCTAAATCGACCCCAATATAATAGGTCGTGACATTTTTGTAGTACAAGTCCATCAGATATTTTATAGAACGGAATTCCCAAAATAACATCTGCTACACCAATACCTTTCATATCAAAATGTTTGGTCAATATTTTCTTAGTATTCATGATTATATCATGATTACTACCCATAATCAACATGTCCTCAACGTATAGACAGACAATAACATAAGCTTTAGGTGTGTCTTTAATGTAAACATATTTATAACATTCATTAATTTTGAAACCATTCGATAACATAGTTCTGTCAAATTTCTCGTGCCATTGTTTCAGAGCTTGCTTAAGGCCATATAATGACTTAACGAGTTTGCACACCTTCTTCTCCTGTCTAGGAGCAATAAATCTTTCGGGTTGTTCCATATAGATTTTTTCTTCTAATTCACCATCTAGAAAAGTCATTTTCACATTCATTTGGTGTATCTCAAGGTTATGCAATGCAACAATAGCAATGAGAACTCTAATAGATGTGATTCTTGTCACAGGTGAATACATATCAAAGAAATCAAGGCCTTCTTTTTGCTTAAATCATTTAGCTACTAATTTGGCCTTGTACTTATCAATAGTTCCATCAGTTTATATTTCCTTTTAAAGATCCACTTCCATCGTAAAGGCTTATTTTCTGGTGGGAGATCTACCAACTCCCAATTATGATTTTGCATAATGGAATCTATCTCATTATTAATAGCTTTTTTTCCAGAATGGAGCTTCTGGACTGGACAACGCTTCACCAATTATCCTTGGTTCATTTTCTAACACATAAGTTAGAAAATATGGACCAAAAGACTTAGTTATTTTGGCCCTTTCACTATGAGCAGTATCACATGTTCTTTTGCCATAATTAACTTTTTTTTCTTTCTTGAAGGAAACACGTCTTCGAAAAATACAACATTAATTGATTCAATAATTGTACCTTCTTGTACATCTAGAATTGCTGATTTGTGTACTAAAAACGGATATGCACTACTGTTATTAGCTTATCCAATGAAAATGCAATCTATTATTTTAGGCTCTATCTTGACTTGTTTTGGCTTATGTATTTCTACTTTAGCCAAACAACCCCACACTTTAAGGTATTTGTAGGAAGGTTTATGACATTTTCACAACTCATACGGAGTTTTGTCTTTATTTTTTGTGTGGTATTTTATTAAGAATGTGGTTAGTCGAGAGAATTGGTTCCCCTTCCACAAATTCTGAGATAAACCCGAATTTATCAACAAGGCATTCATCATCTCTTTAAGAGTTTTATTTTTGCGTTCAGCAATACCGTTTTATTGTGATGAATAATACCGTTTGATTGTGGCTAATTTTGCTCCTGGTTTCTATGTGGGATGTGTCTCTTCACATTTCACCATTTCACATTTCCAAATAAAATGCCTTTTAAGTGGCTTACTTTGTGTCTTTATTTCTAATTCAACCGATACAATTTGAGAAATTAAAAAATACTAAACTCAACTACCCGCGGTGTAGATTACGTTTATCTCATTTATTTCATACAAAAAATAAATGAACCCACTTAATTAATTAGTCAAAATCGGGTCAAAACCCAATTTCCAAAACCAATTTCAACACTTCTATCAGACGGTCTAACGGGTTCAAATCCGTTAGACGGATCCTAAATCAACCCCAATATAATAGGTCGTGGCATTTTTGTAATACAATAGGCTGTGACATTTTTGTAATATTTTGGGGGTAGTGGCATAATATCACTGGATCGGTGGCATTTTTGTAATATTAGACAGTGATGCACCATTAAAAGTATTAGTTTTTTCCTTAAAAAGTATTATTAGCACCGCTAAAAAGTAATATTAATCCCTTTGAACGTTTTTTTAGTAATCGTCATAAAAATATTAGTGGTTCCCCATAAAAATATTAGTTCTCCTCCCCAAAGGTATGAGTTGTCATCCTAAAACATATATAGTAAGCCCCCTTAAGAACATTAGTTTTGCCTCTGAAAAGTATTAATAATCATCCCAAAAAGTATAAGTAGTACTGCTGAAAAGTATTAGTAATCCTCTTAAACAGTATTTTTAGTAATCCCCATTAAATTATTGATTTTTTTCCTCAAAAGTGTTAGTATTCCCCCTAAAATATATTAATAATCTCATTGCAAAGTATTAGATTTTTCCAATTATAGGTATTTTAGTATTTCTCCTAAAAAAACTAGATTTTCTCATAAAAAATATTAGTAGTTCCCCAGAAAAGTATTAGTTCTCCCCTCCAAAAGTATCATTAGTCATCCTGAAAAATATTTAGTAATCCCCCCTAAAAATATTAGTTGTCCCTTTGAAAGTATTAGTAGTCCTCCCAAAAATTATTAGTAGCCCTCCTAAAATGTATTAGCAGCAACCAACGAATGTGGTTGTTGTGGTGTTGATGGTTGTGCGGCTGTTGGTGGGCTGATGTACAACCGTTAAACACCTATGAAAGTCTAACGATCCTTGCAATAGAACGAGATCAGTCGTAGGACGACAAGTTAACCACAAATCGTCTCTCAAGGAAGACTTAGCCATCAAGTAATTAATGTGCGTCACAATAAACAAAAAATAAATCATAAACACTCTAACTCGATTTGTATGATTTTAATTAACTAAAGAAAAATAAATAAAAGACCAATTAAAATTGAACACAAATATACTCGGTAAAAATGATATGGATACAATGTCTAGAAATTCGGAATCATCTCATCAATTTCACAAGCAAAATATCAATCAAATTGATCATGCGGTTAAACAATTAAAAAAACAGATATAAATTAAGCTTAGATATATAACTTTCGTATTCATAGACTAAGTTTATATATATCTAATTTACCTAATTAATTAACCAAGTTAGAAAATACATTGCCGAATCATATCTAACCCTCTAATTGAATTCAATCTAGTAATAATATATTCTCTTGATCTCAATTATTACCTAAAGATAATTAATAGTTGGTCAAACAATCAATTATAAATCAAATCAATTCAATAAGACAAGGCATAATCAATCAATTAATATATGATTGTTCTTTCGAATCAATTCATCTTAATCCCAAAGCAAAAAAGGCTAGTTCATGCTTGTAGATGGATTCATCAATTCAATTGAGAGGAAGAGAGCAATTATAAACATGATCATGTAGTAACAATAATCATCAAGCAATTGAAAATCAGATAAAGAAGATGGAGAAAGATTATGTTTTGTGAAAGAATTATAGCGTGTAGATATTCTGAATTTTCACAGAGTACAGATGTGATCGCATATGTAATCACATCCGCAATCACATACAACAGAATAAAAAGAAAAGATGCAAAACACAAGATGTAAAAATTTATCTACAAGCAAACTAGTTGTAGATGTGCCACTAGGGCGAAACTTTCCACTAGTAAAATCGTTTGATTTCGTTCACAATGAATACTAAAACCAACTAATAGAAAAACAATGAAAACTCCTATTTAGAGTAGATCTATAACTTTGTAATGCAACTCATCCAACAATAGAAGTGAATGGATTTCGTTTAGCTCAATACAAAAAACTACGGATGAAAAACAAGCTAACAAGATCAGAAGCGATCGAATGTTATCAATGGATATAGTCACATCCTAGTATCACATTCAAGATACAATAATCTTCTTTGTGTTTGAAATATTCTAAACATTATCAACTCTCTTGTATCTCTTGTATATCTCTAGTGTATCTCTAGTGTATGATATGATCTCGTCCTTCTCTATTATCTAGGCGTCCAAGAGCTTTAAGTATCCTAATAAACATGAAAACAAGATATATACAAATAATATGACAAGTATATCACTTATGTTAGGAAACAAGATAAGTATCTAACAATCCTAATATATCTATACCAGATCAATATCATATCATATAACTAGGTAATATATACAATCAAATCATTCCTTATCCAATTAGAATACAATCTTTCCATAAGTCTAGAAAGGCAAAACACATTAAAACTCAATCCTACATTTTAGGGTATATATAGGCGTGTAATACACCCTAACAATATCCCTCTTTTTGTCTTTCTGGATAAAACACATATCCAGCACAAATCAAACTCCATCTGAATCACATGCTGAACAAAATGCAATCACATTTAAGAACACATTTCAAAACAACTTTAAACACTCAACAAGCCATTCAAAAATCAAATATCAAAGATCCATAAAACTCCCTATAAATCATAAGTATCACAATCAACCTTTTTGTCCAGAAAATGCAATTGAAAGTATGCTTTCCCTGACTTGGACGTAAAAAATTCAATCCACATTCAAAAATTTGAGGAGAATGATGGATCAGAAGTCTCTGAACATTTTGGAAGACAAACATCGAAAAGGTGATCAAGAATAAAGAAAAAACCAAGATTTTTATGTGTGTTGACGACACTAAGTGTTCAATTGGCACCTAGAGCCGATACTTGACCACACTAAGTGTTGATCCTGTGTGTTTATTAGCATGGATATTCCTAGTGTCCCTTATTTTCGTCCCTTAGTTGAAAATCAAAATAGGGTTGATAACAAAACTCTTGATTCTGTTAGATGTAGGGCTTGTTCTGGATATGGTCATTATGTTGAAAAATGTGCAAAGATTGAGTGCCACCTTAAGTGACAATGAATCTGGCGATACGAATATTGTCCAGATGGAAGTTCACATTGTACTCACTATTTTGTGAAAGAAAAAAAATCTTTGTAGATTAATCCTTTAGGTGTTGCTCGGGGTGCGGCCTGAGATGTGATCACACCTACTTGGATCACATTTGATGTCACATCTGAAGAACAGTCTACTTTAACTGCTACTGACCTTTGTTGTTTTAATTCTACTTCTATATCTAATTTTTTTGAACACGATGAGGATGATTCAGATGGTGAAGGCTTGAAAGAGACGTACAAAGAACTGTACAAAGACTGGCTCAAAAGGGTACAACAGAATGAGCATATCAAGAAAGAAAATAATCGTCTCTCCAAGGAGAACGATGAACAGAAATGTGAAATTGTCCGATTGGAAGTAGCTCTCACCAAAATAGATGGTGATCTTGACAAGGTACAATCTGAACTCAAGGATTCTCTTGAAACCTTGAATAAGATTAACTCTGGTAAACAAAAATTGGATGAAATTCTCTCTTTAGGTAGTGATAATAAAACTAGAATTGAGTACAAGACTCATGTATTTGTTAACGCTAAAGAAAATGGAGAATCATCAAATTCTTCTAATAATAAAAAAAGTTTTTTGTAGAAGTCTAAACCATCGAAACGCCACTTTATCTGCCACTATGGTCATGCACCTGACATATAAGACCGATTTTTTGTTACAAAATGAAATTAGATTTGGCGAACAGAAATATGCATATAAAATGTCATCAGAAATATGCATATCAAATGTCATCAGAAATATTACGACATCTTCATAATCATATTTCAAATTTTAACAAATTTGTATGGGTGAAGAAACCTGATGTTAAATGTCATGTCATGTATACTTCTTTAAGATCTAACATTGTAGAATCTTGATACTTTGATAGCAGATGTTCACGACACGTGATAGGTACTTTGGAGTATTTGACTAACTATAAAGTGCATGATGGTGGGAATGTAACCTTTGGAGGTGGAGCTAAAGGAAAACTTGTTGGAAATGGGACATTGAATATTGATGGCCTACCTAGGCTACATAATGTATTGCATGTGGATGATCTAAATGCTAAACTCATTAGTATTAGTCAATTGTGTGATGATAACCTCTATGTTAAATTCAACAAAAAAATTTGTGAGGTTTTTAATGAATCTAACATATGTATTCTTGTAGGTTTAAGATTATCTGATGACTACTATCAGTATGGCAATGAACAAGCATGTCACATTGCACACACAATTGAATCTGGCCTATGGCACCAAAAATTAGATCATCTAAGTTTTAAGAAAATGATGGATCTTGTAAAATTTGAGGTTGTTCATGGTTTACCGAAATTTTGCATAAAGAATGGTAATATGTGTGGAAGTTGTCAAAAGGGTAAACAAAGAAGAGTGTCACACCAAATATTATCATATTTCAATACCACATGGTGTTTTGAATTGCTTCATATGGACATTATGGGTCTAGTTGAAGTTGAAAGCATTGGTGGAAGGAAATACTCTTTTGTAATTGTTCTTTGATTTTTCACGTTTTACTTGGATCTATTTTTACGTGAGAAATCAAACATTTGAAGTATTTAAAAAGTTGGCAAAGAAGAGTTTTTAATCAGATAAAGGCTAACATTTGTTAGAATTAAGTCGAACCATGGTAAAGAATTTGTGAACTCTTCTTTCTCGTATTTTTGTGATAGAAAGGGGATTTCTCATGAGTTTTTCGTACCTAAAACTCCACAACATAATGGATTGGCAGAGAGAAAAATCATACATTACAAGAGATAGCCCATATCATATTGAGTTCTAAAAGACTTTCAAAAAGTTTTTGGGCAGAAGCTCTAAATACTGCATGTAATATTGCCAATCGTGTATATTTGAGGCTTGGAAGTTTGATGACCCCTTATGGAACACTTTTGGGAAAGAAGTCGAACCTCAAATATTTTCATGTCTTTGGTTGTGTTTTTTTATGTCCTTAATGATCGTGATAACATCTCTAAATTTGGCTCTAATGACATAAGTATTTTCTTAGGCTACTATTCCAACAACCATGCATATCGAGTTTATAATCTTCGGACAAAAACAATAATAGAATATGTAAATCTTGTATTCAATGATCTTTCTAGTCTTGCAGAAACCATAAAAGAAGACCCATTTGATGACTTAATGGAAATATCATTGGCTCAACAGTCGTAGTCTGTACCAGATGTTGTACTGAATTATACAACATCAGCAACCACATCTTCACAGCCTAAATCAACTATGATACATATGTCGTAAAAGATGTCCCAGATGTCATAACATCTACTAGCACATTTAGATCTGTAGTGAATGGAACTAAGTCTAACCCTCATATTAAAGAAAACTTGGAAGGACATGATTTAATTACCAATGAAAGACGAGATCCCCAAGAAGAATTCAAAAGAATCATCCATTCTCTCAAGTCATAGGTGATGTATTTGAAGGCATAAGAACTAGAAGAAAAGAAAGGGTAAACTATCGAGATATGGTAAGGCTAGTGTGTTTGTCTTCTACTTGTTCAATGGTAAGAACATCTTGTTGTGTCACCTTTTCTCAGCCTAAAAATGTGTGTGATCCTTTGAAAGATAATTTTCAGAATAATGCTTTGCATGAAGATTTTGATCGATTCAATAGAAAAGAAAATGATTTTCGTTGTGATATTTTAACCATTTATTGTGATAACTTAAGTGCAATTGGTATCTCGAAAAATCCTGTCCAACACTCTTGTACTAAACACATCGATTTTAGACATTATTTTATTCAAGATTTAGTTGAGAAAAATATAATCCGCATTGAGTATATTGCTACTAAAAAATCGAACTGCGACATCTTTACCAAGGCTTTGGATTTTGAGAGATTTTCCAATTTGAGAAAATCTCTTGGTTTGTGTGCTCTCTGAAATGTTACACGGAATGTTACAACATTGCACATCACATCTGATGTAACATCTTCACACCACATATCTCTTCTCTCTCTTATTTCCTTTTAATTTCTTTAGTCATCCTTGCATAATAGGCTCATACTTCATGTCTGTAAGTAGTGGATTAATGGTTCAAACTAGTCACAAATGATTTTTACCTAGAAAATCGGTGTGAGTTGATCTCTCAATTTACAAAAATGATGTTTTTTTCCCAGTGGTTGAGTTACAAATAAAGTCTTGATCATGTTTGGAGGCCTTTCAAGGAAAAAGCTACCTGCCCACTATGTACAACTATTCCTTGTGACTAATTTCTTCAAGCTTATTGCCATCTAAATAGTATGATCTTAAGAAAAAGAGCAACTTTGGAATTTGAGTGAAAGCTACCTTATGCTTAACTCCCCCATGAAACTTGGAAAAATGATAGAAAACTCAAAATTTTTGATAATATGGGATTTTAGATTACAATTCATTGAATCTGTAAGTACAGGTGTGAGTCAGGATATGATGACATTTGAAACTGCATCCACTGCAACAATCCATAACACTTTTTGTGTGCGAATTTTTTTGTTCCCTTCTTTTTAGGCATATATTAGGTTTTACATATTCTAGTGATTTTGGCTACTTTTTGAGATTTGGTGTTCATATACATTTTGAGGATATATTAATTCTTTCCTTAAATAAAAAATTTCTTGATGGATAATGACTGGTAGGTTATACACAGTTTAAAGGGCTTGGAATATTTGAATAGATTTTGCTCATAATTATCTATATCTTTGGTTAAGAGTGTCATTGATTTATATGATTCTGTTTTGATATTTTTGAGAATCCTAATTCATGGAAACAAGATATATGCAAATAATACGACAAGTATATCTCTTATGTTAGGAAACAAGATAAGTATCTAAGAATCATAATATATCTATACCATATCAATATCATATCCTATAAACTAGGTAATACATACAATCAAATGTTTCCTTATCAAATTAGATTACAATCTTTCCATAAGTCTAGAAAGGCAAAATACATCAAGACTCAATCCTATATTATAGGAAAATATATGGGCGTGTAATACACCCTAACACTGTGATCTAGCCGCAAATGTCTCCGGTGAAACAACAAACAATTCCAAATATTGGATGCGAGAGAAATCAATGAAAACTAGGGTTTAAAAGTGCTAAGAATTAAAAAGTGTTTGAAAATATAGACCACCAAGTTTTATTTATAAGCCTAGAGTTCTATACAAGGTGGGCGAACTCAAAAAGGAAGAAAATCACAAATTTCGTGTTTAGGGACGTTACCGCACGCGACCTCGCACATTTGCCACTTGTCTCTTGTGTGCGACCGCGTGACCTCAAAACTCAAGAAATTTGGCTTTAGTATCTTCTTATGAATTGTAGGTCTATCTCTTAGCTTTCCATAGCCTTTTTAATGACATAAATATGAATTTTATAGAGAGTTATTTTTAAAACACTAAGACATGCCATTTCCGAAATTTAATCGATTAATTCTACTTGCACATGATTCTAACCCATCTAAATGTCATCCTTTGCATTTAGTAGCAAAAGCAGACATTGTGAAACTTCTCTTTCTTTCCAATGGCATAATAATCAAAGTCAATTGGACTTTGGATGAAAAAGTTAAATCCAAATTACGAAGATGCATTGCTTGTACAAAATAGATTTTGGACATTTTGTGCCTCAAAACTTGTTTAATCTACCAATACCTTAAAAAAACAAAAACAAAATCACACAACATCATAGATGTTCGACGCTAAACACCTAAATTAATCTAGCGGCTTGCAAGAGTACAAGATCAATTGTAGGGTAGCAAGTTAACCACAAGTCATCTCTCGAGGAAGAGTTAGCCGACAAATAATTATTATGTATCACAATAAACAGAAAATAAATCCTAAACACTCTAACAAGATTTGTGATTTTAATAAACTAAGGAAAAACAAGTAAAGAAAAAACCAATTAAAACTCAACACAATTAAACCCGGAGAAAAACGATATGGATGAAAGTCTAGGATTTCGGAATCATCTCATCAAACTTGCAAGCAGAATATCAATTAAATGATCATGCAGTTAACAAATATAACAAACAGGTAAAAACTAGGCCTAGATCTGATAACTCACGTATTCACAGATTAGGGCTATCCCAACATAATTTGCTATTTTCATTAAGCCAAGTTAGATAATACATCTATGATTCATATCTAACCCATGAATAAATTTAGTCCAGGAATAATATCTTCTCTCGATCTCAATTATTCCCTCAAAACAATCAAAAGTTGGCCAAATAATTAATCAACAAGTAAAGAAATTTATTCAGGAAAGCAAATCAATTAATCAATACTCATGCTTGTTTGTTCGAATCAAATCATCCTAATCCTAGAACAAGAAAGTTAGTTCATGCTTGTAGATGGATTCATCAATTCAATTGAGAGGAAGAGAGCAATTATAAACAAGATCATGTAATAACAACAATCGCCAAGCAATTAAAAATCAGATAAAGAAGATGGAGAAAGATTACGCTTTGATCTATCTGCAAAATATCTCTGGTTGAAAACAAGCAATCTCCAATGTTGGATGGAAGAGAAAATAACAAAAAGTAGGGTTTAAAAGTGCTAAGAAGTAAAGGTGTTTGAAAATAAGGGCTCCCCAAGTCTTATTTATAAGGCTAGAGTCCTAAACAATGTGGAAGAGCCAAAAATCGGAAGAAAATCACAATTTTCATGTTCAAAGACGCGGTGCACGCGCATAGGTTTTGCACGCTTGCCTGCTGCTAGCCGTGCATGGACGCGCACCTCTTGTGTGCAACCGTGCGCCCTCCAAACTTCGGCATTTGCTCTCAGTGTCCTTGTATCTCTATCTCTTAACTTTCCATATCCACTTTAATGACCTCAATATCATTTTTCTAGAGAGAGTTATGGCCAAAATACTAAGACATATCATTTCTGAAATCTCATAACTTGATTTCCACTTTCACATACTTTTAAATCATCCAAACGTCTTCATTTGCATTTAATACCAGAAATAGACATTGTATAACTCTCTCTTAGCTTTCTAATGGCATAAGAATCAAGTCAATTGAACTTCGGATGAAAACGTTATGTTCCAAATATGAAGACTGCCGCAGTTGCGCGAAATGACTTTTTGACATTTCTTGCTCCAAAACTTGTTTTTCCACCAAAACCTATAAAATTAGTAAAATAACACAACATAACACTAAAACATGCAATATGAAAATAAAAAAGCCAAAAATATGTATAAATCATCACACAAAACACACACAAAAACATGCAAAACAACAGAAAAAATGCAATATTCAATAAAACACACTAAAAACATGCATAAAATCATCACACAAAACACACACAAAAATATGCAAAACAGCTGATGGGTAGGATATTCGGATCCGTCTAATGGATTAGATTCACTAGACCGTCTGACAGGAGACTAACTCTCAAAAGTTTGATTAGTCCATAATTTTTTTGAGAGGTAAGTTCGATTTTGGACAGTCATAACATTTTCATCTTGTTGTACATTGCAAAATGGATTATGTTGTATTTTCTAATTTTTATATGGTCTTTAGGTGGACACTACAACATAAGTAACATAAAGTAACATCCAAAAAATGTTAACTAATAGCCATTAAATATTATAGACAATATGTATCGCTTTTATGGTGATGCATTTGCCCGTGCTACCCATAGTCTAAGATATCACTTTTAATAGCTTTTAGTGACACTTTTTCTTAGTGTTAATGTAACACTTTTTAGAATCACTTTTTCTATCTTTAACACTTTAATAAAGTACTTCTAAAGTGTTAGATATGAATCTTATGTAGCACTTTTTTGCAATAATTTGTCTTTTTTTACCAAAAAGAGCTTCGAACCCGAGACCTATTATGTGTGGAGGTGATAATTTGCCACTACGTTAAGTTGATTCTTATTAAAACTTTTGCATTATTTTATATATATACATATATATATATATATTAAAATTATATTATCTTTATTATATACTTTGCGTATTAAAGATTATATTATATGATATATGTATTAAAAATTATATTATACACTATATATTAAAATTTATATTATATACTATCTATATTAAAAATAATATTATATTATATATTAAGGACATAATAAAAGAATATGAAAAAAGATATAAAATAAAATTATGGACTAATTAATTTTCCAGTAGTAAAAATAAAAAATCTAAATATGAACTAATTTACCAACGGATGAAAATATTCCTTAGTAACAAATAAAATTAATAAATAAGTAATGAAAACGTAATTTTTCGACAGAAAAAATTAGTAAGTAATTACCGACAACATCAATTTTTGTTGGTAAATATTTTCTTAAAAAATAAGAAAAATAAAAAAAAGGTTACCGGTGAAATTGGTCTCCGTGAGTAAACATTTAAAAAATTTAAAAATAGTAATAATAAAATATTTACCTAACGGTATTTTCATTGGTACTACACCTAATTAATTACCTCCGTAAAAATTAAATAATAAAAGAAAAATAAAAAGACTTTGTAAAAAGAAAACAAAAATTCAATAGAAAACACAGTACACATGATATGTCTACAAATTTTATGTTCAGTGACTACTTTTGTCTTCACCTATTTTGTGGTATCAATTAATTAAATAAATCATTGGCATTATTTAATGAAAGTGATATAATTTTGTTTTACCAAACTATAGCCAAAAGAATGTTATAATTAATAAAATATAGTGTTACCTAGAGTGCTGTTTATATTAGTGATACATATTTGTGTTACAAAAGAAATAACATTAAAAAGTGATATTTAAAAGTATTACTTATTTAAAATTTTACATATAAACGTTACATATTGATAAAGTGTTGCAAAAGTGTTACATAAATATTGTAATGTAAAAATTAAAAAATGTTACCTAATGTCACTTATGTTGTAGTACGAAAACCTAAACCAAATGGCACAAATCACACTAGCATGCTTTTTTCTAATGAGTCAGGAGGAGTAGGGGAGATGCGATAAATCTCAAAAAACTTAAAGACATTGGTTCCTGATTGTTAGAAAATATTAGTTAAAATATAAATCACATATTTGCACATATAAAGTATGGATCGAGTATACCTATTTGCAGCGAAATTGTCGATTCATATAGCTAGAATTACGCCTGTCTATAAGCCTCTATTTGATCTTGGTTTAAGTCTGTCTATAAGCCTTCTTTGATTGAACCATGAACCACAAACATACCGTGCATCGATTAAACCACGAACAATATCATGAACTATCTTTCTCATTAGTGTAAATAACTACTATTGTGCACACCTTAAAGCCTTGGTGAACATTGGTGATGCTCCAAGAAAAAACGTAAAGATAAATTGTAGGAGAGATTTCTGATATCGTAGGAGACGTCTAATAATATCTACTATTAATAATATACAGAGAGATTAAAATAATATATTCAATCCATATTATAATTATATCTTTCCATATTAGATGCAATCTTAAAATGCATGCTAATAAATTAAGATCTCCAATATCTTTCCTAAAATATAAAAGATATGGATGCAATCTCCAACAATGATAAATACTCTTGTAAATGGTGAACAATACTACTTAAGCTACAAAACTCATGGTTACACTAGCATGTCTAAAAGATACAAAGCTCACGGTTACACTTAGGGGTGTCAATTAGGTTGTATTTCGTGTTTGTGGATCGTCTTTATGACATGATTATTATACGTTTTACATGAACCTGAACACGACACATTATTCGTGTCAAGAATATAAATAAACACGACCTGCTTATGACACGTGCAACTTGACACTTTACACTAAATACTTATATGACTTATGTTTGACACAAAAAACTCAAATTAAAAATAAAAGAAACATCTAAAAATACAAATAAAATCATTGAATTACTAGAAAATGCATTCAATAATCAGCCTAACATCATATACCAACTAAAACATCACAAAACATGAAAATAACATTTCCACTATATAACTAAATGGGCTAAATAGGTTAATCGTGTTGACATGTGGGTCGTCGACCGACCTATTTTTTTCTGTGTTAATCGATATCGACTTTTGACCAAAACCTGCGAATGATTGTACACACGCTAAATTTGTGTTAGGTTCGTGTTGGGTTATCATGTTGTGTCACAAATTAATTCCCCTATTACACTAGTATGCTTTTAAACATGATGCAATCAAATGGATTTGGAGTGAATGTCCCCAACTTTAGTACTAAGCTCATAAAATATTGACATTATCACCATTAATACTCCAACAACCATAAGTAGTACCCACACAATTCGAGTTGTGTATTTCATATGGTGTTTCATCTCATATTTCAATAGTTACATGTATATTAACAACATTACATTATAATTTGCCGTGTGATTGAAATTCGGGATAAAATATCATTTTCCAAATCAAATGTTCTTTAGGTGCAACCTTAAACCAAATGAGAAGAATACGGTTTTGTAAATGCTACACTTGGAACACTACACCAGTGTAGTATCTACCATTCACATGGTATGCTTAGTGTCAGATGCATTACAAGTGTCACACTTCTTAAAAAAATAGGACATACGAAGGTAGATGCTACACCAAGTACGATGCTCCAAGTGTAGCATCTAGAAATCGAAGATCACTCTAGTATGCTTTTAAATACAATACCATTTATTGTAGTCCGTATGCTTAATTGTAGGAACCCCATTTGAAATAGACTTTTATATATAACTCATTTTTCTTAATAAAAAGAAAACACATAATTGTTAGATAAAATTATTTTTGATTTTGATGATTTCATCTTAATATTCATATTTAATTCAAAATAATATTTTCTAGAGTTATAAAACTTGGATTTCACTTTTTATAGTATTTTTTTATAATTACCGAACACCATCAAGGTAAAATGGTACCCAAAAGACATAGTCGAATTTTCTCGATCAATAATTTTCCCAATTAGTCGACCGCAGACTGAAGAGTTTTATTTTAACTATTCTTTGTTTCCCCCTATGACACAAGTTGACCTCCTCCGTCGACCGGTTGACCCACATGATGACCTCGTATTAGATCACATTTTGAAACAACTCTTATTTCAAACTTTTCAACGTGTCGTCGGCGACCCACCTGTCGCCCTATTCAAAATCAGATGATTTTGAACCTGCAGCATGAAAACAAGATTTGCTTTTATCACTTTATCAT